>JAPPVO010000029.1:60170112-60770112 GCA_030407325.1 Camellia japonica
TCATTGTATATATTGCATATGTCATGCATTTCATCGTAATATAGTGCATATGTCATGCATTCCCATCGTATCTATTTCATTCTATTGCATATTGTAAATATCGCATCGTAGCTTGCATGCATCCATTGCATCCCCTTCCATCTATGGCTCGCACCTTTCCTTGTTGAGCTTGGTTTGGTATGTGCTCATACTTTTCACGTCTATACACTCATAGTTCTGTATGTGTATGCGCTTTGAGGGTTGCGGCACCTTTTCTATGTTAGACATGTCTTGTATGTGTACATGCCTTTCCTAGGCAAGATTCGGTTTGGCTGCATGCCATATCCACTGTATATATTACATTGTAGTGTAATTTTTGCATCCAGCATTAGGATCATTGTCCTTTCGTTAGCGGGTTGTCATTCCACCTAATACTTGTTCTTGCGTCCGTCTACATCACTCATAGTTCTGCATGTGTACGCGCTTTGAGGGTTGCGGCGCCTTTTCTATGGTAGACAGACTTGTTACTTCCATCAATCTATTTGACATTTGTGTAGTTTTGAACCGCTCATGATTGGATCATGATTCAATTGCATTGCATTTTGTTTGCATTGTTTCAATTGCATTGCATTTTCATTTGCATTATTATACATAGTTTTGTATATATTGCATATCATTTTGCATTTATTTTGCATTGTCATGCATGTTGCTAACAAAATTGTACCTGTTAAGTTTGTTTTCTTTGCAGGCACGATATTGTATGTACGGTTCATTTGAGGTTGGTGCAACCAGACGAACCGGACAGGTATTGTATCCTCCGAGTGAGACGTATCGAGAATTGCACATTTCTCTTACATCCTTTCTGCATTGTAGTGTAGTTTGGTGTATGCTAGGTTAAAACTGTCGCATGTTATGCTTCGTTACAGCTTTCTTTGCATAATCATAAGTTATGCTCGGCTTTGTGCATTGTCTTGCATTTTGCCCCTGCCTTCGGGCGCATATCTTGTTTGTCTTGCATGTTTGTCTAAGCCTTCGGCCTTGTCAAAAAAGGGTCATCCCTGGGCTTTGATAATCACTCTCGTCATTGTTATGACTTTCGAGTTCGGTCAAAGAGGGGCAACTGTAGACACCCCATTTTTGACCGTCCTCAGGACTTGGACGTCACCGATTGAACACTCGGTGATCATCCATGTTTGTGTTCGTCTTGAGTTCCCGGAGGGCTTGGCTACGCGCCTTGCCTTAGGATCTCTCGACTCGATTGTTTTGTGTCTGGTTTTGCACCAAACACTTGTGTTTTGCCTTGGAGGGACAGGGAATGGCTTGTGGGCCATCCCCACACTCCACCGGCCATGGCTTGAGGCCACCGGCTGTGTTTTGTTGCCACCGGCCAAATATTTGGCCGGCCGGCACTATAGATGGCCGGCCGGCTATCTTTTTTTGGTCAATTGTACTTTTGGCCGGCTGACTACTGTGCATCTGCTTTTGCAGATATTTTGACACAGTTGGCTTACATTTGGCTCCCCTCCATACAGGTGTATGGAGGGATCTCTCTCTTTAGAAGCTTGTCTTGTAAGCTTACAAGACAAAAAGCTCTATAAAAGAGAGGGTCTTCTCTCTTGTTGAGGGTTAGACATTTTAGACAGCTCTTTTAGGGTTTGAGTTCTAGGGTTAGGGTTTGCATATATCCTATCTCTATATATCTCTCTCTTTGTGTATTTTTGTGTGTGTTTTGCCTTGGTTTTGCACACAAACACCCACCATCACACCATCCCTTGGAGCTGAGGCCTTTGAGGGTTATTTTTGGAGTTTTGGAGCTGGTTTGAGCTTGAGGAACCAGCTGGTCCACCATTGGTGAAGAGGGTCTTCAAGGGTAAGAAGCTTGTCCCTTTATTCCCCATTTTTGCATTGTATTTTTGCCTACCTTACAACTGTTTTTGAGCTTTGTGTATAACATATAAAAGTTCTATTTTCTAGTGCTCTAAATAGTTGGTTAAGGTTGTCTTAAGCTTTGGGGTTGTTTGACCCCTCTTAAGCCTTGTAAGGCTCCATTTTGTGCCTTTTTGAGTGAGCTCCGGGACCATTGAGTTTGGGCCTCCTCACCACTGAAATCTTGAGGGATTTCAGAGGTGAGGATGGTGCCTTGAGGTCCTAGGAAGGAGAGGGCCACCCCCTCTCCTTGTTGTCCTTGAAAAGGGCCATTTTTGCCTCTTAAGGGAGCATCTAGTCTAAGTGTGTGTTAGCCATGCCTTAGTTGATTTTCATGCTTATTATGTTATAATATGCCTCTGTTTTTAGTTGGTTTTGGTACACCATGCTTGTTTAGCATATATGCCTTGTAATGCCATGATATGCCTCAATACATGCTTAGCATTTAGACTACCATGCTTTTGTATTTTGGCCAAGCTTTGTGAAGCTTATATGTATGTTTTGATGTGCTAAGGGACTATTTTAGGTCATTTGAGTCATTCATGCCTTGCTTTGTATAGCTACCATGTAATCCCTCTCGTATGCCCTAAGCTTTGGCCTCTTTAGCATGCATTGCTTGCATCATTTCAGTGGTTGGGAACCACTTGGCATGTTGTTTCAGATCTCATAGTGTGCTCATATGCTTGCCTTTGATGCCTCTTTGATGCTTTGGAAGCTTGTGTTGTATGCTCCATGTTTTGGGCCATTATGCATGCCTTTAGATTTGAGTCACTTAGATGCCATCTAGGTGTTCCTTTGGTATTGTCTAGGCCTGCCTTGAACCTATTTTAAGTCCTCTTGGCCTTGTGAGGTCTGGTTGACTTAGTCATGGTTTAAGTCTTCTTGGCTTGCCTCAAGTATTTGGACCTTAATTGCATGCCACACTTGTCTCGTTCATTTGGTTTGGCACCATTTTAGCATGATTTCAGAGCTTTCTATTGCATGTCATTAGTCCATGTTTAGCCTCTTTTAAGTGTGCTTGAAAGTTGCCTTCGTGTGCTTAAGTGTTGGCTCATTAACATGTGCATGTGTGTGTGTGTGTGTGTTGGTCCTCATTTCTATAGCATTGGCCACTGTTTTAGGCTTGTTTGAGAGTTGCCTAAATTAGTTTAAGTCCATCCCTTTGTTTGTTGCATGTACTCCTTGTATGTTGTAGCATATTGGTGAGTTGTTGCACGATTGAAATTGCATGATTGAATGAAGTCACATGTTGGCTTGCATGCTTGAACACCTACATTGTATCTTGCCTACTTGCAGGTTGCATTACTTCATGTCTTTCATGCTTCTTTACTTAGGTTGTGTGCCTAACATGCTTTGCTTGCTTGCATTGTCCATGTTGCATACTAGTTCGCATGCTTAGATTGTATTGCATTAGCATGCGTGCTTGACCTCTTGAAGTGAACATGATAGAGGTTGGGCCTCCTTATGTGCTTATTTGGTTTGCATTTCATTTGAAATTGAAGTTGCACACTTGGTTTCTTGGGCCAGCATGCATTGAAATGCACGATTGGTGGTCCGAGAATCGAGGTCCATGTCCCTTTGAGTCATAAACATGAAAAGGGATGTGTTGGTGCATATATTTGCTTGAAATGCATTGCCATGCCAAGTCTTGCCCTCTGTTGCTGTCAAATACAAATTCTGCAGGAAGATTTGGCCGGCCGGCTATCTTCAGTGCCGACCGGCCATCATTGTTGGCCGATGGATAAAATTTGTGGCCGATGACCATTCTACATGGCCGGTGGTGTTTTCCTTCAGCCGGTGGTGTTCCTTAGCATCTAGAGAGTAAACCCTGGGATTTTGGCAGCTATTAGAGGAGCAGAACAAGGAAAACAGAGGCAACTTGAGCATGGTGATGGATTTCCGAGCAAAACCGAACGCGCATGCAATGAGCCCTCTCTCTGAAGCTGCTGCTTACTGCTTTCTTAGATTAATTAATTTGCTTAATTAATTTAATGGTCTGTAATATTTAATTAGCTTGTAGGTTAGTTAAATTGTATTATTCTTTTGGTCCCTCCGGGTGAGGGCAAATTTGTAATAAGTGTGGGTGCGTGTGTGTATGTCTTCCAACCCTCACTTCTTTCTCCGTTTTACTTACCTGCTTTGATGGTCAGTATTAGGTCATGTTCAATTTAGCATACCTTATGCTATGCATGCGTGCATCATTGATAAGTATTGCATGCACCGGGCTCGACGCGTCATGCTAGTTGCATAAGTATTTCAAATCTAACTTGAATGCATGCTATTTGTGCATTTTCACATGTCATTTATAGATTAGTCAAGCCTATTCTAGTGACATTCTGTATGTGTTGCATTAGCCACTTAACATGGACTTGGATCATGCATGATTGCTAACATGTTCACTGTTTTGGCACGGAGTACATTGTAAGTATTTTATGCTTTAGCATCTCGCATGAGTGTGAATGTTAACATGACAGCATGCTTACTATGTGGCTAGATGCTTATGTGATATAAACTGTCTGAATGCCTGTGGGTGAAGGTTGGATTACTTGAGTTGGAACAACTCATTGAAATCCGTGTTTTAGCCTACTTGCGAGTAGCAAATCCCAAAGCATTTTCCAAACAAACGGATATGCAATGTTTCATTCCAAATTAGGCAATCTAGTCTATACTTGTTTGCTGTGCACATAACGTAGTAATTCTAGGCTAATAACCGGAATAAGAACACATAACGTTTTCAAAACAAGATATCATGGTTAGTAGAGGCCGATCTTCGGATCGGGCGAGAGGGGGTGCTCATAGCTGACCTTCCCCAATCATACCCAAGTTCCCGAGCCGAGGCAACTTTGGTGATGACGAACACGTGGCCTTTGGCACCGAGTCAGGGTTTCCTAAATTTCCCAAAATAAAATATTTAGGTGGCGACTCTGTATCTGGCAAAGTAGTCCATGTTTGGCACTTCTTTCAAAAAAATCTGTTTTCTCAAAACGATTTGCCAGATTTGGACTCTTTGGTTCAGATTAAGAACCGTGACACAAATCGAGTCCGAACTGTAACACCGTGAGTTCCCTCGCGGACCTGTTACACAACTCTGCACAAGATGGTGAACCCAAAGCTCCACCAAGAAAAAAACCCTTCTTTGGCTAGTAATCTCTAGAAAATGTTGGTGTAGAAATGAGTAGATGAGAGATGAACAATTTATAGGCTACATGGACCTTACAAAGTACACAAAAAAATAAGGATTCATTAAACTAGAGAAAAGGGAGAGTCTCATAACCTCCAAATACTAACTCACCACCATTGCCCATGGCTGTCCAATAATTCTCATTCATGGACAAGATAAAAGGTCACAAAATAAAACAAATAATGAAAAAAAAAATATTAAAATGGTCCAACAACCCCCCACTCATTTTAATATTAATAAGGACAAGAGAGATTACCAAACAAAGATAGACTAGTATGCATCATAAAGGTGTGCTCTACATTGAACCTTTATTAGTGAAACATCAACCTCTACTCCAAAGTCAGTAGTGGTCTCTGACTTGAACTATGACTGTTTAGGGGAAATAAAGTACCATTACTCACACATAATAATCCAGTTGTTGACATGAGCTTTAAATAACCAACACATTACGACCTTGTGCTAGTCCCAGTTTTCATAAGTATATTTGAGAGTAAGCCTTGTTTGCATAGAAAGCGGCCCCACTTCCATAATTTACACACCTCACTCAACAAGAGCTACAGAATTTCATTAAGAATATAAAGATTCAACCCTCTAACATTATAGGACAAATACACTTACATCATAGGGATGGACAACAATATATTAAAGAGTGCATTTCTTACAACCACCATATGATTCGTTTTTCCCATTGAACTTAGTTACAGGATCTCTGGTCCCCAACTTAGGTGTCCTCATACATGGTTTATGATTTTATAGGCTTCAAACCCATACCTCTTCTTGATGTATTACAGACCCTATCTCTCGCCAAAGCCTTGCTTAGTGGATCCGCAATATTATCACAAGATTATACATAATTTACATTTATAATGCCATTACTCAAATAGGATCTCACATTATTGTGTTTCTTTCTGATAGGTCTGGATTTACCATTATAAAAATGGTTGTTCACTCTACCAATAGCAGCAATGCTATTGTAACAATTCATTCCAAGTGACCGCTTGAGTGGTGAAGAGATCGCTTGAGCGGAGATATGAGACTTCCAGTAGTTGGTTTTGCGGGTTTGGTGGAAAGGAGGACTGCTCGAGCGAAGAAGAGGGGGCTCCTAGAATCTTGTTTTATAGGTTGATATGTTGAGAGTTTAAGTTCACCGCTTGAGTGGTGAAAAGACTGCTCGAGCGGTCTGCACAATTTCAACAACTTAAAAAGTTGCTTTCTATATCATTCTTTTCACTTTTCTTTTCTTTTTTCTCTTCTCTTCTCTCTCTCTCTCTCTCTCTCTCCTAAAATCCTAGCTATATCTCTCTAAAAATCTCTTATTACACTAAGATTCACGCTAAAGGCTCTTGCAAAAAGTGAAGTTCACTTGGAGATCGGATTCTACAAATTGGATTTGGATTTTACGAAAAGTTCCTCCAAAACCTAGCTCCTTTGTCTTGATTCTTGAGGTAAGATTACTTTTAGCCTGTATCTCTTTGATTTGAATATGTTTATATGGTATTGTTGTGACATTAGTGATATGATTAATGTTAGAGTTTACAAATTGGATTTTATTTTCAAAAAGGGAAATTTTTCTACATTTCTCTAGATTCCTCTTAATCATTATAGATGGTGGAAATTTTTGTTGAGAAATAGCATTTGACATGATAGAGGGGCAAAAGCCTCAAATTTTTATGAAAATCCTAGTTTTTGAAACTTGGAAATGATGTGATTAAATGAAACTGAACTTCAATTCTTTAAATGGACGATTGGGATTATGAGATTGAGATGTATTTTGATTTGAGACATGTGAAATTGGAAGCTTTTGAGATTTTCTTTTGGAAATATGAAAATTATGTCTCCACAATAGTTTCAATTATTTGAATGGTGATATTTACCTTTATTCTCATGAATGTATAAATCCTTGGAAACTTTGTTGAGGGGGGGAGGGGGAGGGGGGCGGTAAATAGCATGGAAGTCCTAATAGAGAGTCAGTTTTGGAGAAATGTGTGTTGTTAGTTACCCGGGCTGGAAAAGTCTAAGTGCTCAATTACCCTATTTTGAGCTTATCACCGGAAGAATGTGGGAAACTATTTTTGGGTGTCCATTGGTCCTGTCGTATTATAGTCAGTAAAGTTGGAAAAATAGATGATTTTGGGTGCCCATTCCCTGCCGTATTAATAGCCGACAAATGTGGGGATATTTTGGTTCTAAATCATTGTATATGTATATATTGAGACTTTCCTTAGGGGCTTCATGGTGTATTTACCTCGGTGTCTAATTGTGGTTTTCATGGAAATTATAATATCTAAGTCTTCTTAAGTCTTTAGTTTGTGTTGAATAAGAAAATGTTTCGGTTGTGATAATGCCATATGGGTTTTCAAATAATTAGATAGTTGTTTTAAAGTATTTCTACTGGGCATCTAGCTCATTCCTATCTAACATTTTCAGGTCCTGTTGATGTACAACCACCCTCATGAGGAAGAGGTGGATCCTTTTTGTTTTGTTGAAGCACTAAGGCGCATGAATGAATATTGTGGAAGCTCCAAGGATATGTGTTTTAGGATCGGGTATATATTTTGTTGTAATAATGCTTTGCCTCGATATTTGTAAATCATTAGAGCATTTTTATTTTGTATCCTCTAACTTCTTGAACTATATATGTGGTGATGTAACTAATACTAGAACATGAAAGTTATAACTTCTAAAGTGTAGTTCAATGTGAAAGAGGCCTTTTGGGATTAATGTAATTAATTGATATGGCAATATTTTGGATTAATCAAGTTCTGAGTAATGCTTTAATTTAAACTATTTGGGGGCATTATAGCTATCACAACGAATTAAAACAGGAGAAATTCATTTTTTTCCCAAAAAGGGATTTCACGTAACAAATCTCTTAACCAATTTGCTTCCTTACATATTGAAGCTAACACTATGAGCCCAGCTTCCATTGTAGAATTAGAAATTATAGTTTGTTTTTTAGACTTCCAACATATAGCATCACTACCCAAGGTACAAATAAAATCCAAGGTAAAGAGAGAATCACCTGACAAAGTGTTCCAATCGGCATCACTATATCCCTCAAGTACAGCAAGATACTTATTATAGAACAAGCCATAATTTTTGGTACTAGACAAATATCTCATAATTTTTCCCATGGCTAGCTAATGATCTCGACTTGGCTTGCGAGTAAACCTGCTAAGTAGTCCAACAACATATGCAATGTCAGGTCTAATATAGTCAGTAGCATATCTCAAACTGCCAATCATGCTAGCATATTCTTTTTAATTAATCACTTCTTTTTCACTTGTTACAGGAAGAAAATGTATGCTTGCATCAAAAGGAGTAGCAACATGTTTATAGTCTAAAAAATTATATTTCTTTAAAAGTTTCTCAACATAATGTGACTGATTAAGACAAATACCATCATTAGCCTTGGTAATTTTTATTCCCAAAATAAAATTCGCTTCACTAAGATCTTTCATATCAAAATGGCTACTAAGTATATTTTTAGTCTAAATTATAATATGCAAATTAGAGCAAAAAATAAGAAGATCATCCACATATAGACTAATAATCACATGTGCAATCTCATAAGTTTTATAATATATACACTTATCACATTCATTAGTCTTATAGCCATTCTTAAGCATGCATGAATTAAATTTCCCATGCCGCTGTTTAAGAGCTTGTTTTAAACCATAAAGGGATTTCGTTAGCTTACACATCTTGCTTTCTTGGCCAGGGTTCACAAAAGCTCTCGGGTTGGTCCATGTAGAGCTCCTAATCTAGATCTCCATTTAAAAATGTAGTTTTCACATCTATTTGATAAATTTTTAAATCATGAATTGCAGCCACTACTATCAGCAGTTTAATGGATGTAACTTTAGTAACTAGAGAAAAAGTATCAAAGAAATCAAGATCAAATTGTTACTTAAAACCTTTAGTGACAAGCCTCGCTTTATATTTCTCTATGGTTCCATCCGGTTTAAGTTTTTTGCGGAGGACCCATTTACACCCAATAGTTTTACAACCTACAGGTAAATCCACCATCTTTCATGTTTTATTTTAAAGAAGTGAATTCATCTCATCATTTACAACCTCTCTCCAGAAAATATCATCAGGTGATGATAAAGCTTCTTGCACCGTAAGAAGAATTTCTTCTACATCGTAAAGATAATAGTTAGGGCAAAAATCTTTTTCAACTCTCGTTCTTTTACTTCTCCTTGGTTGGATTTGAGAATTTTCTTATTATTGAAGAACTTGAGATGGAGTAGAAAAGCTTGCCAAGGATAAGATATTTTCAGAAAATATTTGACACACACTATTTCTAGATTTAGAAGGAAATTTATTTTCATAAAAAATAGCATCACCTGATTCAAAAATAATATTATTTTCCATATTAAAAAATCTATAAGTTGTACTATGCAATGCATACTCAAGAAAAGTATAAGTGGTAGCTCGTTCACCTAATTTAGGTTGTTTAGGATCTACAAGCCTCATAAAAGCTAAATTGCCCCAAACCCTCAAATAATGTAGATTTGGTTTATGCCCTCTACAACTCATAAGGTACAATTTTAGTTTTTTTTTTTGTGTGGCACTCTATTTATCCCATGGCAAGCTGTCAAAATAGCCTCGCCCCATAGATTTGAGGGAGCACCCAAATCGATAAGCATAGCATTCATCAAATCAATTAATGTTCTATTCTTTCTTTCAACTATGCCATTAGAAGAAGCTGAATATGGTGGAGCAGTCTCATGAATAATTCCCAATGACAAAATAAAAGAGTTGAATCCAAGAGATTCATACTCTCGGCCTCTATCATTTCTAATCCTCTTAATCTTTTTATCGAATTGATTCTTAACTTCAAGAAGAAATTCTTTAAATTTCTCAAAAGCATCATTTTTATTTTTTTTAATAAATATACATTTGTATATTTTGAAAAATCATCAATAAAAGTGATAAAATATTGATTACCATCACGAGTTAAAATTCCTTCAAACTTACACAAATTAGTATGAAATAATTCTAACAATTCGGTATTTTTCTCAACATTTTTATGAGGCCTCTTGGTAATTTTTTCTTTACTACAAACTTTAAATTTCTCAAATTTTTTTGTCAATTTAGGAATTAATCCTAAACTACTCATGATTCTCACATATTTACTGTTAATATGACACAAGCGAGCATACAAAAAATTAATAGAAGACAACATATAAACCGGATTGGTAAATGGTTTATTAATCTAAACATTCAGTTTGAACATTCCATCACAAGCATAACCCTTACCCACAAAAATACCTTGGTAATCACATATTGATCAGATTGCATAGTTTGCTTAAAGCCAACCTTATTGAACAAATAACTTAACATCAAATTCTTCCTCATGGACAGCGTGTAAAGCATATCTTTTAAAGTAAGCACATGTCTAGAGTTGAACTTAAGGTCAACCTCACCACTCCCAAGCATCTTGGTTTGACTAGAGTCACCAAGCATAATTGTTTTCTCATCATCAAAGGGAGTATACACCTTGAACCAAGTTTTATCATAACAAACACATCTATTAGCACCAGAATCTACCCACTAACCTTCCACATAATTAACCATGCAAATGTCTGTAATCATTGCCACAAGTGACTCCTCGATAACATTAACCTTTGGGGTAGGTGTAAGTTTTTGGAATTTGCAAGTTTGAGCAATATACGAACTTTTATCACAGACAAAACATGTAAAATTTTGTTGATTTTGTGGATGCGATGGACCTTGGTCCTTACTTGGATTAATCTGTTTATTGTGAGGTTTACCATAATTCTTCATATTATTTTTATAAGGCTTCACATAAGCATTCTTGGAATTTTGACCTTTGGGTTAGTTATTATTTGCTGAAATAAAATTTACCTTTGTGGTGGAATTGACATTACCCTCTTGTGTTATCAATGCATCTTGGCCTCTAGCCTCTTCTTCGACTTAGATGTGAGTGATCAACACCTTTTGGAAATCTTCTTTTGTTTGTGACACACGTTCTTTTGGAATTCCCTCCAAGAAGGTGGTAGCTTGTCAACAAATCTTGCAACTACAAAGTTGTCACCAATGCTTTCAAATCTTACTTTTGCAATTATCATTTGGAAATCTTGTGCTTGCTCCACAACATATTTTCCATCCATCATTTGGAAACAAAAAAATTGGCTAGCTGCATACTTCTTCGCTCCTACCTCTTCATTATCATAATTAGTTTATAAGACTTTCTAAATTTTCTTTGCGGAAGTGTAAGTGGCGTCATAATAATCATAAAATTGATCAGCAAGGCAATTCTAGAGATAAAAATGACATTTATACTCATTTGTATTATATGAAGTCATTTTTGCTTCATGTGCCTCGTAGTCTTCATCATTCATCTCCTTATTTGGGATTTTGTTTAGGTTCTACATAAGCAACTTTCAAAAGGTTGATGTAAAATAAAAATTTTCCTTTCCATCTCATAAAGTGAACTCATTGAACTTGAAAGGCTTGCTGAGATCTCCAATTTCGTTATTGGTTTTTCTGGTACTTGCTCCATATTGATATCCTTAAAATTGTTGATGAAAATACTAGAAGAATTATATTTTATCGATAAATAATATAAAGAAAATGAGATACAAACAGATCAGGCTAAGGCATGAATATTTCATTTTCTTTAAGGAGATCAAGCCCACTGCGTTAAGAAGAACCCAAACACCAATGCAATAGTCATTAAACTTTGACTTGTCTCCTCAGGATACAACAACCCTACCACTTGTCGTATGATTTAGGTCAACTCTACACAAGATGGTGAATCCAAAGCTCCACCAAGAAAAATATCCTTCTTTGGCTAGTAATCTCTCCAGTGTTAAAAATGTTGGTGTAGAAATGAGTAGATGAGAGAGGAACAATTTATAGGCTACGTGGACCTTACAAATTACACCAAAAAATAAAGATCCATTAAACTATAGAAAAGGGCGAATCTCATAACTTCCAAATATTAACTCACCACCAATGCCCATAACCTTCCAATAATCCTCATTCATGGACAAGAAAAAAATGTCACAAATAAAAATAAATAATAAAAAAAAATTAAAATGGTTCAACAATTGTATTGTTTGGAAGATTTTTGTTTTGGTTAATATTGATATTAGTGCATAAATTGGGGGAATTCTCAAAATGTTGTCAACATTTTCAATTGTTTTCCAATGATAAATGCTTAGTATGAGAATTTGAGAAAATTCACTCTAAAAATGAAAATCTCCAAATCTTTCCAAACCATAGATGTTGTGAAAATTGAAGGTGATTGCTTATCAAGGAAAGTCATGGAATTTTTGGAAAAATTATGAGTATTGAATATATTTTGAGAAATGATGATATTAAGAGATTTTTAGAAAATCTTGTTCTATTTTGGAATTATTGAGAATCGTTGAATTATGCTCTATGCCTTATTGGGATATTTTGATAGAGATAATTATTTTGGCAATTGGTAGAGGATTGCATTGACTTGTTGTAGATAATTTGCATGAAAATTAGGAAAATCAAAACTTTTGCAAAGGCATATATATCATTGACATTCCATGATTTCATATTTTCAATTTGTATTACACTTAGAGAAATGCATTGTGATTGGTTTGTTGAGAACCTTTGAAAAATGTTGAGAAATGGGATAAATATCTTGGTAAATTTAGTTAAGGGGTGTAATTGTGTTTGAGAATTAAGTTGGCTTGAGGTCCATGGCGAAAGTCCTAAAACACGCACTGACTATGTTTCAATTTTCTTTTGGTTAATAGCAGGTAAAGTAGGTATTTGGTTGTGCTTTGAGAGACCACTAGCAGACACGTATCTAGGGATTTCTTGGGTTGTATTTACCACCCCACGTTTTGAATGAAAAGAAAGTTGTTGAATCATTTATGATTTTGGAAAGTGCATGGCATGAATCTTTTGGAAACAAAATGTATATTTTGAGCATAGCACATCATTGCATCTCATAATCATGATCTTATTAAAACTCATTCACTTTGTTAAGATTATCTTTGTTGGACTTTATGTTCATCCGTACGTGAAAATCATTTTCAGGTATTAATGGAGTGTCTCCACCATGATGAAAGTGTGGAGGATTTTGGAATAAGAAGCTCATTTTAATTCTTTTTTGTTAAAGCCAAGGGCTTATATGTATTAGGGTTTAAATCCCCTTTTGTTGTAATAGGGCAAGTTTGTAAGAATTTGTAAGTCTTTAGGGCATATAATGGGATGTTGTTTACTTTCATATCTAGTACATTACATGTTGTAGATTCAAGCTTTAGGGTTGTGAATATATACTCGCATGTAATAATGTTTTGTAATCTCATATTGAAACAATTGAATGAAATACAAGAAATGGAGATTTAGTATGATGATGATTGTCAATCCATGTTGAGATAATTTATTGCTTCCATATGTTAAATACCATTGATAATTGCAAATGGATAGGGATTATGGGTTATAGTTGATGGTTCAGGTTTTATGAAATTGAGAGCGTTACACCTATTCTTGGGGAGTACTCCAACATGAAGCCTAAGAGAAGGGGTCAAGTGGAACACGTGGCTTTTCAGGAGGCATCATAACAACCCGTTGCATTAAAAACAAATGCCCCATCAGATTAGGGTGCCGGGTATGCTGGTCAAAATAAAACAGAAAATAATATTTGGCCCTAGTTTTGATCTTGTTGAAAATTCACCCATTCAGATACAATGCCCAGATCCTGATTTGATTTCCACCATATCAAACACAAACCCCTAGATTTTGACCCAAATTCTGATTCTGATATGACCCTCAAGTTTGAAAGGAATTGCCTTTAGATTAAGACTCTCTAAGGATTACATCACACATTGCCAAAGATTTTACATTCTTTACAAAAGGCATTCAAAACACCCCTATGAGAGGTTAGGGTTTCCCTGTCCTAGCTTTGGCATGATCTAGAGTTCCACTATTTCAAACAAGTGGTATCACAACATCCTATATATCAGTGAGCCTCCTGTCCTATTTTGGAATAATCACTAGAGCTTACTACATGCACTAGGCCAATTGGTTAAAAAGGGTACCTCAGCAAGGTTACCTAATATACCTCTCACACCTAACAGCGAAAAGTGAAAGGAGGATTAAGTAGCATAGCGGTAACCCAGATCCAAGGGTTGTGTTCCCAAAGTGACATTACCTACGTCCGACCAGCCTTTTGGCAAGCTTTTGGCAAGTCTCCGGCAAGTCGTCCAGGATATCAGATGGTAAACACAATGACTTAAGAGCACCATGCAAATGTAATGCAAAGAACATATATATGTAGATAAAATATCACATCATGAAGTTCAAGTCAAGTTCTCTAATATCCGCAACAGAGTCGCTATAAATTGTAGCTAGTTTTTTATGCTCCTTGGAGGGGTTTAGTTTCCTCGGGTACGATAGCCATACCATTCGGACTCCCATAGTTCTGAATCGGGTTCCACAAGTACAATGTGAAATAGAAAAATGAATAAGTCCAAATTCAAAAAATCTTAGAAAATCCATTAATCATCAGAGATGCCAAAAATGGACTGCATTGCCAAATTTCAGAGTCACCACCTAAATATTTTTGGGAAATTTAGGAAACCCGTCACTTGTGCCAAAGGCCACTTTTCTATCATAACCAAAGTGTCTTATCTCGGGAACTTAGGTATGAGAGGGAAAGGTCATGGATTGAGCACTCCACTCACCTGATCAAAGATCAGCCTTTACTAATCATGATGTGATTTTTACGTACATTATGTGCTCATGTTCTGATCATTAGACTAACATTACTATGTAAAGCAAACAAGTATAGACCACGTCACTTACTTTGGAATGCTTTGATTTCATGTTTGTATGAAAAGCGTTTTGAATATGTGTAACCCAAAGGACAAGTTAGCTCATATGTACAGTAATCAAATTCATACCAACTTAAGCAAAATAGCCTTCATCCACAAGCATTCATAGAGATATTTCAACTAAGCGAGTAGCCTCATGGTAGTATGCTCGACAGGGCAACACAAACACACATGTAATATGCTAAAGAAAAAATGCCCACCTAGTACTTAATCAAGGCAAGCCAAAGAAAAGAATATAGTTAGAAAAAATACATGTTCCTAATATGCAAAGTGACTAAAGCAACACATACAAGAATGCAATTACTAGGTTCAGCTTACTAACATGTCATATGGAGCAACTCAAAGCATGCGGTAACGCGCATATTCAAGTAAATAGGAAATGACAATGATATTCAAGAATGATGAACCGAACCTTAATGCATGCAAAAATGGATACAAAGTATGGTAATGATATGAAACGAAAACATGATAGTATATGAAACCATGGTAAGCATGTAAATAAAAGGGAGGAAGAAATGGGGGTTGGAAGACATACAACTATTACAAGTTTGCCCTCGCACAAGAGGGTCTGAATGTCCTAATTAACTAATTATTACAAACACAAATGAATGAACTACTTAAAGCGACTAATTAATTACAAATATGAATCAAAGTGGCTAATCTAAAGGAATTGAATAATAGGTGGGGCATCACATGCGCACGACCAAGAACATCCTCCGGAAACCCCCACTGCTCACTGCCAGAAGCTGCTTTGTTTACAGTCTGAAAACAGCTCTGTTTTGGGCCTCAGGATTCGCTTTGTTTCACTGAAAAAGCACCACAGCCTTACAAATAATAGGGGGTTGGCAGGCCTTGAGAAGTGGTCGGCCGTACAAAGATTTGGCCAGTTGACTATTGATTCTAAGAGAGGATCTGCTGCAATTAGAACTGAAACAGAGCAAAACAGGAGGTTTCCAAACAATGTTCATCATTCCTTCTCTCTCTTGTCATGAAAAATTCTCAAGGACAGAGTAGGCTTGCTTCACAAATCATCAAACATCCCAAGGGTATTTAAATGATGATTAGTGAAGCAACGGGATGGCAATTAAAGGATACAAAGCTAACTAAAACTAGTTATGAAAGATACAATAAAAGATATGGCCAAAACCCACTAAATCTCATGAAAAACAAGAGCAAGTGAATACTCAATCTTAGAGAGAATAGGTTTAGAGAAAGCCATTTTGGAGGCAAAACTCATACACAAGAGGTTCTATCATTAAGAAAACCAAAGAGACTCTTCTTCCTACTCATGGAAGATGGATTGAAACCACCATTTCCATGCTTTAAATGAACTAGAAGAGAGACTCTAATGGTCTTGATGAAAGAGCTCTCATGTAGCTTTGAAGCAAAAGCAAAACTAAACTAAGTAAAAGCAAGAAATGAAAGCTATGGAGAGATGATTGCAAGCTCATCTTCCTACTCATGGAACATGGATGAAACATCTATTTCCATAGTACAAAGAAGGAACTAGAAGAAAGCTTTGTGTGGTGATGTGGTTTTGGAAATACTCCTGGATCCTGAATGACGTTCCGGACCCTCTGATTGCCACCTAAAAAAGGATTAACACTCCGATTAGGGGTGCCGGAATTAGCACTCCGACAGATAGGTTAGTATGTGTCTCACGTTTGCTTAAGTCTTAAGTTTCTTGGGGTTTTCTCTCACATACCTTTCTTTGGCTAATGTTCCTCTATTTATATTTTCTTTTGGGCCTCAGACACCGCGTGATTGTTCACTCGGCTCCTTTCGTCATGAACTAATTCCCGCTCAGCTCCTCTCTCAACTGGTTCTATGGCCGATTAGGATGTTCGACTTCTGGATCGTACAAGACGGGGTCGAATATAATATATATCCTGATTTTCTGAGTTTATATTCGGCCTATTTACACCCCCTTATATTTGGCTCCCACACTTTGCAATATCTTCCAAGAAGAGAGATATGAGACAAGAATCAAACTATCTATATAAGCTTTAAACACATATATACAGTTCATATTTAATCGAAATCTACCTAAAACAGTGTTGAAAATGAAAGAAAAGAAACAAAAACATGAAGAACAACAAGTGAGCAACACTAGAGAACAAGCCTATGGAAGGATGGCTAACCCTTCCACCTTCAACAAGGTTCAAATCACATTTTGAAACCCAAAATATTCTAAAAAATAGTATTGAAAACAAGTAGCTTAAAAGGAAAGGAAATGGAAAGAGTTGAAGAATCAATCTCTAGAGAAGAGGAAGAGCTTCTTGGTTCACAAACTCCAATCCAAACACTCAAGTATCTGAAATTATGTTCAAAACCTCAACAAAAAGCTTTAAGTTCAAGCTTGAATGGTGTATCTATAGTGTATCTATATTTCAAGATGGTAGAGAAGCTTTGGGCAATTGTCTAAGCCTTTGAGAATTTGTTCTAACCCTAAATTCAGAGGGAAGGTGGTCTTTTTTTATAGAGTTTCCACCACCTTTCAACGTAAATATCTTCAAAAGAGAGTATCTGGCTAAATCCCATGCATGAGAACAGCTGGCTGCTACAAAATATCTGTTTCGCTAAACATGGATGGCCGGGTGGCCAACCAAATGTTGCCTGCTGGTCTTTTTTTTTTTGTCTTGCTGCTTTTTGAGTGATCAGGCGAGAAAAACAGGTTATGGTTCAAATGGGGTGCAAGATTTAGGTTTTGAAACTCAAAATTGAATTCTTTTGTTAAAGATTTGAAAGATTGTACAGTATAATATTTCATCGTAGAGTGTTCGGAATGAAGCGCCCAAGTCTTAAAGGTGGTCAAAAATGGCGTGTCTATAGCTTGAGTGGTCTTTCTTGAGCTCGAGTGGTCTTGTAAAGTCTGCAAAACTACTGGATGTGTGATATCTACGCTCAAGCAATACTTCTTGCGCTCGAGCGGTCTTTTGTAGGTTTGAACTTCTGGAAAGGGGTCATTGTGCGCTTGAGCGGTGGTTTTGGTAGCTCGAGTGGTTTGTGTATATATTAGTCCGAGAGAGGACCTTTTTGAGTCACTTTTTCATCTCAGTCTCTCTCTAAACATTTCAAAATCCTAAATCCACACACTCTCTCTCTTTCTCTCTCTCTCTAAGTTCTTACCTTCTAGCTCTAAATACTTTTAATCCATTGGTTTTCTCACCTTAGTCCTTTGGAGAAAAACGTAGAGCTCGGCAAGGGCTTTCTTTTAATCTGAGCAGATCGTTGTTTCATCGCCTGTGATTTTTGGGTTATCTTCTCTTTGCTTCAAAAGGTAGGAATTTCTTTGCTTTTTTTCAATACTTCATCTATAGATAGATATGTGCTAGATTTTATTGCACAAAAAGCATGTTTATTATGAATTTTCAAAAAACATGTAAGAGAGATCTAGGGTTTGATAATGTGGGGTTTCCAATTTGTAATTGGTAGTTGTTTTGGTTAATTGGTGAGTAGTTTTACGTGTTTATGTTGAAAAAGGAAAAAAGCCCTAATTTTAAATTAGGTCTCATGAGAATCGGATTATTGTTTCACATGTATTTAATACATATGTTTGGAGGTTTTATCCTTGGTCATCGGTAGAGGATAACATTGTAATGTTGAACAGATTATGTGTATGTAGTACATTCGGGTTATTTATGCTGTAGTATATTATTATAGTTAGAAATGTACACGCGCTGAGAATGAGAGGTACCATTACCTTCCAGCTAGCACCTGGAGAGATGGGTTGCACTTAGAATAAAAGGTACCAGTACTTTCTAGCTAGCGCCTAGAGAACTTGGTAGAGGTACCATTTACTTCTAGTGGGTGTCTGGTAAATTGGCAGAGGTACCATTACCTTCTAGCGAGTGTCTAGTAAATTGGTAGAGGTTCTATTCATTTCCAGCTGGTGACTGATAAATTGGCTTGTGTTATGGAAAGGTGTATCCTTGGCATACTGTGGTTAAGATAGGTAGAGCAGAGTTTTGTTTATCGTTATTGTCTTAATGTATCTGGGTCAATCATGTTTTGTGATGGCTATGGTTCAGGAAGACTGAGTTGTCTTATATGTTAAGTAAGCAGTTGTTGGGTGTTTGTTATTTTCAATTTTCATACTGGATGTTATGTATACATATAAGCGTATCAAATAAATTGTTGAAAGTATCTTTTTAACTTTGGACTTAAGGCCCGGAAAATGTGATGAATGTGCTAGAAATGGACGTAGGTTACATATTGAATTTGTAAGTAAAAAGAGTAATTCGAAACTTTTGTTAATGTATTTCAAAAACAAAACAGTTGTTTTGTGATATTGTTGAAATGGAAAACAAGAAGGAAATGAGAACTATCTGTATTGTTGAATGAATTGGATGATTTTGAGAACAGTATACTTATGTAAATATACTTTAATACAAACCATCACATTATTTACATAGGATAAGTTGGAGCATTCATGATCGTAGCTATCTATAAGTTGTTATTGTTTAGGATCATGTTGGGATCCCTACTGGACTTTATATTCATCCCACGTTGCTAATCCTTTTTTAGGGAGATAATGAGAAATGTTTTCAAGATCGAGAATCTTCTTTATTTGCTGGCCACGAGGCCTTATATCAGCTGGTGGAATGCTATTATTGTAATAGGGTTGAACTATTTTTCTTTTATGTAATGATGTAAGTCTGCGGACAATTTATTTAATTATGTCACAGGTTGCATTCATTACGTATATGAATGAGAGAATTTTCAATTATTTATCCTTATTGATATATATTAGGACTTTCGCTCGTTATCTCTGAAATTGTATTATAATAAGGGTTTTTGATAATGTTATCTGTGGAATAAATGGTGGGGCATTACAACTTGGTATCAGAGCAAGCTGGGTTTGAATACTTTGGGCTCGTGGGAAGTGGTTTTTACCACAAGGGGTTCGCTATGCTTGGTGAAGATGTCTGCATTTAGTTAGGATAAGTATTAGGACTTTATGTGTTGCATTTATGTGAGCATGGGGTTAAGTTTCTTGGATAGTACTTGTAGCCGGTGAACTTGCTTTGTGGTCTTATCGGAAACATGCCTGATCAATGTGCTTTCTGATAGAAATTCCTTGAGAGTTCCGGGACGAGTAGCTATCCTTGTGGGCTTGATTCAATTACATAATTAAGTGTTTAATTGTTTATGTGTTATAGAATTGGGTGTGTTGGAGCTAAGTGTGTCTTGTAGCTTAGCGATGGTGAGTGGGTACCTCGGGGAAGGCTTTTATGTTATGCACTAAGATTGGTTTTGTTTTTGGGTTTTATAGGATGGCTGCACGAGAGAATAAAGGACGAACTGGAAATATGAGTGCCGATAGAGGAACAACAATTCTTTTAGCACCTGTCGTTGTAACATCGGCTGTCGGCAAGGAAGTTCCACGCAAGATTGTAAGAGCGGTGCAAGATGCTCTAGCTCGCAATGAGGATGACAACGGGTGTACCCTTAAGCTTACTAAGGAGTTTCTTCGCTCCAAACCACCAAAGTTTTGGGGGGAGGCTAAGCCGTTAGAGACAGAAGATTGGTTAGAACAGATTACCAAGACTCTTGATATGCTAAGAGTCGAGAATGAGGGGTTGACGATTTCTTTGGTGAGTTTTTAGTTAAGGAGAGACACAGGTTATTGGTGGAAGTATGCTAAGAACACTGTTGGTAACACGTGGGTTGCTTTCACAGAGGCCTTTTTGGCCAAGTATTTCTCTCATTCTGCTCAGGAAAGGTTGAGGGAACAGTTTGTCGAGTTCTGCTAGGATATTACTCCTTTGGCACAGTTTGAGATGCGGTTTACTAGTTTGTCGAGGTTTGCTCCGGAGTTGGTGGCAACAGAGGAGCGCCGTTGTTATGAGTTTGAGAGGCGGTTATGTGATGATATCTATAGCAATTTGGGTTTAGACCCGACTCAGTTGATGCTCTGAATTCGGGTCTCATTGTCTTATATGGTTGTTCATGCTTTGTTTCTCCTTATTTCTCATTGAGTTTGGTTATTGGAGTGTCTCGGTGCATTTGGAATACGTTGGTAGCTTGTTTTTCAAACTGTTGTTGCCCAGAATTTTGCTCCTTCGCTCAAGTGGTGATTCTTGCACTCGAGCAATCTTTGTAAACTCCCAGTACTTTTGCAGGTTTGAAGAGATACTGGGAGATGGTATTCTTCGCTCGAGCGGTCTTTCTTGCACTCGAGTGGTGTTGGCTCGAGCGGTTGTTCTGGAGCTAGAGCGATGGTCCTCAGTCTATAAAACTTCTGGGAGTTTGTATTCTTCAATCAAGCGGTAAACTTCTTCACTCGAGCAGTCTCACTTATCGTGTCCGGTCGTTTGAGAGACACTTCTTGCGATCGAGCGGTTTGTGCGTATATCTAATCGTAAAGTCACTTTTTTGAATCACTTTTTCATCTCTAAACATTTCAAAACCCTATTTTCTCTCACCCTCTCTCTAAAACTCACATTCTCTCTACAAATACACCTAGATCCATTGATTTCTTCACCTGTGTCCCTTTGATAAAAAGGTAGAGCACGACGAAGGCTTCGTTCTAATCGGAGCAAAGTTGGATTTCAGCTTCATTGTGGTTTCTTTTCTCTCTCCTTGGTCTTATAGCTTTGAGGTAGGGATTTTTCGCACTTTCTTATGATTTTTAACTTAATTATTTGCTTTTCTAAACCAATATTGGGAATTAGGAGATTTTGAACAAACCTAGGGTTTTGATTTAAAAATCAAAAGAGGGGTTTTCAAATGAATTCTTATTTGAAAATGGTTGAGGGATTGGAAATGATGTTGAGTTATGATAAAATAGTTGGTTTTGGATACTTGGAATTGATTTTGGAAGAAAAATGGGGTTTTGCCCCCTAAATATCTCAAATGTTGATTTTGTATAAATATATGGAATTGGTGTTGGAGATGTGAAATTGGGTTGATATTGATGGAGATAGTGGAGTTGGGTATGTATTACCACTCACATCTTGGAATTTGAAAAGTCTATCTATATGAAATTATTATCTGTTTAGGGATATTTGTTTTGGGCTATCGTTGGAGGATAATTATGATTGTTGTAGAAATTGCATGAGAATTAGGTAAATCAAAACTAATTTCTCATCCTTTTGCATTGAGCATTGTTACATCTTTAACAAATTGAAAATGTTTATTGTATTGAGAAAAAAAGGGGTGAATACTTTGTGAATTTGGGTAGGGGGTGTGGTTATGGAAATTAAGTTGGCCTATGTGTCCTTGGTGAAAAACTAGAAACCCGTGTGGATAGGTGTCGAGCCTTTCGGTTAATACTGGTAAAAATGATAATTGGTTGTACTTGTATAGTCTACTTGTAGACACGTACCTAGGGATTCCTAGAGTGTGATTCACTGCCCTATTTTTTATTATAATGGAAATGATTTTATGAATTATGACATTAACCTGGCATTGCATGGTTTGGAAAAAGATATAAAATATTTTGGCACGGGCGTTGCATATGCATTCACCTTATATCTTTGTTAAGATTCATACACTGTGTTGGATTATTTCTACTAGGCTTTGGCTTATCCTATATGGAAAACCATTTTCAAGTGCTGATGATATGCCTCGACCAAGATCATAGCTTGGGAGAAACTTGGAGCTGAAAGCTTTTTTTGATTATCTGATGTATTTGTTTTGTACAAGCCAATGACTTTTAGCTGTATTGGATTTTAAATCTATCTTTGTTGTAACCAAGTATTGTCTTGGGATGTTGTAAGCCTTTAAGGAATTTATTATCTGTTTAACTTTTATTTCATATTTCTCATTATGACACATGTTATAGAGTTAGGGTTAGGATTTATGAATGTATTATTGCATGTGTTATCTTTTGTATATCTGAATCATATGAAATGGAATGACATTATAATCAAAATGCGTGTCATTTATTTATTACCGAGAATAAAGTTTACTATCATTTGTTTTAGAGTGTTACAACTTGGTATTGATGCATACCGGGTTTGAATACTTTGGGTACGTAGGAAGTTGTTCTTACTACAGTGGGTTTATCTCGCCTGATAGAGATAATTGTATGTATGGAATGCTATGTGATAACATACTTATGTGACTAAGTGAGTATGGAATTTAATACCTAAGATGTTAATTGGGTCTATGGGTTTCTAGAAGTCCTGTTAGAAGAGCACTTGATTACTGCTATTTCTAACTAGAACTCAAGCAGCACCGTGGAACAATCATTATCTAGAAAAGAAATTTGTATGTGTTTATGTGACTATGTGCTTATGTGGAGTGAACTAATTGTTGTCCATTGCATTAGGACAAGAGTGAATTAGCTTCGGCACATTTGTAAATGTGCTAATCTCTTGTGTTACCTTCATTAGGATGTCAGGACGTAGACTTGGTGGTGGTAGGCGTGGCAGGCCTAGACGGCATCAAGTGCTGTTACTGGATGAAATTCTGGCACAGGAGGAAGGAGTTGGTTAGGCCAATATGACCAAACCAATTGGTCAACAGGCCATGGGCGCTTTGGCCTGTGAAATGGCTAGAGCTTTGCAGGAATCCATGGACATTCTCAGAGCTAAGAATCAAGTCTAGGCCTATGTTGTTGAGACAGGGTTGTCTTTCTTGAAGAGGGAGCTCTTTCGGTTGAATCCAAATGAGTTTTTGGAGGATCCTAAGGAGCCACTAAAGGCAGATGACTGGCTAGAATAGATGGTGAAAACATTTGAGATGATTGGAATCAGGGATGATGGTTTGAGGGTGACCTTGGCATCCTTCCAGTTAAAGGGAGATACGGGTCAGTGGTGGAAGTATGCGTGTGGGCACATTGGAGTGACTTGAAAGGCCTTTATCAACTCCTTCTAGGACAAGTTTTTCCCTCCCATTGCTGGAGAGAAGTTGAGAGAGCAGTTCTTGAAGCTCAAACAGTTGAACACACCGGTGGCGAGTTTAAAGCTGCCTTTACCAGTTTGTCGAGTTTTTCACCGGAGCTCATGGCAATGGAGGAACGTCGTTGCATCAAGTTTGAGAAGAGGTTAAGGACCAGACTCTTGTTTAAAGTGACCGGGTCAATGATTAGGGACTACAGACGCCTTGTAAAGGTGGCAGCTCATCTTAAGACCATGGTTCAGATGGAGAAGGAGCAGATGAGGGGCTCTAGGAGGAGTCAGGAGGTTTAGAGGGCGACGCGGGACAATAAGAGGCAAAGGGGTTCCACCCCACAGCAGTTCCAAGGAGCATAGTCTAGGTCTACTTTTCCGGTACCGAGTTTCGAGTTAGGGAGAGATGATCAGGGAGGGATTACTTGCTTCAAGTGTGGCCAACTGGGCCACAAGTCCATAGTTTGCCCGCAGAAGGGAGGAGGGCAACCGTCTGCACCATCGGCGGCTTGTTCTCAGAGCCAGAGTCAAGAGAGAGGGCAGCCACCTACTTGTTATCAGTGTGGGCAGTCGGGTCACGTGAGGAGGTTTTGCCCTCAATTGGGTGGCATATCTGGTACATATGGTCAGAGGCAGACATAGAACCATCAGCCTACACCGTCAGCTCAAGCCTCGAAGGCTAACCAAGAAGCCTCTTCGGCTCAGTTAGTGTATCAGACTTTTGCTCCAAGGGGTGAGCAGGTAGAGCAGAGACCTACAGGGCGTGTGTATGCTGTTACCACACCAGATTTAGTGGCAGTGCCTTTGGTAGTGAAAAGTAACTTCTTATTGTGTAATTCTATTGCCAATGTGTTGGTTGATACGGGGTGCATCCCATTCTTTTATTTCGTCTACATTTGCATCGGCATTGGGATTAGAAGTGGCTCAGTTAGCATCTCCACTTAGGGTAGAGTCACCAGTTAGTGGAGAGATTGTGTTGCATTAGGGGTGTAGGGGTTGTGAAATAGAGGTTACCGGTCATTGACTTCCTTTTTCATTTGTGTTGATTGATATGTTAAGCTTTGATGTTATATTGAATATGGATTGGTTGTCATCTTGTCGGATTGTTATAGACTGTTGCCGTCAGAGAGTTACTGTATGTACCTCGAGTGGTGACTGTTTTCATTTCTTGGGGGACCGAGTTGATAGAGCTTTATTGCCAATGTATGACTCGCGTGGTCGGGGTGAACGTAGTCTCCTTCTTGCTACATTTTTGGGTGTTGAGAGTGATGTGGTTTGAGTTGAGTTGCAAAGGGTAGTTTTTGAATACCCGGACATCTTTCCCGAGGATGTCGCTAGTTTACCACCTCACCGTGAGATTGAGTTCTCTATTGATTTAGTGCCTATGGCACCGTATAGATTTGCACCCGCCGAGTTGAGTGAGTTGAAGATTCAACTCCAAGAATTGTTAGATAAGGGCTTTATCCGCTCTAGTACATCACCTTTGGGAGCACTGACTCTCTTTGCTAAGAAGAAGGATGGCGCATTGTGACTTTGTGTTGATTACCAGAAGTTCAACTAGGTAACTGTTAAGAACAAGTACCCATTGCTTCGTATAGATGATTTGTTTGACCAGTTGAAGGGGTCTTATTGTTTTTCCAAAATAGATTTGAGATCGAGTCATCACCAGTTGAGGGTAAGAGAGGAGGACATCTAGAAAGCGATGTTCTACACGCAGTATGGCCATTATGAGTTCCTAGTGATGCCTTTTGGGTTGACTAATGCATCGGCCTTATTTATGGATTTGATGAATCGGATCGTTTGTGAGTTCCTAAACCATTTTGTGGTTGTCTTGATTGATGACATCTTGATTTACTCACCTTCTGAGGAGGAGCACAAGGAACACTTGCGAGTTGTGCTTGAATTGCTTAAAGCCCACAAGTTGTATGCTAAGTTCAGGAAGTGTGAATTCTAGTTGAAAGAAGTGAAGTTCTTAGGCTATGTGGTGTCTGGGGAGGGAGTGACTGTAGACTCTTCTAAGATAGAAGTAGTGCAAGATTGGGAACAACCTAAGAACACCTTTGAGATTTGTAATTTATTCGGGTTGGCCAGGTATTATCGTCGGTTTGTGAAAGATTTCTCTAGATTAGTGTAGACACCCCATTTTTTACTGTCCTCAAGACTTGGACGTCATCGTTTGAGCACTCGATGATCATCTATGTTCATGTTCGTTTTAAGCGCCTGAAGTTCCTGGCAGAATGCCTAGCCTTCGGATCTCTCAACTTGTCTGTGTTATGCTTGGTTATGGACCAAGGGCTTATAGCCTTACTTCTGGGGAAGAGGGTGGCCTGCCGGCCAACCCTACAACCCATCAGCCAGGGCTTATGTCTGTCGTCCATCAGTGGTGGCCGGTCGGCTACGCTGATGGCCGGTTGGCTACTAATGGTGGCTAGCAGCCATTTTCTGCTTTTTCAGATATTTTGTGTGCCAGCTGTTGGTCACTGAAGCCATCCTCCATATGGAGGGATGGAAACAATCTTTTAGCTTGTTTTCCTATATAAGGGGAGGTCCCTCCCCCTTTTAGAGGGTTCTGAAAATTTAGAAGCAAATTTTCTCTCTCTCTCTCTCTCTGTATATATATATATATTGCTTGAAAGTGAGTTTTCTTTGCATTTTTGCACACAACCCCTTAGCCAAACACCACCACCTTGTTGCTGAGGTGTTTGAAGGTCTTATTTGGGCTGTTGAAGGTTGTTTTTGGCTCAGAAGTTGCTTCTTTGCTGCTGTGCTTCAAGGGTAAGGCACTTACCCCTTTTAAGCTTGTTTTTGTACACTAGTTTGGGCCACCTTTGCATGTTGTTTTGGCCTAGTTGTCAACTACAAAAATCTCTATTTTTAAGTGTTAAAAATGGTTGTTTGAGGCCCTTTTGGAGTTAAGGGTGGTCCACCCTCCTTTGTTGCTTATTGGCTAAACTTTGTGCCATCTTTTAAAGCCCTTCAAACAATCTTGTTTTGGCCTTTTGACAACTGAATTCGAGGGGAATTTTAGTGGTAGAAAATTTGTTTTGAGGTCCAAAATGGGAGGGGATGGCCTCCCCTCCTTGTCTCTCTATGCCATGCCTTGTTAGCACTACAAAGTAGCATCTTTTTATGGCTTATGTTAGCTTAGTTCAAGCATGTTTTTGGCCATATTTTAACATGTTATAACTCTTTTTTGGGCTGGTTGAAGCACCTCTTGCTTGCTTCTTACACTTTGTAGTGTAATCATGCTTGCTAGCCTAGCTTATTTGATGTTGTAGCCTATTATTTTAGCATGTGTTGGCTCCACTCCAGCATGTTTTTGGCCTTTCTTTGACATGCTTAAACTCTGTTTTCAGTGGTCTTGGTCCCTCAGGACTTGCTTTGTATGGCTATGGTGTAGTTAGCTTTACTAGTTTTGTGCTTTAAAGCTCTTAGCATGCTCTATTTGAGTTATTTGCATGATGTGGCATCATTTGACATGTGATTTCAGAGCATATTTCGCTGTCACACTCTCACATACATCACTCTTTAAATGCTTTTGAGAGTTGTGCCTTATGCCTTGCTTGTTAGCCAATTTGTATGCATGATTTTCTTGCCTTGTAAACTTCAATCTCAGCATGATTTAGCCTTTGTTTTGGCATGCTTTAACTCTGTTTTGAGTTGGTTTGGCCCTTTGAAGCTTGTGTTGTAAGGTTGTGGCACAACCCCTTTCATTAGCTTAATGAGTTAAGCCTTTAACCATGCATTACATGAGTTGTTTGCATTGTTTTTAAGTCATTTAGCATGATTATTTCAGTGCTAAAATATGTGTCATTGCACTCCATTGTTCCGATCTTTCATTCACCTTGAAAGTAGTCTTAAGCCCCTTGTTGGCTTGAGCATGAACTTGAGGCATTCATGCCTAATGGTTTTAATCCTCCCTTGAGGGTTTCTACTAATCAACAGCATGATACCTCCTTCCTGCTCAAGGCACTCGAAGCTTAGGCCATCTTTCAAATTAGAGGACTTTTCACAATTGGACTTAACCGGTTAATGGACTAATTGGTAAGCTAAAATGAGTAAACAAGAAAGTGGACAAGTAAAACATGAATAAGATAAGCATTTGTGTTGCGTTGCATGTGTTTGGATCGGACGTTAATCCAAACACAAGAAATGTGGGACGTTTCATACTCAAAGTGATGAAACGTGTCATATTTCTTGGTCGCCAACACCCTTGATCATGCATGATAGGGTGGAGGCACTTTGAGTCCTATGTGCGCATTCACTAAGCTTGTACAAGCTTGGTTTTTGGGCCATCATGCATTCAGATGCTTGGTTGATTGCTTGAAAGCCGAGCGCTACACTCCTTTGAGCTTGAGAAATGATGAGGAGTGTGGCAGTACCTACATTTCCTTGCAAATACATTGCCATGCCTCTGTTTGCTCTCTGTTGCAGCAAAATGAGGAATTTCAGGGAAGTAGTGGCCAACCGGCCATATGTCCTAGCCGACCGGCCACCAGTATTGGCCGATGGCCACCAATCATGGCCGATCGGCCATCAATGTATTCTTGAGATCAAACAGAAGCAATCTGGAGGTTGGCATAATTTTCAGAGGTCCAAAGATGTGCAAATAGAGGCATCTAGAGGCAAGGTGGTGGATTTTCGGGAGGACGCAATCGGGCATGCATATCTCCCTCGCTTCGCGAGGCCATTTATCTGAATTGTTTAGCTAATTAGTTCATTAGCTTAGTTGTTTTGTAATTAATTAGTTAAGTGTTTAATTAATTAATTCGGTTTGTAAGTAATTAGCTTAGTGTAGCTAGTTATTCAATTCGGTTTTGTAGTAATTAATTAACTTAGCATAGTTAATTAGTTGATTTGTAATAAGTAGCTTAGCTTAGTGTAGCTTAACTGATTCATTCAGACCCTCCTTCGAGAGGGCGCAATGTTGTAATAACCGTGCGTGTGTGTGTACATGTCTTCCAACCCCACTTCTTTCTCCCTTTTACTTAACCGCTTTCGATGGCTAGTTTTAGGCCACATTTTGTTTAGCATACCTTATGCTTTGCATGTTTGCATCATTCATTTGTCTTGCATGCACCGGGCTCAGCGCATCATATAAATTGCATTGTATTTCAATACCTATTTGAATACAAGTATCAATTGTTGCATTCATATGCCATCTTAGATAGCCGAGCCTATTTAGTTGCATTATTACATGTGTTGTATTAGGCATTTAACATAGTTAGGATCATACATTATTTTCTAACTAGCTTTTTGTTTTGGCTCAGAGTACAATGTAAGTTTTACGCTTTAGCATACTTGCATGTGTGTGAGTGTTGCCATGATAGCATGCTTGCCATGAGGCTATGTGCTTAAATGCTTAACTGTATGAATGCATGTGGGTGAAGGCTTGATTGCCTGAATTGGAACAATTCGATGATTCTGAGTTTTAAGCCCACTTTGCGAAGTGGCAAATCATGTTTTAATCCCACTTTGAGGGTGGCAAATCCGCGCTTTAGCCTACTTGCGAGTAGCATTTTCAAACCATTTTCAAAAACAAATATGAGTTGTTTTGTTCCAATTCTCGTGATTGAGTCTATACTTGTATGTGTGTGCCACATAGTAAAGTTAGCTAATAATCAGAATAAGAACACATTAGGTTTATAAAACAACATATCATGTTTAGTAGAGGCCGATCTTTGATCAGGCGAGCGGGGGTGCTCATGTCATGGCCTTCCCCCATCGTACCCAAGTGCCTGAGCCGAGGCAACTTTGGTGGTGACAGACATGTGGCCTTTGGCACGGGTCAGGGTTTCCTAAATTTTCCAAAAATAAAATATTTAGGTGGCGACTCTGTAATCTGGCAAAGTAGTCCATGTTTGGCACTTTTTCATTCAAAATTGATTTTTCAAAACCAATTGCCAGATTTGGACTCTTTGGTGTTTATCAGTCTCACATTGCACTTTGTGAGATTAGACTCAGAACCGTGACAGGAGTCCAAACTATAGTAAGACCAATTTGCGCCTTCTCCGAAAGGGGGCGCGCGAAGAAAGTCAGGCCTACAATTAGCCCCACCATTGATTAGGCTTACGAGGAAGGGAGTTAAGTTTGTGTGGAATGAGACTTGTCAGAAGTCATTCCAAGAGCTTAAGGTTAGACTTACCACAACTCCAGTGTTGATTATTCTGGAGAGTTTGGGCTATTCTATATATTGTGACGCATCTTGAGAAGGTTTAGATTGTGTCTTGATGCAAGAGAGGAAAGTAGTAGCTTATGGCTCACGCTAGTTGAAAACACAAGAGAGAAACTGTCCTACTCATGATCTAGAGCTAGCAGCAGTGATCATTGCCTTGAAGATTTGGAGACATTACCCATATGGTGAGAAGTTTAAGATATTCTCTAATCATAAGAGTTTGAAGTACCTGTTTTCACAAAAAGATCTAAATTTGAGATAGAAAAGATGGATAAAGTTTATAGATGACTATGATTTTGAGTTGCACTATCATCCGGAGAAGACCAATGTAGTGGCCAATGCCTTGAGTAGGAAATCCTTTAACAGTATGGCTAGTATTTTCATTCGGGAATGGGAGATGTTGGGTGCCATTGGTGAGTTTGATTTGTATCTTGGCAAGTTTATTGAGTCAGCTACTTTGTTTACTGCACACTTGTGAGTTCAGTTATAAAAGCACAATAGGGTGATCATGATATAGAAACCGTTTGGGAGAAGATATCTAGTGGGAAGGTAGAGAAGGGCTTGAACGTGTATTCCGACTCGAGTGTGAGATACCTCGATCGTCTTTTCGTACCGGAGTCTTGTCGAGAGGAGGTACTCTGAGAGCTTCACCATTCACATCTTGTGGTACATCCGGGCAGCACAAAGATGTATCATGACCTTAGTCGCTAGTTTTGGTGGAAGGGGATGAAGAAAGACGTAGCCTTGTTTGTATCAAGGTGCCTTACTTGTCAACAAGTAAAGGTTGAGCATCAGAGGTCAGCGGGTTTGTTGCAACCCTTGCCTATAGCTAAGTGGAAGTGGGAGCATGTCACGATGGATTTTATTATGGGCCTTTTGAGGACTCAACAGGGTAATGATGCCACTTGGGTGATAGTTGATTGGTTAACCAAGTCGGCTCACTTTATACCTATGCCCACGAGTTACTCGGTAGATTTTCTTGCCGACCTGTATGTTAGGGACATTGTCCTACTTCATAGGGTCCCTGTGACTATTATTTCGGATAGAGATCCGCATTTTATGGCTCGGTTGTGGCAGAGCTTGTGAAACCCCATATTTTTTAGGTACTAATATTTTAGTGAGAAATATTGGTGGTAGGTTTGGTAGTAAGATTTTCAGATGAGAACCTAGCTTATTTTCTCTATTTTTTTTTATCGCTTTTTACCCCCATTTCGTTATTATCATTATTCATCTCTTTTATTTATTTTTTAGTTTGCTTCGGCTCCAAGTAAAGGTTCTTTTCTTTCCCTCTAAACAAAGGTTCTTTTCTTTCCCTCCAAGCAATCTTTATTTGCCTACAAGTCAATCATCTTTCTTTCTCTCCAAGTTTACTTGGAGACTACTCTTTGTTTTGCCTATAAATTGGAACTCATCCTCTCAACTTCTTTCCATTCTTCTTCTTGGTCAATCCATATCTATCTCTCATATTGTTCTCTCTTAAATTATATAAATTTAGAGTTTAGATTAAGAGTATTTAGAGTAAGAGTTAGCATTTTATTCAAGAGGAGAATTATAGATTTTGTTAAACTTTACATACCTTTTGGATCTACAACCTTTGGAGATTTATGGTGATATAGCATATGATTAAAAGCATTGGTGTTGGAGGGGTTTTGCATCAAGTGGTCATGGAATTGTTTTGAGGTAATTCGAGTGGTATACAATTTGCTTCCTCTAAATCTCTTTGCAAAGAGTTTTTATCTTAATTATTTCACATTTATACTCCTCTTGATTATTGTAATAACCCTCGTCACTGCTTACCAATAAACTACCGATTACTGTTAAACCGAGACTGATTATGATTGATAACTGAAGTAATTGAAATACTGAACTGACTGACTGAAATCCGAAACTGATCGATTGACTGTATCTGTTTAAATGCATTTTCTATCTGTTGGTTAATAGTTGATCTGTTCAGTTTTTATGTTAAACCGTTAATTGAAGGCCTTATCGGCGGCCGAACCAGAAATTGATTAGTGTTCTATGATCATTAAAATTTATAGGATTTTATGGCATATTTAATTTAAATGTGTTTGGTATGAGTAAATTAGATTTAATTAAGGCCAGTTAAAGAGTTAGGCTTATCTACAACTTTGCCATTGTTAGTGGGCCATTATACCAACATAGAGGGACTTAGTCTTGCATTTGATCAACACTTTCTTCAACCTATCTTGAGTGTATAACCGACCTGAGAGAGAGACAGAAATTTGAGGAGTTGATTTCATTTCAATTTTGCTTGTAAATTGCTTGGTAATTGAAGAAATTGGAACACGGGTTGCAAATTAAGCTTCCTCACCTTGTAATTGAAGCTCTAGGTAAGGAATTTAACCTCTCATTGTTGTGTTTAAGCATGTGCATGCCTAGTTCTTGTATCCTTAGTGATTTGAGCCTTGGATTGGTCCATATATGTCAAATTGGAGCCTAGCTCATGCATGCATGCCTTTAATTTGAAGTTTTGAAGTTGTCCTTCATGAAATGGTACATGCATGTTCATAATTTTGCAATGGTCCATGATTTCATCTTGTTTTGAAAGGAATTGGCTCATTAGAGCATGTTTTGAAGCTTTGAATTGATTTAAAGTCATGCATGTCATGTTTGGATCAAATTCTTGGAAATTGGTTTGAAATTGAGTTGTTTGAAACACCCTTGGGCTTTGATTTTACAATTGAGCTTTGGAATCGTGTTAAATTATGAGTTTTGGAATGTTTTCTGGAAATTTGGCCCAAGAGGATCGAAATTTATGCATTTAAACTTGGTTTTTGGCTTGGAGGTGCAATCTGGGTTTTCCAGATTTTGCACTCCCGCTCGAGCGGGGAAAGTGGCGCTCGAGCGGGGAATTCGAGCATCCAGTACTTTGCACTGTTTTATAGTCCGCTCGAGCGGAGGAAGGAACGCTCGAGCGGAGGCATGTATCTCACGCTCGAGCGGGCGTCGAGCGTCCGTCGAGCAGAGATTTCACCTATCCAGTACTTTTACAGTACGCTCGAGCGGGAGATTTGCCGCTCAAGCGTGTACCTTTGTTGCATGTCCGCTCGAGCGGGGAAACCCACGCTCGAGCGGGGCTCTGTTTTTCTAAAAATTCTGAAAATGTTTTCTGTTTGCATCTTTGCATCCTCATCCCATTCTAGGCATTCTTAAGCCTAGTCTAAGACATCTTCATGAGGATTTAGATGTAGAACACACCGAGGCATTTAGGGATTAAGTTATTATCTTTCCCAACTGTGAAACTTAGTGTGTGTTCAATCTGTTAACTGTATAGGGTTGGCATTCCAAGGAGACGCTCTAGCTTACCGTAGCCCAGAACTCTGTGAGTAACAATTGTGTAAAGATATGTTCAAAAGGATTATCTTCTAAATACTGAACTGAACTATTTACTGAACTGATATTGTTTACTGAATGAATGTATGTCCTATATTCTGAGCTGTACTGTGGCATCCTTAGCACCTACTGTTTACTGTTACTGTTACTGTTACAGAGATCTCTGTCGGTTCCCTTGTGGAACCGCTACTGTTTACTGATTGATGGCCATCATTACTGTTCGGTCTTTAAGACCTACTGCTTACTGTACTATTAGGCTAACGGATGTACCACATATGACTGATTGACTGAAAGACTGAAATACTGATTTAATGAACTGTTTTCATTACTGTAAGGACATTCATTCTAAACCTCTTTACGCATTATGTTATTCACTGGGCTTTAGCTCACTGCTCATATATATATGTAGGTGTATAGGCACCAGACCGGAGCTAGGAGCGTGGGGTGGACTTCTCCTTTTTGTCAAGCCAACCACTGTGCCTCACTGCGAGGTTCCGAGCCTGCCGTGCTAAGGCTTAGGGGTGTTTAGTTTTCCCCCTTCTGTACTGTTTTGTTTACGGTGTAGACTGAACATTTTGCACTGTACTGTTTGTTAGGGATTAAGTCCCTGTTCTGACTGGTTGTATATATTATGCATACTGTTTTTTACCGTTCTGTATAAATGTATGAAAAATCTTTTTGGCATACAGACTGTCACAGCTCATTGGACATTGTTTATTTACTGTATTGGCTTCCGCCAAGCCCCTGTACTCTGTATTATTGTATTACTGTTAAGCAAGCCTTCGGTAATCTAGGATTACTGGCCTGTTACGGTGCTAAACCCATAGGGGCGGGTTTGGGTCGTGACAATTATCATGGTCATATGTTAAATTCTGTGAAATCATTCTCATTGATACGTTTAATTATTCTAGTCATTTGATAAATTCTATGAAGTTGTTCTTTGTAGTTAGTGTTGATTTGTCTGGCTAAATGACGTGGAAATACTCTATACATGGATCGAGTGGACCTTGCCAATGGCTTGGACCAATAGCCCGAATAAGCGGTTGTGCTTGGGTGAGGTAGGTGAGGTCGGTCACTGGTCATGTACCGAGTAGGACCAGGTATTTGGTCCTGGATAAATTATCATATGTTGAGTTGACTTGTTTGTACAATTTGGTAAATTGCTTGGTGTCTCGAATCGAGTTGTTTGTGCCATGTCGTAAATTGTTGGATCCCTGTTGATTTATTCTTTATTCGAGCATTGTTACATTTGTGTAATTATTTTGGAGCCAATTTGTATTTTTGAGGTTATTAATTAGTTAGAATTGTAAATTTGAGGTTGATTTGATTGATTAATAGCCTGAAAGTTGGGGCGTTACAGAGCCTATAGAATGCTTTGGGTACTAGACTGACTTTTAGTACCGCTTATCATCGTCAAACTAACGGGCAATCAGAGCATACCATTCAGATCCTAAAGGATATGCTTCGGGGTTGTGTTCTTAACTTTAACGGGTCGTGGGAGAGACACTTGTCTTTAGTGAAGTTTGCCTATAATAATAGCTTTTAGTTTAGTATTGGCATGGCACCGTTTGAGGCCTTGTGTGGCCAATCCTGTAGATCTCCTATGTGTTAGGCCGAGGTGGGTGATGCACCTATGATAGGTCTTGAGTAAGTCTGGGAAACAATGGGGAAGGTTGCGTTTATTTGTAAAGGGTTGGTCACGGCTCAGAGTCATCAGAAGAGCTATGCCTACCATAGGAGGATACCGTTATCATTTAAGGTAGAAGACCACGTCTTCTTTAAGATATCACCTAGACAGGGTTTAATGAGGTATGGGAAAGAGCGGGAAGTTATCTCCTAGATTTATTGGGCCTTTTGAGATCCTAGAGTGGATTGGAGAGGTAGCTTATCGTTTGGCCTTACCACCACAGCTTTCTGAGGTTCATGTCGTGTTTCATATTTCTATGCTACGGAAGTATGAGTAGGATCCATCGCATGTGCTAGATTGGACTAAGCTAGAGATAGACGAGGATACCTCGTCTGAGGAGAGACCGGTGAGAGTCCTAGATACACAAGACCAAGTCTTGTGAAGTAAGACAATTTCATTGGTAAAGGTGTTGTGGAGACATCACGGGGTTAAGGAAGCAACTTGGGAATGCGAGGCGGAAGTTCGTGAGAAGTATTCGGACTTATTTATCAATGTTTGAATATGTATTGAAACTTTTGTTATGTTGATTTAATATAAATATTGTATATATTTTGGAAATGTGAATCATGTATTCAGTATCGAAACCTTGTTTATCATTGTTATGAGAATAAATGACTGGTGGATAGGTTAGGGTGACGAATTTGCTTTACTACCATTGTTATAATTGGTTTAATCATGGTTTTGTTGTTGATTTAAAATTTCGGGGACGAAATTCCTTAAGGAGCGAGGTTATAGCGATTCTGGTTTAGACCAGACCCATTTGATGTTCTGAATTCGAGTCTCATTGTCTTATATGGTTGTTCATGCTTTGTTTCTCCTTATTCCTCATTGAGTTTGGTTATTGGAGTGTCTTGGTTGCATTTGGAACAGATTGGTAGCTTGTTTTCCAAAACTGTTGATGCTCGAAATTTCGCTCCTTCGCTCGAGTGGTGATTCTTCCACTTGAGCGATCTTTGTGGACTCCCAGTACTTTTGTAGGTCTGCAGAGATACTGGGAGATGGTATTCTTCTCTCGAGCTGTCTTTCTTGCGCTTGAGCGATGTTGGCTCGAGCGGTCGTTTTTTAGCTCGAGCGATGGTCCTCTGTTTGTAAAACTTCTAGGAGTTTGTATTCTTTGCTCCAGCAGTAAACTTCTTCGCTCGAGCGGTCTCACTTATTGTGTCCGGTCACTCGAGCGACACTTCTTGCAATCGAGCAGTTTGCGCGTATATCAGATCGTAAAGTCACCTTTTTGAGTCACTTTTTCATCTCTAAACATTTCAAAACCCTATTTTCTCTCACTCTCTCTCTCTAAAACTCACATTCGCTCTACAAATACACCTAGATCCATTGATTTCTTCACCTGTGTCCCTTTGATAAAAAGGTAAAGCATGGCAAGGGCTTCGTTCTAATTAGAGCAAAGTTGGATTTTGGCTTCATTGTAGTTTCTTCTCTTTTCTTGGTCTTCTAGCTTTGAGGTATGGATTTTTCACACTTTCTTATGATTTTTAACTTAGTTATTTCTTTTCTAAACCAATATTGGGAATTGGGGGATTTTGAACAAACCTAGAGTTTTAGTTTAAAAATCAAAAGAGGGGTTTCCAAATGAATTCTTGAAAATGGTTGTGGGATTGGAAATGAGGTTGAGTTGTGATTAAATAGTTGGTTTTGGATACTTGGAATTGATTTTGGAAGAAAAATGGGGTTTTGCCCCCTAAATATCTCAAATGTTGATTTTGTATAAATATATGGAATTGGTGTTGGAGATGTGAAATTGGGTTGATATTGATGGAGATAGTGGAGTTGGGTATGTATTACCACTCACATCTTGGAATTTGAAAAATCTATCTATATGAAATTATTATCTGTTTAGGGATATTTGTTTTGGGCTATCGTTGGAGGATAATTATGATTGTTGTAGAAATTGCATGAGAATTAGGTGAATCAAAACTAATTTCTCATCCTTTTGCATTGAGCATTATTGCATCTTTAACAAATTGAAAATGTTTATTGTATTTAGAAAAATGAATGAATACTTGGTGAATCCGGGTAGGGGGTGTGGTTATGGAAATTAACTTGGCCTGTGTGTCCTTGGTGAAAAACCAGAAACCCGGGCAAATAGGTGTCAAGCCTTTCGGTTAATACCGGTAAAAATGACAATTGGTTGTACTTGTATAGTTTACTTGCAAATACATACTTAGGGATTCCTAAAGTGTGATTCACTACCATGTTTTCTATTATAATGGAAAGAATTTTATGAATTGTAACATTAACCTGGTATTGCTTGGTTTGGAAAGAGATATAAAATGTTTTGGTACGAACATAGCATAGGCATTCACCTTATATCTTTGTTAAGATTCATGTACTGTGTTGGATTATTTCTACTGGGCTTTGGTTCATTCTATATGGGAAACCATTTGTAGGTGATGATGATATGCCTCCACTATGATCATAGCTTGGGAGGAACTTGGAGCTGAAGGTTTCTTTTGATTATCTGATGTATTTGTTTTGTACAAGCCAAGGACTTTTAACTGTATCGGATTTTAAATCCATCTTTGTTATAACCAAGCATTGGCTTAGGAAGTTGTAGGCCTTTGAGGCATTTATTATCTGTTTAACTTTTATTTCATATTTCTCGTTATGACACAAGCTATAGATTCAGGGTTAGGACTTATGAATGTATTATTGCATGTGTTATCTTTTGTATATCTGAATCATATGAAATGAAATGACATTATAATAAGAATGCTTGTCATTTATTTATTTCTGAGAATAGAATTTATTAACATTTGTTTCGGGGGGTTACAATATCTGGGATAAGGTAGCTGGATCTCTGTGGAAGAATTACTATACTCTAGTTGAGGCAGCGGCCCATGTGGAGGCTAGGGCTGGGCATAGGGTTATCCGAACCGCCAACCCACCCAATCCGAACCGATCTGCATACAAATGGACAGCTTCGCAGACACAATGCGGGCGGATGCGGTTTCGAATATGGTATTATTGTAGGTTGCGGACGAGTTGCTGGTTTTACCCCCACCTGCAAGAACCCACCAGCATTTAGACTCTATTTTTTTTTATTAAAAAAAAAATGGACCGTTGAGATGCAATATATACACATTTGTTTATCTTTTCATTACTTTATTCTTTTACACTTTTTTTTGTCAAAGGAATTATGAAGATCGAACATTAAATTATATATTTTTCAATTTATTTTTGTGCAGGGTTCATCAAGCATATGCATAGAATTGGAATTTTTGAGAGTTAGATGTGATTCATGATGGAGTTTGCGAATTTGCAAATGTTTTAATTTTATTTAATGGGTTTGAATTGGATGAAGTTTGACAATAATTTATTGTTATTTTATTATTGCATTTTGGATGAATGTAAAAGTTAATGAATAATTACTTTTAGGTAAGTTTAGGATTTTGAATGATTTTACTTTAATTGTATTGTTGGGTAGTGAGTGATTTTGATGATTTAGTTTATGATTTTGAAAGATGTGTTTGTGTTAGTTTATGATTTTATTTAAAAGTTTAGGATTTTGAATGATTTGCTTGTGTTAGGAATTGATTTTGTTATGTTTTTAATTTTATAAGTTTTAATTAATTAATTATTAATGTTGAGCATTTTAGAAAATTTGTGGAGGGGGGGGGGGAAGGGCCCAAAATAAATATTTACAAAATGGGGAAAAAAAAGGCCCAAAAATAAATTTTTAAAGAAAAAAGTTCAATCTGCAAACCACCTGCAACCGCCCACACATCCGCGAACCCTATTCGCACAAACCTTAACCCACACTACGAGCGGTTGAGGGTTCAATTTTCTCCAAACCGCAAACCGAACCGTCAAAAACCAAACCACAAGCATCCCTAGTGGAGGCCATGGTTGTCTGCGTTGGTCGAGTTAGGGAGGAGGCCACTTCGGCAACTTCTATAGTTCATAAGCACTCTAGGCTCAATAAGAGGTGGAGATGAATGCATGCTCAATCTTAGGCTCCGTCATTGTCTTTGTCGGGGGTTTCAAACTTGTTGGTTGGGAGGCCTAGTGAGGTTCAAACTTCAAGCCACTCTCAGTGTAGGGAGTCTACTATTTGTTTTGATTGTGGTCATTTGGGCCATGTTAGACGTTTGTGTTCTTTGCGTGTGAATTCTTCAGGTCTTTTAGAACCTAGTCAGACTCAATCTCTTCAGTCTAGTCGGGGGTGGTATTGATACTAGAACCAAATAGGTCAGGCTTCGAGAGCTTCGCAAGGGTTGACTTTTTAGCCCTCACAGTAGTATTACCTTGAGACGGGATTTTGTATTAGAGACCAGTGGTATAATATTTGAACGTTTTGTTGTTTGCAGATGTGTTGTTGGGTACTGAGGCATCATGATTATATGTTGTATATATATGTTGTTGTTGTTGTTTGTTATTCCTCGTGTATTGGGGGCACGCAGTGAATCTCAAAACTCTATTTTATATATATGTAATGAGAAATCGTTAACAGGACTAATGATCCTAGTGTTGTTGTATACTTGATGCTAATTTATGAGATGGGTATGTGATGCTTGTGAGCCTTATTCAGTTTAGAAGTTGTTTGTTGAGATCGGGAAATCTGTGGGTTATTTTGATTGGTATGGTGGTATCGTAAGGGCCGAGCTATAAGGCTTTGAATGTGTTGAGTCTAAGAGAATGTGAGACTTTAGGGTTTTGGTAGAATTGGCAGGTTATGTGAAGTGGTTTTAAGGGGGTGTGAGATTTGTATTTGGAGGCAGTAAGACTGGTAGTTATGTGTGATTTAGTGTTATGGTTTTCTTGGTCAGGGAGTTCATTGTGGTCCTATCGATTGTGATAAGGGTGCTGTTTGTGTTGTGGTATTATTAGATATTCGATGGAGTTTATGAAAGTGGAAGGAAAATTTCGTGGGTAGATGCTAGAAGTATTTCTTAGAATGAAGAATGGTTGTGTTCTCGGGTGACAAGTGTGGCATTGGTGGAGATCCTTTTGTGTCCAAAATTGTGTGATTGCCTTTGACCATATCAGTCTAGTGTTGGAGATGTAGAGATGTCGGGGTATGGTGGACAAATAGTCACATTGAGTCTAGCTGAGCATTCAGTAAGAAGGGTCGTAACTTTCACTAACAAAATTTCATTTTTTTACGACGGCAAAATGTAATGCCATCTCAAAAAACTTTTAACAACGGCAAATGACTTTTAGCTATAGCAAGGGGGGGTCACAACAGAGGGCGTTGCTAAAACGTTTTAGCGATGGTAGATGTCGTCGCCTTTTTTTTTTTTTTTGCGACGGCAAATGTTGCCTTTTGCAATAACATTTTACAATTGCCTATAATATGTAAAAAATTGAGACCTTTTGCGATGACACTATTGTACCGTCGCTAAAAGTTTTATTTGAGACGGCAGAAAATGCTGTCGCGAAATGTTTTTTTGCTATGACGGTGTGACCTTTGTCGTCAATTTCTTTTGTGACAGCATTGCCTATGTCACCGGAAAAAAAAAATTGAAAAATAAACTAATAATTGCATAATAATATAAAAATTCATGTATACAAATAACAATTTCTCCATAATAAAAATATTCTTGCATTCATAACTACACAACAGCAAAATTACCCCACTACATAATGTTCCATAATACATGTATAATTTTTAAATGCATAATGTTGTTCACAATTCAAAATAACATAAACCAAAAACAAAAGATTTCCTCATCATTCTCTGTGGGTAACAAAAACAAAAGTTAGTCGCATTCTTCACAGGCATGCATTCCAAAAGAAGCAAACTCCTACTCAGGAAATATCTGGAAAAAAAAATAAAAATAATTAATGACAATATAATTATGTGTTAATATGTTAATTACAAAATAAAAATAAAAATTTAACTCCTATACAATTACAAAGATAATTAAGTAATAATTTTGCTTATACCAAAATCCGGCTCTAACTCCCAAACTAGGAAACCCGATTCAAGTCCCGTCTTCTCCCACAATTCTCTCGTGCCTGCGCGGTCATGTGTGCCAAGTTTCATGATAATCTGACGCAGTTTGGTGATTTTCGGGCGTTGTAGCTCGACTTCTTCGCGCCCCCCTCTCGGAGAGCTCGAATTGGTCCTACAGTTCGGACTCTTGTCGCAGTTCTGAATCTAATCTCACAAAGTGCAATGTAAGACTGATGAATCACCAAAGAGTCCAAATCCGAAAAACGTTTTGGAAAATCGATTTTCAATCAAATAATGCCAAAAATAGACTGTTTTGCCAGATTACAGAGTCGCCACCTGAATATTTTATTTTGGAGAAATTTAGGAAACCCTGACTCGTGCCAAAGGCCACGTGTCCGTCATCACCAAAGTTGCCTCAACTCGGGAACTTGGGTACGAGGGGGGAAGGTCATGAAATGGGCACCCCTGCTCGCCCGATCAAAGGATCGGCCTCTACTAAGCAAGATATGTTGTTTTATAAACACATGTGTTCTTATTTCGATTATTTAGCTAACTTTACTATGTGATGCACACATCATACAAGTATAGACTAAATCGCTTAAGTTAGAACAAAACAACTCATGTTTGTTTTCAAAAATGGTTTGGAATTGCCGCCCTTAAGTAGGTTAAAGAGCGGATTTGCCACCCTCAAGTAGGCTTAAAATATGATGATTTGCCGCTTCGCAAAGTGGGCTTAAAACTCACATTTGATGAATTGTTCCAATTCAAGTAATAAAGCCTTCATCCACAGGCATTCATACAGTTAATCATTTAAGCAAATAGCCTCATGGAAAGCATACTAAAAATGGCAATCACTTACACACATGCAAGGATGCTAAAGTGTAAAACTCACAGAGTACTCTGAGCCAAAACAAAAGCTAGTTAGAAATCAATGCATGATCCTAACTATACAAGATGCCTAATGCAACACATGCAATAATGCAACTAAATAGGCTCAGCTATCTAAAATGGCATATGAATGCAACAATTTGATAGCATGCTTTCAACACATACTCAAATAAGTATTGAAATACAATGCAGTTTGAAGGATGCGCCGAGCCTGGTGTATGCAAGACAAATGAATGATGCAAATATGCAAGCATAAGACATGCTAATCGAAATATGACCCTAAACTAACCATCGAAAGCGGTTAAGTCAAAGGGAGAAAGACGTGGGGTTGGAAGACACACACACACACACACACCCTTATTAACACATTGCGCCCTCTCGAAGGAGGGTCCGAATAAATAAGCTAACTAGCTACGCTAAGCTAAGCTACTTATTACAAACCAACTAATCAACTATTCTAGCTAATTAATTATTACAAACCGAATTGAATAACTAGCTAATCTAAACTAATTAATTGCAAACCGAATTAATTAATTAAACACTTAACTAATTAATTACAAAATGACTAAGCTAATAAACTAATTAGCTAAGCAATTCAAATGAATGGCCTCGGGAAGCGAGGGATGCATGCATGCTCGGTTGCTTCCTCCCGAAAATCCACCACTTTGCCTCTAGATGCCTCTGTTTGCACATCTTTGGATCTCTAAAAATTATGCCAACTTCCAGATTGCTTCTGTTCTATCTCAAGAACACACTGATGGCTGATCAGCTACAATTGATGGCTATCGGCCATCACTAGTGGCCGGTTGGCTACCTTAGATGGCCAGTCGGCTAGTGCATGTGGCCGGTCGGCCACTGATCTCTTGAACTTCCTCCTTTTGTTGCAACAGAGCACAAACAGAGGCATGGCAGTGTATTTTATAAGGAATGTGTGTACTGCCACCCTCCTTATCGTGTCTCAAGCTCAAAGGAGTGTGGCACTCGGCTCTCAAGCCACCAACCAAGCATTTTCAATGCATGATGGCTAAAGAACCAAGCTTGTACAAGCTTAGTGAATGCACACATAAGACTCAAATGGCCACCACCCTATCATGCATGATCAAAGGTGACGGCGACCAAGAAACGTGACACGTTTCATCACTTTGAGTATGAAACGTCCCACATTTCTTGTGTTTGGATTAACGTCCGATCCAAACACATGCAATGCAACACAAATGCTTATCTTGTTCATGTTTTACTTTGCTCATTTTGTTTACACATTTTACATTTCCAAAGCATTCTTTAATTGGTTAAGTCCAAAGTGAAAGTTCTCTAATGAGAGAGAGGTCAACCAAAGGATGGTCTAAGACATGAGAGAGATCATGCCTTTGGCTAGGAGGAACCCTCAAAGAGAGTTAAAACCATTGAGCACAAGCTCTATTTCAAGCTTAAACACAACCCTAAGGCCAAAAAACCCTCAAAACAAATCAAAAGTGAAGAAATGAGGGAGATGGCAGATATTTTAGCGCTAAAGTGCCATGAGAAACAATACAACAACATGCAAGCAACACATGCACAACATGTTAAAGGCCAAAAGCATTGAAACTAGTGAAGGACACAACACTAGAGGCATGCAATACAATGCTCAAAAGGGACCAACAGTCCAAAATAGTCCTAAAACACCCTAAATAGAGTTCTAAAACATGCTTGAAATAAGCTAAGAATAGCTATATTAAGAGGCCAAAACAATAGCACATACTAGGCAATTTAGCACAATTGCACTACAAGCATATAAAGCAAAGCTCATGTAATCAAACCAGCTCAAAATAGAGCTTAATCATGCCAAGTCAGTGACTTAAACATGCTGAAACTTAGGCACAAAAGGCAAGAAAAACATGCTCGCATGTTGGCTCACAAACAAGACATAAAGCACAACTCTCAAAAGCAATGAAAGAGTGGAATATGTGAGAGTGTGACAGAGCTATAAGCACTAAAATGTAAAATGATGCTATATCATGCAAACATCACAAGCAAAGCATACTAGAGGCCCTAAAACTCAAAGCTAGTAAAGGCCATTTACACTATAGCTATACAAAGTGAAGCACATATGACCAAGACCAACCAAAACAGAGCTAAAGCACGCTAAATCAGTAGCAAAAACATACTGAGATAGAGTCCCAAAAGGATAGAAAAACATGCTCACCTTTTAGGCCATCTATACATGTAAACAAGACAAGAGAAGGGGGGACCACCCCCTCTTATTTTGGTCCTCAAAACCAACTTTCTACCACTGAAATTCCACTGGAATTCAGTGGTTAAAAGGCCAAGAAAAGGGGGTTTCAAAAGCTTCAAAAGGAGGCTCAAAAGCTTCACAAGCTAGAGAGCAAAAGGGAGGAAACCACCTCCAAACCGAACAAGGCTTAAACCACTATTTTAGAACCCTAAAAACAGAGTTTTTTTAGAGGTTAAAACCAGCCTCAAAATAGTGTAAAAAAATGGCCAAGCACTTAACCAAAACAAAGCTTAAAAGGGACAAGTTCTTACCCTTAAAGCACAGCAGCAAAACAAGTATATTTCTGAGCTAAAACCAAGCTTTAGACCTCAAATAGGACCTCCAAGGACCTCAGCTCCAAGATGAAGGTATTTGACTAAGGGTCTTAGTGCAAATATGTAGAGAAATCTCAATTCTAAGCACAAAATAAGTGGAGAGAGAGAATTCTAGAGAGAGAGAGACAGAATTTTTGCTCACAAAATTTCTAAACCTTCAAAGTAGGGGAGACACCTCCCCTTATATAGAAAATGCAAGCCAAAGCTTGCTTGAATCCCTCCATACATGGAGGATACATTCAGTGACCAACAGCTGGCACATAAAATATCTGAAAAATGAGAAAAATGGCCGTTGGCCATCACAAGTCGCCGACCGGCCATCAGCATAGCTGACCGGCCACCATTGATGGCCGATGGGCACAAGCCATGGCCGATGAGCATTAGGGATGGCCGACAAGCCATCCTCTCCTCCAGATGCAAAGCAACAAGCTCTTGGTCCACAACCAAGTACAAAACAGACAAGTTTCAAAGGCTCAAAGGCAAGGCGCGAAGCCAAGAACTTCGAGCGTTCAAAACGAACACAAACATGGATGATCATCAAGTGTTCAAACAATGACGTCCAAGTCTTGAGGATGGTCAAAAATAGGGTGTCTACAGGCGTCAACACCTTGAATTCTAAGTTTCTTAAGGAACTAGTTTGCCCAGACCGAAATTCGGTTCTAACTCCCAAACTGGGTACTCGATTCGAGTCCCGTCTCCCATAAGTCTCTCGTGCCAAGGCAATTGTGTGTGCCAAGTTTTGTGCTAATCCGACGTCGTTTGGTGATTTTAGGGTGTCAAGACCTCGAATTCTAAGTTTCTTAAGGAACTAGTTTGCTTAGACCGAAATCCGGCTCTAACTCCCAAACCGGGAACCCGATTCGAGTCCCGTTTTCTCCCACAAGTCTCTCGTGCCAAGGCGGTCGTGTGTGCCAAGTTTCGTGCTAATCCGACGTCGTTTGGTGATTTTGAGGCGTCAACACCTCAAATTCTAAGTTTTTAAAGAAGTTTGCTTAGATTGAAATTCGGCTCTAACTCCAAAATGGAGAACCCAATTCGAGTCCCGTTTCCTTCCACAATTCTCTCGTGCCAAGGCAGTCGTGTGTGCCAAGTTTCATGCTAATCTGAAGCCGTTTGGTGATTTTGGGGCATCAACACCTCGAATTCTAAGTTTCTGAAGGAACTAGTTTGCCTAGAGCGAAATTTGGCTCTAACTCCCAAATCGGGAACCCGATTCAACTCTCGTCTTCTCCCACAAGTCTCTCGTGCCTAGGCGGTCATGTGTGCTAAGGACTAGGCTGTAATGGTGCACCGATCCAAGTGGGAAACTTAACAATGGAAAATCCTTTGTCTTTCTTTCTAATTATGTAATTAGCCTCTATCCTTTTGGGCTATGTACGGCTAATGTGTGGTTATTCTTAGCTTAAAATGCAAAGATACATTTTATATGTCACACCACAAACCCGAGTATGACTGGCCGTGGCCCACAGGGCCTTAGACCAGGGCACACGTAAGCCTAAACACGAATCCATAAATACATTGAATAACTAAAAAATAGTCCAATAATAAATAACCAAAACTCAATCCAGTGACATGCTACAATTATAAATGGCAAAACCAACCATAATCAAAACCATCCAAACTTATGGGATATAAACAGCCCACATATCAAAATAATCCTAAATGAACCCCAATAAAAATAAAAATAAATATGCACAAACTTGACATAACAATCTAAAACAAAATAAATGAATGTCCTAGAGATCCATGCAATTGAGTCCCCGCTACGCCATGAGTTCACTCTAAATCCTTCTAACACCGGGAAATGATAAACAACTAAGTCAGCTGATAGCTCAGTGAGTAGCAACATGGATAGTAAATACAATTTTGAAAACAAGGTTCAATTCCAAAATAAGATATATATCACAGAAACTAGATTGACATACAGTTTGGTAAAGACAATCTGTTTAAAAAAGAACATTCCATAGTTCAACAGTTAAAATACTCATGTCTCTCAAGAACATGATAAATGACATTTTTCACTTAAAACAGATTACAACATGAACACCAATAATTTTCTGGGTACCAAGAAATAACAAGTAACATGACACACAGTTCTCAAGGCTATAAGCCCCGTTGGGTCCAATACCAAACTAAGAGTCATCCTCAGGGTGGCAACCCGTGCCTTTTCTCTAAGACGATCCGATTGAAGGTCACCTAGCTTAACCTAGGTCTTTTCCTTACAATCGTTGAGCACTAGAGTCATCATGGCCCAACCCGGATATGTTCCCTAGTGGCCAGAGTCACCACACACAGTGGAATAATTTTCCTGGACTAAAATATACAGATGGTCCCAATAATCAATACACATCAGTTTCGCAAAACATGGTAGTTCACCATTATAAACATGAGACCAAAACAAATAGTTTACAGTATGCCAAGTTCACACATGTTTTAGAAATAATTTAATTCCATTGATAATATAATAATTTATCAAAACAGTTTAGTCCTGAAACAATAATTAAATTTTCCAACAGTTCAGGGTAGGGGAACATTTATAAAATATGTAGCATGAAACTACTCACCTGAAAATGAAATAATATAATCCTCGAATAGAGTATGAAAGTCCAACTAGTGCCCTGAACCAAATATGAAGACTACACATCACTACTAATTTAAAAATACTAAAAAGAATAATAAACTAAGTACCCCACACTAAAGCGCACTAACATGGCTCAACCCCACTCACCGTTACTCTTAAATAATACCTAAGTTCATGTTCTTCAAGGTCTAAAGTTACCCGAGACATGGGTTCCGATTGAAACTTAATTAAAAGTAACTTAAGATAAAACAGAGTTCTAAACCCAATCTATTCGCTAATTTTGAAAATTACAAAACCCACTCCACACTATTCTAAAAATTCCAAAACCCTCCAGATATCAACTAATATATCTTAAGTTTCAAACTTTATTGGTTTTACTTGATTTGCTTATCAAAATTATTATTTACAATTAATTATATCCAAACAGGTTGTTTTCTGTAGCACTTTAAAGAAATTGACGGTTCTCATAGTATACACGAGAAATCAATGCAAGGCCAAAAATGTAAGAAACTAGACTCGTAACCGGTTCTAATGACGCTGATTTGATAATTTTCGAATTTATACCCAAAGAGAACGACACTTCCGAAGTTACTATTTTAAACCAGTTTTCTGGACAGATTTGAATGCAGCAGTTAATATAGATTTTGACTCCCAAAACTTATGAGAAAATTCAGATATCCAATTCAATATATAATTAATATACTGTAAAAATTTCAGTTCAAAATTCATTCGTTTGATATGATTTCTTGATTTTTAAAGTTTGTGGTTCTGTACAGAATTCTTATCTAACGACTTTAGCTCCTTAATTCGCTTTAAAATTTTGCATGATAATAATATACACAGAATACTATCCCAATCAGCCAATCCGTTCGTTTTTCTTCCAACAACTCACAACACCCACATGCACCATAATTATGTATACAACATACTATAATAGAACAAGAATAGATTTATTGTTACCTTACAGTTGTTGAGCCACAAAGGTGCTTTCTCTCCCTCTCTCTTTTCTATCTCTTGCTCCCTCTTCCTCTCTCACATTTCTGCTGTTGCTGCTATAGTGTTGTTAGGAACCCCAGGGTTGTTATATATATATATATATCTAAACAACACTCTAAATAATTATCCTTTGTTTTATATATATATTTTTCCTCTCACCATTAATTTAAATAAAATATAACTATTATTATATCAAAATATACTTACGAACTTGTCCCCTATTATTTTTAATAAAAAATCTTACCTCCAAATTAAAGACTTTCACCATAAATTTATTTTAGGTTTAAAATTAATTAAAAGTCCCTCCAAATATTTAATTTGCACTTTAGGATTCACCATCAAAATATTTGAGATTGTAAAATTATTATTAGTTAATTATTTACTTTATTTTTATATTCGGTTTCTCACATTATACCTGATCTTTTGGTGGTGGTGTATATGGAGTCTCATCTCCTGCAGATTCCCTAAATACACGGTGGCCACTCGATGTATCAAGAACCTATGACAGTCTATACATAATGTGTTAATCATATTCGAATTTTATTATATATATGTATATATATGTTGTGTGAAAATTTAACTATCAAACAATTAATTTATATCGAACTTGTCTGTTGGGATCCACACTCACCCCCTGTGACACAAAGGCCATCATCTCAGCTTTCATCTGTTGTAAATGTGTAGAGAACTCTGCTCGCATCTCCTCCCTCAGCTCCTCCCTCAACTCATCTCTTAGCTCCGTACGAACTTGCTAGGTAATCTGAACAATAGTTAATGGCTGGGGTGTTGACTGTGATGGCCTAGCACCATCTTTATATACCACGCTCCGAGGCACAATTCTCTCGTAAGTGCGACAATATCCATGTTCGTCATGACCTATCAATTCATGGAAAATGGTGTTCCCAGCCTCTGAATTTCGGCAATCCTCAAGTAGTATGGTTGGCGATTAAACTCATCATGTATTGAATAAGACATACAAGTATATGTCAAATTAAGATAGTTGACACACAAAAAATAAAAAATAAATTTAAATACAATGTTAGGTGTTTGGAAACTACCAAGGTTTGGATAACCTCAGGGTCATCTACTCTACGTGTCATAAGCCAAACATTCATCTTATCAGTAGACTCCTCCTTGCTGGTCATCTAGATTTTTTTTAGAGATGTGAAAATTAGAATCCAAATAATTTGCAAATATATAATGCTTATTTACATACAAAAATAAAAACAATAAAATATAAACCTCATGCTGAATCTGAGCGAAAGTAGTACGTCCTGTGGTATGAAGTATGCTGTAAGCTCATCGATTTTTTGTGTTCCTAGTTGCAATTTTCTGTAACAGTTCAACAAATGTAAGTATATAAATATGATTTGCATGTTTACATATCATACATATAACTTATTTGTATACCTCAGCATCAGAAGTACACCAATACTTCACAAGTTCTTCCTACTGGCTTGGCACAATGTGCAAAGGAACATCATCCTTCAGATTAGGATCAAAACTTCTAGGCTTGAAATACTTGGTCTTAATCTTATGGGCGAATTACACTAACGGTCCCTATAGTTTGAGTCTCGTGCTACTTTAGTCCCTGACTTTTCAATTGTGATACATTTGACCCTGAATTTTGAATCTTATTCCAAATAAGGACAATTGAAGATATCATTGTTCAATTTCAAGGGCAAAGTCATCAATTTGATAAAACATAGACTAATTTAACAAAACTAAATGTCAAAAAAATATTTTTGAATTTTTAAAAATTATTTCTACCCCCCAAAGCTAAAATTATGTAAAATTGATAAATCTTTTACATATTTATTTATTTTACCAAATTAATTTTTATTATGTATTTGGATGATGATAATGTAATAGGTTCTTGTTAGGATTTTCATGTGTTGTTTTTAGTTTTAGATTTTTTGATTTAATAGCTTGGTTTAATAATAATATTAAAGTTGTCGCCATATTTGATTTTTGAAAAAATAGAAACTAATTTAATGAAATTAAAAACAACCACCTATTACATGATCATCATTTTAAACACATAATAAAAATTAATTTGGTAAAATAAATAAATAAATAAATGTGTAAAAGATTTATTAATTTTACATAATTTTATCTATGGTGGGTAAAAATAATTTTTAAAAATTCAAAAATATTTTTTTGACATTTATTTTTGTTAAATTAATTTATATTTTATCAAATTGATGATTTTTCCCTTGAAATTGAGCAATGCTATCTTCAATTGTCTTTATTTGAAACAAGATTCAAAATTCAGGGTCAAATGTGTCACAATTGAAAAGTCAGGGACACAAGCCCCAAACTATAGGGACCGTTAGTGTAATTCATCCTAATCTTATTCTTGTGATCCTTCCATATGCTGTTGCAGGTTTTCATGCAGATTGGCTTATACTCCTCTGGACATACATTCAAATTGTCCTACAAAACACAATTTAAAAGTTTAAATAATAATAACACAATTTTGGAATTTGAATTTTTGGACAAAATACACTTTTACCTTTACATCCTTCCAGATAGCATCAAGAATATCGTCAGGCACAGTGATCCAATCAAGAAAAGTAAGAGGAACAATGTTACCATTGCACACAATAATGCCAAGTTAAGTAGTTAACTTAGACACATTATCCCCTATTGGGCAATAATTTTCGTCAAAGTGTATGTCTAACTTTGTACTAGTACCCCACTCCTTAATGCCCTTGGCATATCCTCTACCACGCCTAGTCGAGATTGATGAAGAACTAACATGACCTGCAAGATACAATAAGAATAAACAACATACAATGATAATAAACAAATGCAAATTTAAGTAATGTTAATGCAAATCGAATTCTTATACCTGAGGTGGGCTGTGAAGAAGTCGAAGGGTTTGAAAGATATAATAAGAATAAACAAGTTATATATAATGAGAATAAATAAATGTATATTTAAATAATTTCTATACAAATCAAAGTAAATTTATATACCTGTGGTTGGCTGTGAAAATGATGACTCTAGAAGGGATGATAGCTGATGTGGTGCCACTGATAGTGGACACACCGATGGTAGGTGTGGAGGTTGAGTAGATGATAGCTACTGTGGTGCCACTGATAGTGGTCGATGCGGTGGCACTAATGGCCCCTCTGATGGTGGTCGCCGTGATCCTCTAATGGTGGTGCCACTGATGGTGGTCGCTACGATGGCTGGTTAGATAGTGGTGGCACTAATGGCCCCTAATGGCCCCTCTGATGGTGATCGATGTGATGCCTCCACTGATGGTGGTGCCACTGATGTCCTCTTACGTGCCACATTGGACATCATGCGTAGGGGATGATCAGGCTTCCTCTTCCTTGCCATAATAATCTGTAAGCAATATGACATTAATTGACATTAGAACCATAGAGAATGGTTTTGAATCAACTATAATATGACATTAATTGAACTAATACAATTACAAAGACAAAGTAAATTAAGAAACTGATGATTAACTACAACCTTGGCCTTAATTCAATTACTGATGTTTAGTAAATATCAGTCTATTTCAACATCAAGTGTTTCTCCTTCTGCGGCTTCCCTCACCCAACCAACTTCTTCATCATAAAGCATTATGTTTTATTTCAATTGTTGGCTCATATATGGCTCGATTTCTGGATCAGTCGAATTCATATCAAATAAACTTCTTTGAGACATCTTCACCATCGCTTGCCAGTATGGTTCTAATAGGTTTGCAACATACCAAACTTGCTCTGCTTGGGATGCTAAGATGAAAGGTTCATTGGTAATTTGATCATCTCGGTACAACAAATGATTGAAGTTGACCAACATGAAATTGAAGACATCTTCTTTCTTCCCTTGAATGTTGTCAATCCAATTTCTTTTCATTGGAATATCAAATCTCAACAATATCTGTCAATTGTCCATAATAGTACACAGACCCCACAAGAGGATTCTTGTCTTTCCGACTAGCATAACTTATGGTATCTACCTTCAAAGCTACACCATAATTTTGTGTGGCTCGACGGTCATCCATGGCCTTTACTCGATACCGAAACTCATCCATAGCCTTCCACATCATCGAGATATTTTGCACAAAAATTCATGCATTCTTCCATAAGATATCCTTTAACAATTGAACCTTCTGGATGAGCTCTATTATGCACATATTGCTTCAAAGTAAGAAGATACCTCTCGATTGGATACATCCATCGAAACTGAATCGCTCCAGCCAATAATGCTTCATCAACTAGATGTACAAGCAAGTACTCCATTATATCAAAAAAAGTCAGAGGAAATATTTTCTCTAGATGACAAAGTGTTACGGCGATACGATCTTGAATATATTGCAAATCCGTCACATGATTCACTTTGGAACATAATTGTCTAAAGAAATTGCTCAATTCAATCAAGGGTTCAATTACATTTTTCAGTAACGATCTTCGAATAGCTAATGGAATAAGTTGTTGCATCAGAATATGACTATTGTGGCTCTTAAGACCCCCAATACTTCTATCATGTGAGCGCACACGACGTGATATATTGGATGAATACCCATCGGGAACTCTAACTTTCTTTAACACTTTCAAGAATAAATCTTTCTCATCCTTGGTCATCGTGAATTGTGCTGGTGGTAAATAAGCTTTATTCGACCCTCTTAATTACAAATGTAGGGGTTTTTTAATATTCATTTCTTGTAAATCACGCCGAGCATTAACACCATCCTTCGATTTTCTTACAACCCCTAATATTGTCCACAACACATTGTCACAAACATTCTTCTCTATATGCATCACATCGAGGTTGTGTCTTATTAGATTGTGCTCCCAATATGGCAGTTCATAAAAGATACTCTTTTTCTTCCAACTATTGGTGCGATGTCCACCTTTCTCCTTCTTTACTTGTCTCATATGCCTCTCCTTAAGGTCATTCCTCTTGTATTGGGTTAAAATACCCTCAGATTCTAATTGTAGCAGCATCTCAGTTCTAGACAACAATTTTGGTTTGTGTCTGAATTCCCGACTACCATCAAATGATACTTTATCCTTTCGGAATTTATGGCCACTGGGTAAAAATCTGTAATGACCCAAGTATGATTGTTTCTTACTATGCTTCAACCAACACGATGGAGTTTCTTTATTGCAACAAGGATATGCATATTCCCCTTTAGTGCTCCATCCTGACAAGTTTGCATATGCAGGAAAATCACTAATTGTCCATAGTAAAGCTGCATGCATTTGAAACATTTGATTTGTTGATGCATCAAATATGGAGACACCGTCATTCCATAGTTCTTTCAACTCCTCAATCAACAGTTGCATATACATATCAATCTTGTCATGAGGTCCTTTCGGGCCATCAATAAGCACAAATAAAATTAGAAATGGTTGCTTTATGCACATCCATGGTGACAAGTTGTATGGAATGAGCACAACAGGCCAAGTGCTATGAACTATGTTCATCGTCCTGAATGGGTTAAAGTTATCCGATGTTAACCCAAGCCTTAGACTTCGACAATCATTACTAAAATCAATATTTTGATGGTCAAAATCTTTCCATGCAAGGGAACCAACAGGATGCCTAAAGACACCGTCATCAGTTCGTTCCTCTACATGCCATCTCATTAACTTAGCTGTCTTGGATGACATAAACAACCTCTGCAACCTTGGCTTTAAAGGAAAATACCTTATCTGTTTTGCAGCTATTCGTTTTCCACCTTTGTGAGGACCATTTGAACCACCATCACCATTTCATTTCCATCTAGAACTGTTGCATATGACACATTTATCAAGATTGGCCTCCTCGTTTCGAAACAACATGCAACTATTGGGACATGCATTCCACATCTCATACGTGAAGCCCAAATCTATTGTGACCTCTTAAGCTTTATAATATGAGTCTAGGAGTTTCACACCCAATGGGAACGCCTTATTCAATAACTCAAGCAACATGTCAACAGACTTGTCTGTCCACTAATTAAGCACCTTCAGATGTATAAGTCGAACAATGAATGACAAAGATGTGAACTTCTGACAACCCGGATACAATTCATTTTGTGCATCTTAAAGAAGTTTGAAATACTTTACAGTCTCTGCATTTGGACTGAGCTGGGGTTCAGATGCATGGGGATCGGGCACCTGTGGTTCATTACCCTCAACACTTGTACCGGCATGTGGATTTCCCATAGCCCCTTGTATCATTCTAACCATATCATCCCCAATGTCTAAATTGACCAATGTTTCATTCTCTCGATTAACATGCAGAGATACGTAAGATTCCCCATGATTAATCCAATGTTTGTACTTTTTTAAAAAAACCATTCAAAATCAGATGCTCCCATACACCCTCTCGTACAAGATGGTATCAATTCTCACATTTTCTACACGGACAACTAATCATCGAACCTTCAGCCCTATTGGTGTAGGCAAACACAAGGAATTGATCAATCCCATTAATCTATTCCCTCGACATCCTATTTCGTAAATCAATCCAACTCTTATCTATCCTCTATACTTCCTTTAAATATCTCTTCTGCACACATCCACAAAAATTAAACGTCAAAATAACTCTAAATATAATACCTACATATTCATGCATCATGACACCTATCAGTCCAATTTCTCTCAAATAGGTAGGTGGTCTTATCCCATTTAGTTATTTAGCGATTTGGTGGGATAACCAATAACCTGATAACAGACTGAAGCAATCATATCCAAAGAAAATGCACTTGACTTTGAAGTTTACATTGAGAACATAAATAAATGAAATACTTATATAACAAACGTAGGACATAAAAATGTTGCAAAACACCAAGTATTCCATCACTAATTCAACATGTCTAGAACATCAAGAGGTGCACAGAACATCGTAGACTTTAAGAGCCAGGAAAAAAAATGCAGACAAAAATAATTGCACCCTCATCTCTCAAAACAAGTATTACACTTCCATTCTATAGCAATGAATTTAGCTATCCAAAGCAATCTAATTATTTTCTTAAAGGATTCCTTAGGAGGAAAAAATTAAAATGCAATGAACTAAAATATAAGGAGAATGAAGTTTGGTGGGACAAAATGTAAAAATTTTTGGCATAACACTCCTACAAATTTGTTTTTACATGATTAATTTGAAAAAAGAAAAAGAAAAAGAAAAACAAATCATCTTAAAACATCAGTCTCATATAAGTTTTTCAAATCAAAATCACAACAAAAAACAAAAACAGACTTCAACACAGAGAAGAATGTGTCTAGTTATAAAATTAGTGGAAACTCTATCAAAACAAAATCAATTAAAAAAAAAAAAGAGAGAATTCTTTCCCTTTCTATCCCGGTGACAAAAAAAAAAAAAGAGATAGAAGCAAAGCAAACCAAACAAAACCTATTAAAAGTATGGATATTCCATTTTAAACTTAGAAGGAATAAGAAAAACTTTTCAAAAAATGGGTATGACAAACAACTAGTTTTGCTTTTATATTGTGAAATGAAGTGAAATTAGGTCAATGGTCATCATTCTTGTGGAGGCCAAATTTAATCAATGAGGTAGAAAGGCCGAGCAAGCCAGTTGGGATATTGGGCTGAACACAAGTCGGCCCTATCCGGAGGCCCATGAAGCCGCGTATACAAATCGGCCATGTAAAGAGCCGAATGGGAGCCAACGCACTCAACTGGAAGACATACTAGATAATTATATGCAAGGTTAAAAGTGGGCCCAACCCTGGGCCCAGGCAAAATATAAAAAGGAGAAATATCAGCCAAAAGCGAGGTATGTAAACAAAAAGAACGATAACTTGTGATAGAAGAAAGATTTGAAAGAACACTGACTGGTCCATCGGAGTGCTAATTCCAGCACCCCCGACTAGAGTGTTCATTCCTTTTTCAGGTAGCAACCACAGGATCAAGAGCGTCTTCTTGGATCAAAGAGTATTTCCAAACCACTTTACCACAATTGGCGCCGTCTGTGGGAAAACTCAAGTGCGTTCATGGCAGACGTGATAGGTGATCATTCACTCGTTGCTGACGATGTCACACCACGAGATGATGTTACTCTAAGAAACATGCTTGGATCGAAGAATATCACCACGCGAAGGGCCCTCAACTTCGACTTAGTATCTAAAACCTCACCCTCAACCTCTACGCAGGAGACTATGCAGACGATCATGGATCAAAAAAAATGAAATGAACAATGCCTGGAAGATATGGCGGCTGATAATGAGCGCTTACGTAAGGAATTGGCTCTGGAGGTAGCCAAATCCCAACAGGCCGCGTGTCATGACCTGGGTCGATTCCCAGAGAAGAAGAATCATGATCAACGGCGTCGACATCGGAAACATGATAGTGGTAGTGATTGTGATTTACCATCTCAGGAACCCAGAAAGAAGGGGCGAGTTGATGTATCTAGCTCATCTGAGGGCAGTCCGTATGTACGACACAGGCGAGGGAAAGGAAGTGATGGTTCAGATGAAGAGGATAGGCATAACCTTTTCGTACGACACATTACAAGGGTTGTGCTACCTAAAAAGTTCAAAGCACCAACATTTACGCTGTACGATAAAAAATCAAACCCCACAGACCACATTCGTCATTACAAACAAGCGATGATGTTGCATGCTGATGATGAAGCCCTCGCGTGTCAAATATTTCCAAGTAGCCTAGGACCGTTGGCCGTCAAATGGTACTATAAATTGGAGCTGGCGTCAATAAAAAGCTTTCATCAGCTCCAAAAATCCTTTAGGGCAAGATTCATCACCAACGAAATTCAGCTGAAGCAAGCCGACTCTCTCTGGACGATGCAAATTAAACCAGAAGAGACCCTCCGTAAGCATTCGGCACGCTATTGGGAGTGTTTCAACTTGGTAGATGATGCCTGCAATGATTCTATGGCCATTACTGCCTTTAAGATAGGGTTACACCCCGATAGTCCACTTCGCAGTTCGTTGACCAGACGGCCTCCCAAAATAGTTTGGGCATTAATAAAGAAAGTTGAGGAGTACTGCAAGATGGAAGACGATGCCTTTCGCGTCAAGGCCGGACAAAAAGTCGTTAAATTGGTACCATCTGGTCTGGTTCAGCCGATAAGCGTCGTGCCACCAAGGAGCCCTGAACCTCGGACTCAGGCTAAACGAGACAACCGGCGTGATTTGCGAGGATCAAACGAGCAGTGATCGCACCGTTCGAACGAATAGTATCAATTGGATGGCAGGCACACCAGACGTTCGGACAAGAAGTATATGGAATTAGCGGAGCCGATCAGTAAGATCCTATCCAAAGTCCAGCATCTTTCATTCTTTAAGTGGCCGTCCAAGATGATAGGGCCCCTTGATACTAGAAGGAGGAATAGGCAGTGTGAATATCACAATGACCACGGCCATGACACTGACAATTGTTATGCACTGAAGGACCACCTGGAGGAGTTAGTGCAAGACGACAACATGTCCGAAAGAACAATCCACCTAACACGGTAGCTCTACGGCCGGATTCACATCCATTTGGTATAATTCACATGATATACAGCCTACCATCATTAGCCCAAGTACATACAATTCAGTTACAACCTAGCCCATCCAAGCCAATCACACCAGGCAAACGGCCCTCAGAAATAATGTATTACAAGACATTCATTAAACTTGGCTTCACTGATTCGGATCTGTTACTGGCCGATTACCCACTGTTTGGCTTTAACGCCAACCCTGAGTATCCCTTGGGCAAGATCACACTACCAGGGCGGGTACCAAATCAGTCAATGTGGAATTTCTAGTCATCAAACTCCTGTCACTATACAATCTTATCATGGGAAGAACCTGGTTGCACGCTAAACAAGCTGTGCCAAGCACCTACCATCAACTACTCTGCTTTCCAACTGAATATAGCATTGAGCAAATTCGGGGCTCGCGGAAATCGGCATAGGCATGCTATCTTATTGCTGCTACAAAAAGGCCAAAGGAACTGGAAGTGAACTCGATTGAAGTACTGGATCGAGAAAGCCTCGAGGACATTGGGAAAATCCCCAGCGAGAAGGCAACTGAAGACCTTGATCGAATCGAAATCAATGGGAACCTTGACAAATTCTTCATGATCGGTACTTCCCTGAACAAAGTTACAAGAAATGAGCTAGTTTTCTTTTTACTCGGCAACCTCGACATGTTTGCATGGACACTATATGAAATTCCAGGGGTGAATCTAGTCGTGGCCCAGCACCATTTAAACGTCGATCCAAAAGTCAAACCAATCATTCAGAAAAGTTGGCAGCCACGAAGCATGCATCGGCTGTTGTTGATAAAGTTGACAGGTTGCTTAATGCCGGGGCAATTCATGAAGTAACTTATCCCACGTGGCTGTCCAATACCGTGGTTGTAAAGAAGAAAAATGGATCTTGGTGCGTATGTGTGGATTTCATGGATTTGAACAAGGCTTGTCCCAAGGATTGTTTTCCTCTTCCCAAAATCAACCAACTTGTGGACGCAATGGCACATCATCACCACATGAGCTTCTTGGATGCCTACAGGGGTTATCACTAAATTGCCATGTATCCAAAGGATCAGGAAAAGACCGCATTCCTCATCCTAAGGGGAACCTATTGCTACGAGGTCATGCCCTTCCGGCTGAAGAATGCAAAGCCAACTTACCAGAGGCTGGTCACCACTGTGTTTAAGGAACAACTTGGCCGCACCATGGAAGTATACATCGATGACATGGTGGTGAAATCCAAGGAAAAGCACACCCATCTAGCCAGTTTAGCAGAGACCTTCGACATTCTCTGAAAGTACAAAATGAAACTGAAGGCCTCGAAATGTGCATTCGGCATCGGATCTGGCAAGTTTCTCGGCTATATTGTCAACCATTACGGAATAGAGGCCAACCCGAGGCAGATCACAGTAATTATAGAACTTGGCTCCCCTCAGTCGGTCAAAGAAGTTCAAAAGTTTATGGGAATTGTTGATGCCCTCAATAGGTTTATCAGTCATTTCACAGATCGCTGCCGACAATTTTTTCACACACTTCGGCAGGACAAAGCATTTGAATAGACCACCGAGTGTCAGGCCGCACTGGACATCTTGAAAACTTATCTCCATTCAGTGCCACTCTTGGCAACCCTATCGCTAGGCAATCCGCTCATCTTGTATCTGGCGATATCCGATTGGGTAGTGTAGACACTCTATTTTTGACCGTCCTCAAGACTTGGACGTCACCGTTTGAACACCCGGTGATCATCCATGTTTGTGTTCGTTTGGAGTTCCCGGAGGTCTCGGCCACGCGCCTTGCCTCAGGATCTCCGAACTCGACTGTTTAGTGTCTGGTTTTGCACCAAACACTTGTGTTTTGCCTTGGAGGGGAAGGGAATGCCTTGTGAGGCATCCCCACACATCAACGGCCATGGCTAAAGGCCACCGGCTGGTATTTTGTTGCCATCGGCAATGTATATTGCCGGTCGGCACTCTTTGTTGCCGGTCGGCAGTCCATTTTGTCAAAATGACAATTTTGAGCAACCGACTACTGTTCATATGCTTTTGCAGATATTTTAATACAGCTGTATTGCATTTTGTTCCCCTCCATACACGTGTATGGAGGGATGGACCTCTTGTTAGCTTACCTTGTAAGCTTTACAAGATTGGCTCCTCTATAAGAGGAGGCCTTCTTTCCCTTGTTCTAGGGTTAGACAAGTTGGAGAGGAGAGTTAGAGAGCTCTGGTTTTAGGGTTTAAATTAGTGTATCTAACCTATATCTATACCTCTCCCTCTCTTGCCATTGTGTGTGTTTTAGGCTTAGTTTTGTGCACAAACACCTACTATCACACCATCCTCTTGGAACTGAGGTCCTTGAGGCTTGTTTTGGAGCTTTGGAGCTGGTTTGAGCTCAAGGAAGGGGCTGGTCCCCCACCTTTGAAGAAGGACTACAAGGGTAACCATCTTACCCCTTTTTTCCTTTTTTTTTCATTGTATTTTTTCCTATCTTAGAACTATTTTTGAGCTTAGTGTATAATACAAAAAAGTTCTGTTTTTGGGTCCTCTAAATAGTTTGTTTAGAGTGTTTTGTGGTTTGGAGGTGTTTGACCCCTCTTAAGCCTTGAGAGGCCCCATTTTGTGCTATTTTGAGTGAGCTCCGGGACTTTGGTGTTTGGGCCTCCTCACCACTGAAATCTTGAGGGATTTCAGTGGTAAGGATGGTACCTTGAAGTCCCAAGAAGGAGAGGGCCACCCCCTCTCCTTGTTGTCCTTGAAAAGGGCACTTTTTGGCCTCTTGAGGGAGCATCATGTTTGAGTGTTTGTTGATCATGCCATGGCTGTGTTTTATGCTTACTATGCCATGATATAACATTGTTGTGTGTTGGTCTTGGTACACCATGTTAGTTTAACATACATGCCATGTAATGCCTTGTTGTTGCCTTAATATGCCTTAGGTTGTAAGCCCTTGTTTTAGCATGTTTTAGGCTTGCTTTAATGCATGTTCTTGTATGCTTTAGCTCTGTTTTAAGTTGCTTTAGTCATACTTGCCATGTATTGCATAGCCTCTTTGCATTGTTAGCTTGTAGACTTTGAAAATAAGAAGTGTTGAGCCTGCGTTGCTTGAGGTATCTTAGTAGCTTGGCATCATTTATAGCATAATTTCAGTCCCTAAGACATGTTTGTATGCTTGCCTTGGATGTCTCTTTGTTGCTTTGAAAGGTTGTGCCTTATGCTCCATGTTTGGTCATTGTGCATGCTTTTGAATTCAAATCATTTAGATGCCATCTAAGTGGTCTTTTGGACTTGGTTTTATGTGCTAAAACTCTGTCTTGGTCATTAAATTCATGCCATGTTTGGTCTTGATAAGTGTAATCCAATGCCTCTTTGATGAGCCTTAGGTTTTGGACCTTAATTGCATGATATGCTTGCTTTGTTTAATTGGTTTGGCACCATTTTAGCATGACTTTCAGAGCCTAGTATGCATGCCATAAGTCCATGTTTCCCCCTTTTGAGTGTGCTTGAAAGTTGCTTCATTATGCTTAAGTCTTGAACCATGTATCTATGCATGCTTGCATGAACATTTGCCTTCATGTACTTAGCATTTTTGGCCACTATTTTAGGCCTAATTAGAATTGCCTAAATCATGTTTAAGTCCATCCCTTGCTTGTTTGCATGCTTACCTTGCATGTTTGTTTGCATACTTGCATGTATACATTGCATTGTCCATGTTGCATGTTAGCTCGCATGCTCACATGCCTAGGATTGCATTGCATCAATGTGCATGCTTGACCTCTTGAAATGAGTATGATAGAGGTTGGCCCTCTTATGTGATTATGTGCATTGCATTTGACATCAAAATGTGCACACTTGGTCTCTTGGGCCATCACGCATTGAAATGCGCGATTGATGGTCCGAGAACCAAGGACCATGTCCCTTTGAGTCATACACATGATAAGGGGCTTAGTTGGTGCATACATGGCTTGAATTGCATCGCCATGCAAGGCTCTGTCCTCTGCTGCTATCAAACAGGTTCTGCAGGAATTTATTGCCGATCGACTGCACAGAGTGCCGACCGGCAATCAATTGGTGGCCGATGGATGCATTCTCTGCCGATGATCACACCATACTGCCGGTGGCAATTCTACTCAGCCGGTAGTGTCTCCCAATGTCCAGGGAAGCAATTCAGAGACTTTGGCAGTCTTCAGAGGGGCAGAGCAGGGAAAACAGAGGCAGTCTATGCATGGCAGTGCACTTCCGAGCAAGACCGAGCATGCATTGCATTGGACCCGCTTCCCGAGGCCTTTTACTATTTTCCTTAGCTTATTTAATTTGTTAATTAATTAAGCGGTCTGTAATAATTAATTAGCTTGTAGGTTAATTAATTTGTATATTTATTTGGTCCCTCCGAGCGAGGGCGAATCTATAATAAGTGTGGGTGCGTGTTTGTGCATGTCTTCCAATCCCCACTTCTTTCTTCCCTTTTATTTACCCGCTTATGATGGTAGATTAGGGCACGTTTAAATTAGCATACCTTATGCTATGCATGCGTGCATCCATACATTTGTCTTGCATGCACCGGGCTCGGCGCATCACGCTAACTGCATTTGTACTTCAATTCCAAATTGAATACGTGCATCAATTGATTGCATTTCACATGCCATGATTAGGTTAGCCGAGCCTACTCTAATTGCATCATGTATGTGTTGCATTAGTCAAATTGACATGAACTAGGACCATGCATGTTTGCTAACTAGTTTATTGTTTTGGTACGGAGTACGATGTAAGTATTTTCATGCTTTAGCATACCGCATGCATGTGAGTGTTAACATGACAGCATGCTTACCATGTGGCTAGATGCTTATGTGATAAACTGTTTGAATGCTTGTGGGTGAAGGTTGGATTGTTTGAGTTGGAAAAACTCGTTGAAATCCGTATTTTAGCCTACTTGCGAGTAGCAAATTCCAAAATATTTTTTTGAGACAAACGGATATGCAATGCTTATTTCCAAATTAGGCAATCTAGTCTATACTTGTTTGCTATGCGCATAACATAGTAATTCTAGGCTAATAACTGGAATAAGAGCACATAACGTTTTCAAAAACGGATATCACGGTTAGTAGAGGTCGGTCTTCGGACCGGGCGAGAGGGGGTGCTCATAGCTGACCTTCCCCAATCGTACCCAAGCTCCCGAGCCGAAGCAACTTTGGTGATGACGGGCACGTGGCCTTCGGCACCGAGTCAGGGTTTCCTAAATTTCCCCATTAAAAAAATATTTAGGTGGCGACTCTGTATCTGGCAAAGCAGTCCATGTTTGATACTTCTTTCAAAAAATCTGTTTTTCTCAAAACGATTTGCCGGATTTGGACTCTTTGGTTCAGATTAAGAACCGACAACAAAAAGGGAGTCCGAACTATAGAGCGAAGCCCAAGGGTGCGTCTACAGGCAGTCAGTGGCGTGTTATTAAAAGAAGAACTCGGGGAGCATCGACCAATTTACTATGTAAGCAAGGAAATGGTTGACACCGAAACACGATACGTACCACTAGAAAAGATCATCCTAGCTCTCGTGGTGGCTGCAAGAAAGTTGATGCACTATTTTCAGGCTCATACCATAGGGGTATTAACGGACTGTCCTCTCTGATCAGCGCTCCGTAGCACGGAAGCATCAGGGCGAGTCTCTAAATGAGCTTTGGAACTCGGCCAGTATGATATCCAGTTTTTGCCCAGAATGGCCATTAAGGGGTAGGTGTTCGCTGACTTTGTAGTCGAGTTAACGGGATGCCATGCTGACTTCAAGTCTGATCAAGTCCACCTTCAACCTAAACCCGACTGGAGAATATATGTTGGAGACATTTGGAAAATGTATTGTGACAGATCATCCAACCAATGTGGTAGTGTGGCAGGCGTAGTAATCATGACCCCTGAAGGGGCAATAATCGAGCAGGTAGTCAAACTGAGTTTCAATGCATTAAGCATTGCTAAGCGGCTTTCGTAATGCACTTCATCTTGGTGCACGGCAGTTACATGTTTTCTGCGACTCGAAGTTAGTCATAAACTAGTTGAAAAGGGAATATGCGGCTTAAAATGACCAAATGGCAGCCTACATGAAAATGGCGAATTTCATGCTCACAAAATTCGACCATCACGAGTTGAATCAGATAACCTGGGATCAAAACATGCATGTGGATGCCCTTGCTTGCCTAGCTTCTGCCATTAACTCAGAAGTCAAATGAACAATCAAAGTAGGATTCATCCCAGAGCCGAGTATCACCTCTTCTAAACTAGTTCAAATTAACATCATTGAGCCAGGATCGAGTTGGATGGACCTTATCGCTGCATTTCTTTCCTCAGAATAGCTCCTAACAGATAAGAAAGAAGCCCACAAATTGCGGAATAAAGCTCTGCGATATTATTTGGATCCGCAAGGAAAGCTTTACAAAAAATATCTCTCTAGGTCGTATTTGGAATGTGTTCATCCAGACAAAGTTGAGGAATTCTTAGCTAAAACACATGAAGGTAATTGTGGCGCTCACTCTAGAGGACACTCATTAGCCCACCGAGCCGTAACGCAGGGGTATTATTGGCCGACCATGCGTACTGATGCTGAGAACTACATAAAGAAATGCGAAAAATGCCAAAATTTTTTCCCATTAAGTCATTTGCCTACCAAAGAATTAAATTCCATTACTAGTCCTTGGCCGTTTGCTCAATGGGGACTTGACATCGTCGGACCATTACAGCGGGCTCAGGGTGACAAATGATTCCTTATCGTCGCAACAAACTATTTCACGAAGTGGGTCGAAGCAGAGGCATTAACACATATTCGAGATGTTTATGTTAAATGCTTTGTATGGACAAACAATATAACTCGATTTGGTATACCGAGAGCACTAGTATTCGACAACGGCACCTAATTCGATTGTGGCGTCTATCGGGAGTTATGCAATATATATGATATCTAGCCCTGCTTTTCCTCACCGACATACCCGCCAAGCAATGGACAGGATGAAGCCTCCAATAAAGTGATCCTAGACGGCATCAAGAAACGATTGGAGAAGGCCAAAGGCAAGTGGGTTAAAGAGTTGCCCAGTGTATTGTGGGCTTATTGCACCACTCCAAGGCGGTCTACTGGAGAAACACCATTCGCCTTGTGCTTTGGGACACAGGCTATTATCCCTCTTGAAATCGGCCTACCCACACTGAAATCCAAGGTTTTTGACATGGGGCGTAATGACATGATGTTGTCCTTAGATCTGACTTTGATTGAAGAACGCCGAGATCATGCTCTTGCGTGCATGGCGCGGTATCAACAGTAATTCGCCAAGTCATATAACCAGTGTGTGCAGTTGCGTCGTTATACACCTGCAAAACTGGTCCTCAAGAAAGTGCTTACTAACATGTACGCATCTACGTATTCCGCAATACAGTATGCCTTTTTTATCGTCGTCTTGTTAAAAATGGTTGAATAATGAAAAAGCCTCCAGATTCGGAGCACCCTTTGTGCATGCTCACATTTGGACCGAATAAGCCTCCTAACTCGGCGCACCTCTCGTGCATGATCACATTTGGCCATTACAAAGACTCTGGATTCGGAGCGCCCTTCGTGCATGTTCATGTTTGGGCCAAATAAGCCTTCGAATTCAAAGCGCCCTTCATGGATGTCACGATTGGCCATAACCAAGACTCCGAATTCGGAGCGCCTTTCGTGCATGCTCACGTTTGGGCCGAATAAGCCTCCGAATTCAGAGCACCTTTCATGGATGTCACGATTGGCCATAACCAAGACTCCAAATTCGAAGCGCCCTTCGTGCATGCTCATGTTTGAGCCAAATAAACCTCCAAACTCGGAGCGCCTCTCGTACATGATCATGTTTGCCAATTACAAAGACTCCGAATTCGGAGTGCCCTTCATGCATGTTCATGTTTGGGCCAAATAAGCCTCCTAATTCGGAGCGCCCTTTGTGGATATCACGATTTGCCATAACAAAGACTCCGGATTCGAAGCGCCCTTCGTGCATGTTCACATTTGGGCCAAATAAGCCTTCGAATTCAGAGCGCCCTTCGTGCATGCTCACGTTTGGACCGAATAAGCCTCCGAATTCGAAGCGCTCTTCGTGGATGTCACGATTGGCCATAACCAAGACTTCGAATTCGAAGCGCCCTTCATGCATGCTCACGTTTGGGCCGAATAAGCCTCCAAACTCGAAGCGCCTCTCATGCATGATCACGTTTGGGCATTACAAAGACTCCGAATTTGGAGCGCCCTTCGTGCATGTTCATGTTTGGGCTAAATAAGCCTCCGAATTAGGAGCGCCCTTCGTGCATGACCACGATTGGCCGAATAAGCATCCGAACTCGAAGCGCCTCTCGTGCATGATCACGTTTGGCCATTACAAAGACTCCAAATTTATAGCGCCCTTTATGCTCGACGCGACTGGCCGAATAAGCCTCCGCATTCGGAGCACCAGCTGAAAGGGTTTTCAAATAGGTGCACTGCCTAAACATAGCAATCAATTTACCAAAGTTAATAAGCACAGGGTTCAAAAGATACAAGCTAAGAGCAATAGAGTGGCATAGGACCACAAATATGTAATGATTGATAAAACACACAAGAACAATGAACATTTATTTCAACCAATATGACTTCTTGTTGCCAATACATGAGTCCTACTAGATTGTAAAGTACAATACATGGTTTCTTGTTATTTAGGCTTTCTTCGGATCGGCACCTTCTTCTTCATCGTCCGTCTTTTCAGCATCAAAAGCCTCGAAGGGAAACTTATAATCTTTGTACAATGGAGACTCCGAGTGGATACCTGTGGCTTGTAAAGCCCTAACCCATCCATGCTTAAAACCGCGGTTCTCACATCAACAAACGTCTTCTGCCAACTTTTCCTTAGTCTTCTCAATGCTGATTTTTCGGCAGTCAAAAAACCTCATTCATAGGCCCGTGTTCTTATCTTCTCTTTAGCGAACATGTTTGCCATTTCCCTATCGGCCATAGCATGATCTAGTAGGCGTTGGTTGACTCTGTCCGTAACAACCGGGTTCGTTGTATAAGCCGATTGCATCTCAGCCGCCTTGGCCTTTTTTAGCTCACTCTCAGCCCTCTCTGCGTGGTGCTCCAAATCCCGAATACACCCATCCTTCTGCTCGATTTCTCTTTGCGTCGTGCACAGGTGCATGCCGACTTCATCTGCGCTGTAAAGTCCTCAGATCGCCCCATGTATCCCTTCCCTAAATACCTCATAATCGCCCCGGCCGACAAGTGATTGCTGCACTTCTGGTGGGAATATTTTCTGCATAAATTCCACCGCCACGTTAGGATCACGGACTATTGAGTCCGTTTTGGTCATCGGTTTGTTCCCAATAAAGACCGAAAAGCTCAACGGGCGCGTTGGTCTACTCGGCTTATTTCGCGTAGCGGCATGCCCACTCGCAGTCTTTGAGCCCCCTTGCTACTGTGCCCCATTTTTGGGTGACTTTCCTACTTCACCTCTTCTGGGGGACCTACTTTGACATCTAGGAAACCGACGTCTCTCTATCCTCTCCACTGTCACGTTTCTTGTTCTCTCAACTTTGCCCCCAGTAGCGCGATGCATTTTTCCATCCAGCTCCGCTAAGCTCCTTCCTTCTCCTTTACTATTGAAAAATAATCTCTCAGAGATATATGGTCCTGCACACGACCACCGTCGACACTCAAGTCTCTGCTCGCTCTCAAATTATTGACTACCCCTTTCGTCGACTGTACCAAATCTATTTCATGACGCCTGAGACCTACTAAATACTAGGTACCTCGTTCATTAATTACGGATGCACCGTCTCCAATGTGCCCTACAGATGTTAGGGCCGAATTAAGCTACACTACCCCACTTGGCCAAACGAGCTTAACGATGGGCCATAAGTTTTAGTCGATGATGGCACGACATGTCTGATTGGGGCAAGGGCAAATATACGAATCTATTCGGCCATATATGTTAGTGCCAAATTAAGCTACACTACCCCACTTGGCCAGAGGAGCTCACGTTGGGCCATATGTTTTAGTCGGCAATGGCATGACGTGTCCAATTGGGGCAAGGGCAGATATACAAATCTATTTGGCCATATATGTTAGTGTCGAATTAAGCTACACTACCCCACTTGGCCAGACAAGCTCACGTTGGGCCATATGTTTTAGTCGACGATGGCACAACGTGTCCAATTGGGGCAAGGGAAAATATATGAATCTATTCGGCTATATATGTTTATGCTGAATTAAGCTATACTACCCCACTTGGCTAGACGAGCTTAACGTTGGGCCATATGTTTTAATCGGCAATGGCACGACGTGTCCAATTTGGGCAAGGGCAGATATATGAATCTATTCGGTCACTAATTTTCATTAGCAAATACATAGTTTTGTCTTACTTTCATTGAAAAGATGAACAGGTTATTTTTGTTAATAAACTGAATGCATACAACCGTCACTTTATACATGAAAACTGTCCTACAAATGACCTCTAAACAAAATGAGCAAACCTACAAAAGATATATAGGATACCTAACATCAAGCAAAATTAAACTAACACAAAACCAAATGCAATATTTATTCTTTTGGGTCCGACTCCAATGGCTCAACCTCCAGCTGCTCATATGGAATCAGCTACTCCAATGTCACATTGGCGGCCGCCAGGGCTTTAAGCCAACCATGCTTAAAGCCTCAGTTCTCAAATTTCAATACCTCCTCCACGTACTTCTCCATGGCCGCGAACGCCTTGGAAATCTCTAACTCGGCGAGCTCTTTCACTTTCTTTGACTCTTTCAAATCGGCCTCCAGTTTCTTGAGTGCCTCTTTGGCCAGCTTCAACGCATCATCACTCATATTCGCCCTTTCTTCGGCGGCCACCCGGAGTAAATCGGCACATCTGGCCTTTTCTTCTTCAGCGTTGACCCTTGCTCGCTCGCTCCTCTTCCACTTTTTTGGTCTCCGACTCAGCTCTAAGAGACGCCACCGCCAACTTGGCTACCTTTTTTATATCTCAATCTTGGCTTTAAGTACGCTGATTTGCTCGACGGCGTCATAGTGACAGCGGGCGATTTCTGCGATTCTACCCGTCGCCTGAAACAAGACAAGGGCACATTAGTCAGTGTATAAAAGAAATTGGAAATGACAGAATTTCCTAGTTACATACCAACATCGCCGACTGCGCAGCCAATGCTATTGAAACCACGTCCGGTTCTACACGGAACGCAGCCTTATCCATCGGCAAGGAAATCGTCGAAGCCACACTTAGGGCCACGACAACATCTTTAATAGCTAACGCATCGGCAAAAATTGGCGCATTCTTCATCCTAGGTTGGACGATAAACAGCGCAACCAAGTCTTAGGACAACTCTTCTATTCGAGGCCGTTTATCGGTTATCTCTTCGGATGACTCGGCCTTTATCTCAGCGGGGCGTTTCTCCCTTTTTTGTTCAGTGCCTAAATCATCCGATTGTTTTTCAATAACCAAGTCGGCCACAAAAGTTTCTCACTCTACTTCCTCAATGGGAATAGACGGTGGAGGTACAGATCCAGCGCTTTCGGCCTTTCTTCTGGCTGCCATCTTTTCAACATTTTTTTTTCTATCCATTTGTGCAAGCGATTCTCCAGCCATGTTCCTAGGGTCCACGCCGGGTAAGTCTCCCAGGTCGATAAAAATGTCATCCTCTAAAGATGTTTCTATTCGGCCTGAGGTGGATAGAAAGTCAAAACTGACTTCTTCAAAGGCCAAATTAAGAGCTCTATCAACTTCCTCCGCTAAGCGACCCTCAGTTCCGTCTGAGTTAGACTGGCTCGGCTGCTTAGTGACCCGATCACCGACTTCACTGTCTTGGTCCTCTGAGGCTGAACCCTGAAAACCAATATCCCTAAGGCTCTTGAAATTCAGGAAGATAAGTGCTGTGAGATGTTGCTCGCCTCTTGGAATTAGGATCTGATCAGCAACCGAAAAAGTTTAATATGTTGGGTCGTATCGCAATAGCACGTGGACGGCACACCCTTGCTTTTGAAGGTTTGGATGACCGAAGAATTTATGTGCGATTTTGACTTGTACAAGCATAGCGTCGTCGACCGAAGTGAATGTTTTTTTCAAATCATTACCTGCACAAACAAAAAGATAAGTACATAGAATCCAAGCCGAATAAATCTGGAATCCAAGTTGAATAAATCTACAGAAATGCACAAATAGTAATGGGTCTGTACGGCCACCTGGCTCACCTTTTTGTTTAGGCACCGGGTCCAAGCGATCTTTGCCTTCGCCATCGCCATCGCCAAATTCCCAGTTGCCTTGGACAATGACCACGACGTCGTCGATACGCTTTCCAGAGCTGGCAAGCATAGTCACCAAATGGTGATCTGTGTCCTTGGCCCTGAGAAAGTAACGTCCCTACCGACCGGAGAATTTCGCCAAGGCATAGCAGTGCCGAATAGCAGGAATTCCTAGGTTAAGTCTAAGTCAGCGATTTAATTTTATTACGCCCATTATAATTCGGTAAAAATTTATGTTTGGTTGTGAAGGGAGTAGACCCCAATATCGAAGAACGACCCTCAAAAATGGATGAGGGAGAAAACGGACTCCGCCCTTAGGGATTGACAGAAGAGGAAAGATGATCGTACTCATATCAATCCTCTCCATGTCAACTACGCTGTCCACCACGAGTGACAAATGGACGTCATCTGGAATTGAGAAATGACGATGAAAGGCAGAAACACAGTCTATAGAAAGGAGAGCTTTCAAGTGTTTCGCCATTCAAAACGGAATAGAAAATATGCTAACTAAAAACGAACAAGAAAATGGGAGCTAAAATGAGAAAGAAATATAAAGAAGAAAAGAACTTACAAGTCAGAGAGAGAAGAGCAATGGGGAGCAAGCGAAAATCGCAAAGGTCTTGGAGAAGTAAGGAATAATACTGTAAGACAACCCAAGAGCCTTGCACATTCAAAAAACATTTGAAGGGACAGCGCGGTTTCAAATCACATTAAATGAACAACACGTATGAAGGGGTGGAAAGTTGTAATGATTTCTAATCGTGTTCGTTCTAACGCTTCAGCATTGAAAGAAGTGCGAGCGTCGTATTTTTGACTTCCGATACACAAATCAAACATGCCGACTGAATGGTATTAGTCGGATGTTCGGGGGGCAATTGTGTAGGCCAAATTTAATCAATAAGGTAGAAAAGCCGAGCAAGCCAGTTGGGATATTGGGCCGAAGACAAGTTAGCCCTATCTGGAGGCCCATGAAGCCACGTATACGAATCGGCCATGTAAAGAGCCGAATGGGAGCTAACGCACTAAGTTGGAAGGCCGACTAGATAATTATATGCAAGGTCAAGAGTGGGCCTAACCCTGGGCCCGGGTGTAATATAAAAATGAGGAACATTAGCCAAAAGTGAGGTATATAAACAAAAAGAACGATAACTTTTGATAGAAGAAAGATTTGAGAGAATACTGACTGGTCCGTCGGAGGGCTGATTCTGGCACCCTCGACCGGAGTGGTCATTCCTTTTTCAGGTAGCAACCAGAGGATCAAGAGCGTCTTCCTGGATCAAAGAGTATTTCCAAACCACTTTACCATAATTCTGAGGACCCAACAACCAAAAGTCTTTCTTCTTCTTCTTTCTTGTTCAGTTTTCTCTGAAATTGGCACGTGAAACCATCTCTTTTTTTTGTGGAAAAAATTACAAGCTAAAAAACAACAATGGAATCAAACCATTCCTCACTTTCACCACCATTACACAAGAATTCACCACCAAAGCACATTCATTGCTTCTTTTTCTCTCTCTCTCTCTCTCTCTCTCTCTCTCTCTCTCTGCCAACATCATTCCTTACGACTGTGCACAGTGATTTTGGGCTAGGAATTCTTATGTGTCACCTCACCATTGGACTAAATCTGTTTGGGTAGTCAAAGTCCACTGATCCTTTTCAAATTTTAAATTCGAAGAAAATTTGTCCGAAACATTTATTCAAAATGAAAAGGGATAATTTCACATCCTTGCATATTTGAAAATTTATTTTCAAATTATTGATAAATTTTATAAACATTAAAAAATAAAATCATAAATTTTATCATCTGTTTGTAAATTTTTTTTTTTTTTTTAGGCTATTTTTCAGAAGTAATTTTCCCAAATAACAATATGTGGTTGAGCTCAAGATTGGGATTCAGAGAGAAATTTGAAGAAATCTAGAGAGAGATAGAGAGAGAGAGAGGGCACACAGTTGTCATCACACGCTGAGTGAGTGAGAGAGAGAGAGAGAGAGACGCGTTGAGACTAACTGCTCCTCGCTGTCATCAGTTGCTGCTAGTCGTCGTCGTCGTTCATCGTCGTCGAATTTTGCCTCAAGGGTTTTGGGGATTTTGCTTCAAAAAGGTTTTGGGGAATTTGGTTCAGAAATTTTAGGGATTTAGGGGAAAACTTGAGCTCGAACGGGTTGAGCGGGATTTAAAAAAAGTTTCATTACTTTTTGCGATGACATATTTAAACCGTCACAAATGATAAATCTAACAAATAAAACAACGCCGTTTTAACAAGAGTTTTTTTGCGATGGACAATTGATGTCACAACTTGTCCACTATTTGCGACAGTAAATGTTTCTCGCCTCAAAAAAATTTTTATTTGTGACTGTAGGCATCGCAAATGTTTCTGTATTTTTCTTGTATATTCATTAGTGATGGGGTTACCACCATCGCAAAAGGTATTTATTGGTGACGGTTTAAAATGTCGTCGCAAAAGACCATTTTTTGCGACGGCACCTATACCGTCGCAAAAAGTTCCATGTTATTTGGGTAATTTTCTTGTAGTATCTGTGAGTGCCTTAGAGTGGTTTGACAAGAGTGGAGTCTTGTGTCGGTGGTTTTGTAGCTTGTGTGGAGCTTGTTACAAGTTAGTGGAACTCCTCGGTTTGGAGTAACATATTGTGGAGTCATTGTTTTGCACGTATGTTATGCCTTGTAGGAGGAGATAACTTATGTTAATGTTTATGATACATTGGAACTTTAAAATGATGAACTTTTCTTGTGTTTCATTGTGTTCATAATGCGGTTGTTATTTTTATTAATACTTGTTTTATAAATGTGGCGTATGTATTTGTTGTGGCATCACAGTAAGGGCGATGGGTGTTGTGAGATGATAACTATTGAGCCTAATTTGAAAAATGAATTTTTCCTGGTGTTATAGCCTCGGATGGCCTTGTTAAACGGAAATGTTGTGGAGTTAATCTAAATTGTAATAAGGAATTTCACTAAATAGTTCTGTACACCTTACTTGTGGATGATCATGTGTTCCAATTGACACCTTTATTTTCAACGAATGTTTATAAAAATTTTGACTTTTGCTTAGAAAGCATAAAGTGTATTTTGATTTATGATCGGGGTTAGTTTTGGACACTTATGAGAAATTTTTTACATTCAAGAGAAGGATTTTCAAAGAATCAAGAAAATGATGAAAAGTTTCTTTAAACAAAGTTTTGTTGTCATATGTTTTACTTGGAATGATGAATGTTGTGTAGTGACTTAGCTTAAATTGCTAATTTTGGGTTGGGTGTTTGGTTTGACTAGTGTTTTAGTGTAATTGAGATTTGTATATAGGGGTGTTGTCTCTGACCTTATTCTATTGGGAGTTTTCTTTCCTATGTGGTTTCACTGAGACTTTTGTTGTGGGGATTTCCTTTCGTGTTCTAGTGCTAAGCACTTGGGGGTGTTGGGCGTGTTATGGAAGTCGACCTTCTGCGTGTGATTGAGTTACCTTTGTTTCGGCCTTATCTTTAATTTCGAGGACGAAATTTGTCAAGGGGGGATATTATAATGATTCTGGTTTAGACCTGACCTATTTTCTTGCTTTTGAATCCGAGGACCCATGTACTTAATTGTTGTTCATCTCATTTCCATCTTGTTGCTTGTTGAATTTGGCTATTGAGAGTGTTGGTTGTGTTTAGAACAGGTTGGAAAGTTAGTTTATCAATGAGTTGTTGCCCATATTTTTGTATGTTCGCTCGAATGGTCTTTCTTACGCTCGAGCGGTCTTTTATAATTTGCAAAACTACTAGATGTGTGATATCTACACTCGAGCGATACTTCTTGGGCTCAAGTAGTCTTTTGCAAGTCTGAACTTCTGGGAGAGGGTCATTGTGCGCTCGAGCGGTGTAACTTTTTGTGTATGTTCGCTCAAGCGGTGTTTTGGTCGCTTAAGCGGTCTGTGCATATATCAGTCTGAAAGAAAACCTTTCTGAGTCACTTTTTCATCTCATTCTCTCTCTAAACATTTCAAAACCCTAAATCCACTCTCTCTCTCTCTCTCTCTCTCTCTCTCTCTCTCTCTCTAAGTTCTTACCTTCTATCTCTAAATACTCTCAATCCATTGGTTTTCTCACCCTAGTCCTTTAGAGAAAAACATAGAGCTCGACGAGGGCTTTCTTTTAATTTGAGCGGATCGTTGTTTTGTCGTCGGTGACTTTTGGGTCATCTTTTCTTTGCTTCAAGAGGTAGCGATTGAGTTGCTCATTTTCAATATTTTGTCTATAGATAGATATGTGGTAGATTTTATTGCACAAAAAACATGTTTATTATGAATTTTTGAAAAGCATGTAAGAGATCTAGGGTTTGATAATGTGGGGTTTCCAATTTGTAATTGATAGTTGTTTTGGTTAATTAGAGAGTAGTCTTACGTGTTTATGTTGAAAAAGGAAAAAAGCCTTAATTTAATATTATTAGCTTAATGAATTAGACAATGGTAAAATTGAATAATCGTTATGCTTTATTTAATATGGCTTGTGTAAGTGTGTAAATTGCTAAAGTGGAGAGTCAACCAAGATGATGGGACTAATTGGGATTGATTATGTCGAGTGGAATCGGGTTGTAGCTTTGCCATCATGGATGTGGATTTTTAATGAAATGTAGAAATTGGTTGTGAAAAGAAAATGAAATTATAATCTTTTGTTAATTAAGAATGAACTTGAGGTTGGATTTGAAACCTTTAAATATTACTATTATAATTGTTGTGGGACTCAAGGTCTTATGAAAATCGGATTATTGTTTCACGTGTATTTAATACATATGTTTAGAAGTTTTGTCCTTGGTCAACGATGGAGGATAACATTGTGATATTGAACAAATTATGTGTATGTAGTACACTCAGGTTATTTATGTTGTGGTAGACTATGATGGTTAGAACTGTACACGCGTTGAGAATAAGTACCATTACCTTTCAGCTAGCGCCTGGAGAAATTGGTTGCGTTTAGAATAAGAGGTACCAGTACCTTCCAGCTAGCGCCTAGAGAACTTAGCAGAGGTACCATTTCCTTCCAACGGGTGTCTGGTAATTGGCAAAGGTACCATTACCTTCCAGCGGGTGTCTGGTAAATTGGTAGAGGTTCCATTCTCTTCCACCTGGTGACTGATAAATTGGTTTGTGTTATAGAAAAGTATATCCTTGGTTTACCGTGCTTAAGGCAGATAGAGTAGAGTTTTGTTTATCGTTATTGTCTCAATGTATCTGGGTATATCATGTGTTGTGATGGTTATGGTTTAGGAAGACTGAGTTGTCTTATATGTTGAGTAAGCAAATGTTGGGTGTTTATTATTTTCATTTTTTGTACTGGATGTTATGTATACATATGAGCGTATCAAATAAACTGTTGAAAGTATCTTTTTAACTTTGGACTTAAGGTCCAAAAAATGTGATGAATGTGTTGGAAATTGACATAGGTTACGTATTGAGTTTGTAAGTAAAAAGAGGAAATCAGAACTTTTGTTAATGTATTTCAAAAACAAAACAGTTGTTATGTGATATTGTTGAGATGGAAAAACAAGAAGAACATGTGAACTATCTGTATTGTTGAACGAATTGGACGATTTTGGGAAAAGTAGACTTATGTAAATATACTTTAGTATCAACCATCACATTATTTATGTAGGACGAGTTGGAACATTTATGATCATAACTATCTGTAAGTTGTTATTGTTTAGAATCATGTAGGGATATACCTACTGGACTTTATGTTCATTCCACGTTGCTAATCCTTTTTTAGGTGAATGACGAGAAATGTTTTCAAGATTGAAAATCTTCTTTATCTGTTGGCTACGGGGCCTTATATCTTCTAGCGGAATGTCGTTGTTGTAAAAGGGTTGAACCATTTTTCTTTTATGTAATGATGTAAGCCTGCGGGCAATTTATTTAATTATGTCACATGCTGCATTCATTACGTATACGAATGAGAGAATCTTCTTCTATTTATCCTTATTGATATATATTAGAACTTCCGTTTGTTATCTCTGAAATTGTATAATAAGAGTTTTTGGTAATGTTATCCGTGGAATAAATAGTGGGGCGTTACACATTATATAAATTACAAATACCCAAAACTCTAAAATTATGTCATATCATCTGTTAACATACTAATTGGTATACCAATTGATGAATATAACATTATTCTTTTTTTTTTTTTGCATATGTTACCCACAACTGACCGTTTGGTTCTACGAAACCGACCATTTGTTGCTTTTTAGAATAGGATAGATCGATTTCGGCCGGTGATTCGGGTTTTTGTACAGCCCTAGACACTTACAAACTCTCACCACTCCATAGTGGTAAATTCAAGCACTTTCTCCAAATATATGAAAATGCACAAACACTCTCAAGATATTGTCTAAAGACTTGAGGGATGCAACAAGAAATATCTCACTGGAGTGATGATATATATTACTAATTGTTAGGTCCCGTTTGAGAATTGATTATTTTAATTAACTTTTTTATTTTTTATAAAAAGATGTGCAGAAAATGAGAGATAATAATATAACAACTTATAATAATTTTTTGGCATTTTAACTAAAAATCAAAATCCCCAAATGGGGTCTTGGTACTTATTTAAACTCCCAACCAACAGGGCTAGCAATTATGTTTTGTGACTCATTTAATTATGCTGTCAACAATTTTTGTTGCACCACATTCTTTATAGTGAGAGTTTGTTAAGAATAAGGTATTGGAGATAAAACATGTAACAGAGAGGCGAAAGAGGAAAAAAGAAGAAGAAGACAGAATGTTGAAATCAAATCTAAATATTCTTTTCTTTTTTGGAAGCCAAATTGAGTTTATTTATAATAGAAAATCTCAACAACTTATAGGAACCTTTAGACTATTCCTACTTACAACTTTAAATGACAAAGAAATAAGTAACTTGAAATGTGCTTATTTGAAGGCAAATGAACTTGGACTATTTAAGAATCAAGAAGTGCTAAATATTGAAGGTCGTGGAGGAACTGAAACTTCAAGCACTCCCTCCAACATTTGTGTGATCTTTCTCATTGAAGGCCTGATTGAAGGATCCTCTTGAGTGCACCAAATTGCTACCATCACTAGTCTCTCTACTCTCTTCATGTCACTCCTTGCATCCTCATCATTTTCGACCAACTTGTCTAGCTGTCTTTTGCAGTAGCAATCATAGGCAAAATCTACTAGTGCTAACTCTTGACCCATGCCGAATGCAACACTTGACTTGCAACAAATGATCTCGAGCAACATCATCCCAAAACTATAAACATCTACCTTAACCGTGATGGAAGCTTTCCTAAACCATTCAGGAGCAAAGTACCCGATTGTCCCTCTTATGCCTGTGCGTGCAGTTCGAGTTTGCTCAGCCAGCAAAAGCTTTGCCAATCCGAAGTCTGATATCCTGGGCGTGAAGTACTCATCCAACAGTATGTTTTGAGGCTTTATATCACAATGGATGATTTGGGTGCTGCACTCTTCATGTAAGTACATTAGCCCTCTTGCAATTCCAAATGCAATTTGTACTCTTTGGTTCCAATCGGGCCTAGAGATCCCGAACAGAAGGCTTGCTAAGGAGCCGTTGCTCATGTATTCATATACCAAAAGCCGGTGCTCCCCTTCATCGCAATAACCAAGCAATCGGACTAAATTCTTGTGGTGAGTCTGGCCGATCACACTTACTTCTGTTTTGAATTCTTTCTCTCCTTCTTGTACCACTTTGTCCAACTTCTTGACCGCGACAAACCTCCTATGATCTGATGGTAAGACCCCTTTATAAACTGTGCCAAAAGCACCGTGTCCCAGTTTCTGTTTAAAGCCACCGGTTGCTTCTTCAAGCTCTTTGTATCCATAGCTTGTCACATTCATTGCAGAAGTGTTTGACCTTGACTGCATATTTGGCAATCTCTTCCGATATGAGATGAAAGCACAAACTGAAATGCCTAACAGCAGAAGGAAATTGAAAAATAAAGAGCTGCCAAGGATTATTGATCCAACGAGGATCAAGGTGGAATTATCTTTCTTACCTGGATATCCCTTAGGTACTTTTATCAGAGCTGTTTTATTTAAACTAATGGTTTTTCTTCCATTGGAAAGAGGAAACTTCTTCCTCCAACAACTATTCGCACCATAAATCGCAGCAGCACAGAAGCAATCATTGCGGCAATATTCGATGCAAGTCTCTTTGTTTCCTGCAGTCTGTAGTTCATAATCTGCTAATGGCCAGTCTGTATCATTTAATTCCTTAAAATCTATCATCTCTGGCTTTGTCTCCCATCCATCTTCTTGGCAACTAGGTACGGGAAAATTCGGTTTGCAGCCTCTTTGGATATAAAACGGATCCACGGGTGAATACCCATCTGGGCATAAACACGTGGGCTTGCTATCAATGTCAACACAATAGCTATTGTATCCACATGCGCCACTGCCTAGACTCCCTGTGATTAAGCAAACATCATCGGGAATGTGTTGTACAGCTGACCATGACAAGCTGCAATCACTTTGGGCTCCGGTCGATTTTGGGTGATTATATAGTCTGAAGACTCCGAAATTGTCGATCCTTGCCATGTGATAGGAATTTTGTTTTAAACCCGTCTTGTCTATTGTAAAGTTGTATACATTTTCAATCCCTTCTTTCACATAAATGTATTCTCCACTCTCAGCAAAGATCAATTGAGCTTTGGAATTAGCTTGCAAAGTTCCACTAGCCCAATAAGCCCCGTTCTTGTCTCCGGTTGGCATCGATACAGTGTACATCACAAGATTGCCATCGCCCTGCATATGAAGCAGGAATCGTCCATTAGTGTAATTTGTCTCTGACAAGCGAGACCAAAGCTTCCCTTCGTTGGCCAATATTTGTCCTGGCAAGATTGTGTCACGTGGGTCTTGGAAACTCTCCCATATCGGAAAAGAATCTTCGTTTAGAACTACAAAGTTCCCCGTATCAAGCATAGCAGCACAATTGGATTTCGATCCTGCAACGTTGGTTGTAGGGTTCCATATGACGTTGTCTTCGGGGTCAAAGAGTTGAAGTCCCCCATCTTTGGTCAGTTTAACTATTGATCCTTCCCTTGTTGGAACACCATCATTAGCTGACCAAACTATAGTTTTATTTGGTATTTGGTCGAACCAGATGGCTAGCAGGAACAACATATTTCCATCGTTAGATTTTTCGACTCGTTGAAATCCAAAGGCAAAATCACCAGAGTGTGAAGGCCAACTAGCGTCATTTCCTGCTGACAAAGTTTTGCTCAATTCAACATTACAGTCAGATTTGTTGATGGCAAAAAAAACTGGAAAGAGAGGAAAAAGAAGTAAAAGAGAGTAAAGTTGTAAAAGAGCTGAAGAAGCCATTGCTGGTGTTGTCTTAGCCTTCATGTGAGAATTTATAATAATATTCTTCAATCGTTTTTTTTTTTTTTTTTTTTTTTTTTAAATTCTTTTCTTTGTGTGGACTTTTCGCTGTAGACATTTTCCATCCATTTTCATGACTACTGAGAGGGTAATTTATATAAATATTGGGCCGAGCTGGATAAAGGGCCATTTTGGGCCGCAATACGAAGGGCCAAGTAAAATAGCCATAAAGTTACTCCGGTCCGAAGAAGAAGCCTTGGAGTTAGACCGGTCACACAGCCGTGGTGATTAGTTTGGTCCCAGAAGGCCCTATTTTTAGTCCGGTCTGGAGGAGAACTGCGGATGATGCGGTGCTCTGAATTAGTCCGGTCGAGGCATGGTGCAGCTAGCTCGACCTCGGCATGCGAAGCCGAGGTAGGAACATGGGAAGGTGAATCCGAGCTATAGGTTAGCTCGGTCATACGGCCAGTCAGGCGAGGTAATGTTACTTCGGTTGTATGACATCTTGCTGAAGTAAAACCATCTCACTTGGTTTAAGCAGTGAGGGGGGTGTTGAAGGATAAGCATGATCCTTCAAGAGTATGAATCCTAAGAGGACTCCACATGGAGAAGTAAGAGTCCTACTTGGATTGTGCCACACGGAACCTATAAAAGCTCACAATCATCACCTATGGAGAGGTAACGTAACTTTGATTCCTGAATACACACAGCTTTTGTCTATTTGTCTAGCTTGCTGACTTAGGCATCGGAGAGGTTTCCGGCACACACCCGCCGGCTAGCTCACGTTTTTACTTTCAGGTAATAGAACGACGTCGTACGGAGGAGCACAGACTTGATCAACAGGATTATACGAGAAGGTTTATTTCTTTTCCCGTACAATTGGCACTGTCTGTGGGAACTCAGACAAGAACAAAACCTCTTGATCAAGCTTTTCCTCAATGATCAATGGCGCACAACGAAGATTTACCACAGTCCGCCATCGACGGACAAACACCAGAAGGGGGTGCGAGGCGCGAAGGTCTACCTCTCATCCCACCTATAGCAGATTTGGAGCCACAACGACAGAATCCCAGGAGGGATACAAGGGGAAGAAGGCGAACTAACAGCCCCCATCACTCTCGTTCACAAAGTCCTGAGAGACAAAGGAGGAGGATTGATCCTCAAACTCTGGAGGACCGTATGAAGGAGCAGGACGAACTGATACGACGGATGGCGGCGGACATGGAGTCCATGAAGCGCCAGATAAAGGGAAAAGAAGTGGCGACAGGAGAGGGGCGCAAAGCAAGAAGCCCCCTCGCCACTCAAAAGATCGTGGTAGGAATACCACCCCCTCGCAAGCAGAGAGTAAAAGCCTCAGGACAGGCAATACTCAATCCAGGTCTTCCAGAACTCGTCACTCCAGGTCTGATAGGACGAGATCTGAGAGATCGTACACTGAAGAAAGCACCTATTGGCCCTCACATACGCACCAAACCAGATCCAGACAGACGGAGTTGCCCAGATCGTCCGACTTACGAACCGTGCTCAAGGAAAAGGCACGATGCAAGGAGGATGCCAGGGCACGCGATCCACACAGAGTTTCTGCCTTACAGCGGTTGGCTCCTCGGACGTATGGAAGCGTCGAGGTTGGAATGCCAATACCGCGCCTTGCCTACGAACCAACGGACAAGGCACTAGCAAGGCTGCAGACCTCACCTTTCGTTCCGGTGATTGAAAATGCGCCCCTACCATCAGGCTTCCTTCAGCCCAAGTTCACTACATATGAGGAGAAGACGGACCCCTACTCACACTTGAGCCATTTTCGCCAGGTCATGGTTGTATACCGGCGAAACAAAACTTTAATGTGTATCCTATTCCCCTCAAGCCTTGGTGACCTAGGCTTGACTTGGTTTGAAAAACTCCCAGAAGGCAGCATAGCCTACTGGGCACAATTGGCGGAAGCATTCGTGACAAGATTCAGGACAAACACTAAAACCCCGGTGGAAATCGACCAGCTACTCTCCATCGACATGGACGACAAAGAGACCCTAAGATCCTATAACGGTCGCTACTGGGAGACCTTCAATCAGATTGGGGACTGCCCCACCAATCTCGCCATTGCACAGTACAAAAGAGGCCTTCCAGTCGGGAACAAACTAAGGGACTCAATCACCATGACTCCACCCCTCACCATGGAAACCTTGATGGAAAGAGTACATCAACACATCAGGGTGGAGGAGGATGGCGCCCGTGCCAAAACAAAATCTGGCACGACCGCAATACCAGAAAAAAAGGCCTCAGCAAAGGTCAACATGGTAAACCGTCCGAGCAGAAACGGGCGAGGCAGGCGAGACAACGAAGAAGACCAGGATAAAAGATGATTGAGAGTCCGCACTACCATAACCACGGTCTTTAAGAAACCGATCTACCGAATTCTAAGTGAAATAAGAGACGAGCCTTTCGTCAGATGGCCTGCCAAGCTAGGAGAGGCCCAGAAGGACTACGACGAGAGGTCGCGGTGCACCTTCCACAAAGAAAAGGGGCACCGCACTGAAAATTGCACGCCATTGAGACAGTACCTGGAGGAGTTGGTAGCAGCAGGTCACCTGGACAAATACATTGAAGGAGGGACGCAACCAGCCCCCCAGGATCATAATAACCCCAATGGGATGCCAATCGACGCACCACCCCAAGGCACTATCAATGTGATACATGGAGTCTTCGAACCTGAGCGTGTATGCGAGCTCAGAGGATCAATCAAGAAGGCTGAGCACTTAAGAGAGGTACTAAGTACCCAACCTGCCATCAAGAAGGGGAAGACTGAGTCCACGAACATCATGTCTTTTTCGGATAAAGATTTGGCGAGGATATATTGCCCTCACAATGATGCCTTGGTCGTCACTCTCCGAGTCAAGGATTTTGACGTCAAGCGGATTCTGATTGACCAGGGTAGTTCATGTGAAATCATGTACTATGAAACATTTAAACAATTGAAGCTACAAGACAAAGACTTAGCACCCGCAGTATCTCCCCTAATTGAATTCAACTCCATGCCAGAATGGCCCATCGGCAAAATAATTCTTCCAGTCAGAGCAGGAAGCGTGACGAAACAAGTGGAGTTCTGGGTGTTGAAAGTCCCCTCCACTTATAACATCATCTTGGGCAGAACATGGCTGCATGCCATGCGATCGGTGGCGTCATCCTACCACCAAGTAATGCGGTTCCCCAACGATACCGGGGTAATTGAGGAAGTCTATGGAGATCAGGTCATGTTGAAGCAATGCTTTGTCACGGTGAATAGCAGCCGCGCTGCCAAAGGATACGTTCATTCGGTGGAAGAACCTGAAAGCAATGAACTGTTCGCAGATGTCGGCAAAGCAGCTAATCAGAAGGCGGTGGAAGACTTGGTAGAGGTAAGAATAGATGAAAAGAACCCGGATAAGTTCTTTTTGCTCGGTTCGTCGTTGTCCAGCACTGAGAGATTAGAGGTCTTGGAATTTTTGACCTCTAACATCGAAGTGTTCGCCTAGACACCATACGACATGCTAGGCATTGATCCCAACTTCATCTGTCACCAACTCAATGTCCACCCATCCGCCAGACCAATCATACAACGCACAAGCAGATCAGCACTCCACCATGCCGAGATTATAGCGAAAGAAGTAGGAAACCTGCTGGAGGTAGGAGCAATTAGAGAGGTACACTACCCATGATGGATCTCCAACACAGTTGTAGTGCCAAAGAAGAATGGCAAGTGGCGTGTTTGCGTCGATTACAAAACAATCAACAAGGCGTGCCCAAAAGACAGCTTTCCTCTACCACGGATAGATCAACTAGTAGACCTAACAGCGGGGCACAACCGACTTAGCTTTTTGGATGCATACAGAGGCTACCACCAAATCGCCATGCATAAACCAGACCAGGAGGTCACATCCTTTACAACTCCAAGAGGATTGTACTGTTACAAGGTCATGCCCTTCGGCCTAAAGAACGCAGGGGCGACATTCCAACGGATGGTCACCAAGATGTTTGAACCGTTGTTAGGCAGAACAATGGAAGCTTACATCGACGACATGGTGGTCAAGAGCAAGGACGAGAATGACCATCTCAAGGACCTAGGCGAGATGTTTGAGATCCTGAAGAAGCACAAGTTGCGCCTCAATGCGTCTAAGTGTGCATTCGGAATAGGATCTGGTAAATTCCTAGGTTTCCTGGTAACCAACCGAGGTATCGAAGCAGACCCCTCCCAAATCAAAGCAATCCAGGAGTTGGAGAGACCAAACTTAGTAAAAGAAGTGCAGCATCTCACCGGCATGGCAGCTGCGCTCAATCGGTTCATAAGCAGGTCGTCAGACAGACTACGACCATTCTTCCATGCTTTGAAGGCCAAGTTTGAGTGGGACGAAGAATGCGACCACGCCCTGGAAAGCTTAAAAGAATACATGTCTTCTCCACCACTACTTGTCACCCCAGTACCTGGAGAAGAACTCTTCTTGTACCTGGCAGTCTCACAGCACGCAATTAGCGCAGTATTGGTCCGCGCAGAAGGAATCCAACATCTACCCGTCTACTATGTCAGCAAGACATTGCTGGGCATCGAAACAAGGTACTTGCCACTGGAAAAACTGGCATTAGCCTTAATGATGGCCTCAAGAAAGTTGTCGCACTACTTCCATGCCCACACTATAGTTGTCCTCACAGCCTTCCCATTAAAAGCTCTGTTTGAGAGGGCTAACTTCTCTGGGCGAATCTTAAAGTGGGCAGTTGAGTTGGGGCAATACGACATCAAGTTCCAACCCAGAACCACAATAAAGGCACAAGCCTTAGCAGACTTCGTCGCAGAATTCACCCCAGGAAGTCATCATATCTGCCCAGTCGACCTAACTGAAACAACCGAACTAGGGAAGGAAGTTGACGTCGGAATAACGCAACCCCTAGTACTAGTTACTCAGTCAGGTCCCAAGGCAGACCAGAGTAAAGTAAGGAAAGAAGAAGCGAACCATGCTACACCAAGTCAAGACTCACCAACAAATCAAGACTTGGTACAACCAGATGGCGAGGGGCAGACAGAAGGCATGACCCATGAAGAAGAAGACACCAGCAACGTGGAAGACCCCAAAGCATCATCTGATCCCTCCACTTGCTGGAAGTTGTTCGTCGGGGAGATGTGGAAGCTCTTTGTAGATGGAGCATCCAACCGGCATGGAGCAGGACTCGGCATAGTCCTCATCTCTCCAGACGGCCTAATAGTGGAGTAGGCAGTCAACTTTGGTTTCCCAACATCGAACAACGAAGCGGAGTATGAAGCGCTTCTGGCAGGTCTCAAATCAGCACTCTACATGAAGGCCACCGAACTAATGGTTTACAGCGACTCACAACTAGTGGTGAACCAAATTTCAGGCGACTATGAAGCAAAGGATGACAGAATGGCTAAGTACCAAGAGTTGGTCAGAACAGAGATTAAGAGATTTGAAGTGGTGAGGATAGAACAGATCGGCAGGGAGGAAAACAACAGAGCAGACGAACTAGCAGGCTTCGCCTCAATGGCAGATACCTCCATCCCTCACCCACTACTGATCGACTACCTGCCTAGACCAAGCATTGAAGACCCAGAAGCAGAAGAGGTATGTTGCGCCGATCTAGGCCCTTCTTGGATGGATCCCATCATATTGTTCCTAAAAGATGGCACCCTACCAGAAGACAAGAAAGAGGCCAACAGAATAAGGGCAAAATCGCTGCGATTTTGGCTCTCCCCATCCTTGGCATTGTACAAAAAATCATTCTCAGGACCCTACCTAAAGTGTGTTCACCCCAGCAAAGTGGAAGCATTTTTATTCGAGATTCATGAGGGCGTATGCGGAAGCCATCAAGGAGGAAGATCACTGGTATACAGAGCAATCTCGCAAGGATATTGGTGGCCATACATGCAAGCAGATTCAGAAAAATATGTCAAAAAATGCGATAAGTGTCAGAAGTTTGCACACCAAATACATCAACCTGCCAGAGAACTTTTACCCCTCACTAGCCCATGGCCCTTCGCAATGTGGGGCTTAGACATAGTAGGGCCACTTCCAACAGCACCAGGCAACAGGAAGTTCTTTCTTGCGGCAACCGACTACTTCACAAAATGGGTGGAAGCAGAAGCCTTGGCATCAATCAAGGAAAAAGACGTAAAGAAATTTGTCTGGCAGAATATCATCACTCGATTTGGCATACCAAAAGCATTAATCTCAGATAACAGCACTCAGTTCGACGGCCGAATTTTCAGAGGCTTTTGTGAAGAATACAAGATAGAGTTCTACAATTCTACACCGGCATATCCCCAAGCAGATGGTCAGGCAGAAGCATCAAACAAAGTCGTCCTAGATGGATTGAAGAAAAGGTTAGAAAGGGCAAAAGGCAAGTGGGCAGAAGAACTCCCTCATGTTTTATGGACATACCGCACCACACCTCAGCAATCGACAGGAGAAACGCCATTCTCCTTGGCTTACGGCATGGAGGCAGTAATCCCACTGGAAGTCAGCCTCCCCACAATTCGAAGCGAAAACTTTGATCCAGATTTAAATGGCGAAGCCATAGCATTGGAGCTCGACCTTGCCGAAGAAAGAAGAGAAAGAGCACTGGTCCACATTGCCTCATACCAACAAGAGTTATCCAGGAAATACAACAAAACAGTGCATCCAAGGCAATTCAAGATCGGCGATTGGGTGTTGCGCAAAGTGATGGGAAACACTTTGGTGTCTGGAGATGGCAAGTTAGGGCCTAATTGGGAAGGACCTTACAAAGTGGTTGGATTAGCAAGCAAAGGGGCATGCCACTTAGAAGATGAGAACGGCAAGACAATTCCCAGGTCATGGAATACTGCCAATCTCAAGTTATTTTATTTTTAAATATGTGTAATTTTTTTCCCTTTCTCAATAAAACAAATAGTTGTCTTTTCAGAATAAACGTTTTTCTCTGTAACAGTTTGTTTTAGTAAATTAGTAAGTTAGGGGCATAACAAAACACTTTATTCTAAGTTGGCTGGAAAAACCAACTTCGAGGTTGGCTGGATTAAACTAACACCCTTCCTAAGCCCGGGATAAGGATCCAGGCTGCAGGACGTTTGGTCGGAATAACCAAACATTTTTATTCTAGGTTGGCTGCAAAAACCAACTTAGAGGTTGGCTGGATTAAACCAACTCCCTTCCTAAGCCCAGGATAAAGATCCAGGCTGCAGGACGTTTGGTCGGAATAACCAAACATTTTTATTCTAGGTTGGCTACAAAAACCAACTTAGAGGTTGGCTGGATTAAACCAACACCCTTCCTAAGCCCAGGATAAGGATCCAGGCTGCAGGACGTTTGGTCGGAATAACCAAACATTTTATTCTAAGATTGGCTGAAAAAACCAACTTAGAGTTGGCTGGATTAAACCAACACTCTTATTACTCTTCAGCCAAAGTAAGGGTATGGACTGAAGAGTGGTTGGTTGGATTAAACCAACTCTTGTTACTCTTCAGCCGAAGTAAGTTTATGACTGAAGAATGGTTGGCTGGATTAAATCAACTCTTATTACTCTTCAGCCGAAGTAAGTATGTCGGCTGAAGAGTGGTGGCTGGATTAAACAAACTCCTGTGACTCTTCAGCCAAAGTAAGTATGTCGGCTGAAGAGTGGTTGGCTGCATTAAACCAACTCTTAGTACTCTTTAGCCGAAATAAGTATATTGGCTAAAAGAGTGGTTGGCTAGTAAGCCTACTCAGATTGCCTAAAAATATTTCAAATTGCAGTTAGAAAGCAAGTGTTTAAACCGGAATAACAGTTGGTGCAAGTGAAGACGATTTCCATTGACCAAGTTCAAAACGATTACAAGGGAGGGGCTCCCAGCCCGGTTACAAGTCAGAAGAAAAAGAAGAAAAAGAAAATTACAGAATCAGCTGAAAAGATCGTCCAGATCGGCGTCAACATCAACATGAACACCGGTTTCAGAGGTTAGAGCAGTCTCGGTTTGAAGCCCAGTCTCTGTTGGAAGCACGTTTTCGGTCGTCAAGTCTTCAACCACCGGCTCCAACCGAGCTAATTGATCATTGGCAGGCTCATTACCAACCGGAGTCTCAGTTTGCTCATCTTCTTCTTCATCGTCAGACGCTTCGAGAAATTGCTTCTGGAGGTCGGCAGCATACTCCGCCAGTGAGGCCAGAATGAAATACTGTGGAGCATTGTAGACCTCGGTGTCGGGCCCACAACCGAGCTGCTCCACAGCACCCCTCCAGCCGCATTTGAAGAACAAGTCCTTCGCAACTGCTGGATGTATGCAGCCTCGCCTTCCTTGAAACCCTTCCGCTCGGCGTCTTCAGCTTTCTTCTTCAGAACTGTTATTTCGGCGTCTTTAGCACCTTCAAGCTGTGCCATCTCCCACAAATATTTATCTTTCATCTCGGTAAGAGCTCGTTGTTTGTCACTGTTAGCCGAGGTAACTAGTCCGGTTAGATGAGTTACCTCGGCCTCCAGCTCGGCCGTCTTTGCTTGTGAACGTTTTAATTCGGCAGTCTTGGCTTCGGCTTCAGCCATTGCCTGCCTTGTGGTTTTCCTCAACTCCAACACTCGCCGGTGTGTGATATTGTTCTTCTGAATGGCCTGTAAAAGAATTGTTTCGTTTTAGCCGAGCTGAAACTTGGAAAAATTAGAAAGATCGAAAAAAGCTACTTACCAGAATCATTGATTTTGTTGACGACCGGATGGACTTCAGTTCGGTGTTCAATTGATTGTAGTGGTGCTCCATATCTTTTGGAAGACACACACTCTTGGCCAGATTGAAGGCCAGTACGTGATCCTTCTCTACGACCACCGATTCGGTTTCCCGGATATCTCAGTTCTGGAAAGTAAGCGTTGGAGCCCATTTGGAGGAGCCAACTCGGTCAGAGTGCTCCGGTTGAGGGCTTGGTTGAGGGCTGGGTGGAAGAATGGTCTCATCATCGTCAACATGACGTTGCTCGGTTTGGCTAGTCCGGGTACGCTTGTTCGCCCGAGATGTCGAAGGCTGTTGAGAGGGAAGAGCCACCACGATTTCTGTTGTTTGGTTCGGGTTCGGTGGCGGCACTTTGGCTCTATTTGTTTTGGTCAGAAGTGCCCTGACTCTGTTCCTTTTGGCCATTTCTTCTTCAGCAGTCAGTGGGATTAAGTTGATTTGCGGCAAGGTTAGGTCCGGTGCAGAAGCGTCTTCCAACAAAAAATCAGTTACTCTGGCTTTTCGGCGACTGCTGTATCTGTAGGTCGGCTCAAAATTTAGCAGCTTAGCCCAACTCCGTTCTTTGTATCGTAGTGCGGCGTGGAGAGTATCAAGGTTGGGGTAGCTGTATAATGATTGAAGATGGGCTGAATCTGCAAAAAAAAAAAAAAGACAAGTGTTAGTTCGGTTCAGGAGGAGGAAATCGAAATAAAGAGAAGCATGAAGCCGAAGTAGTTATATCAGGGATGCCTTTATTCCAGTTTATACTTTGGCCAGGGATCTGGGCTTGGTGATCTTCAAAATTGCCAGACACCCAGAAAAAATCATCATCATTTAAGTCCTTATCCGATGTGTCTTTTATTATTTTCTCTCGGCAGCAGCGTATTCTTAAATAGTAAACCCATCCATCTTCCTTTGATCGTATGAAGTATTGGTGGAATATTTCGGCTAAACCGAGGTTAAGTCCAGCTTGGCGGTTTAGTTCGGTTATACCCATTATTATACGGTAAGAATTGGTGGAGAGCTGGGTTGGGCATAATCTGGTCTGCCTTAGGAATTCACAAATTAATGGTTGGACTGGAAACCTTAGTCCGGTTTCTATTATTGAAAGAAGGGTAAAGGGTACGAAGCCCTCATTCCCCCATGGTGTGACATCTTTCTTGGCTAGGACAAGTTGGACGTCATCAGGGATGTTGTAATCCCTTCGGAATTCGGAAGTTATAAATAAATTAGTTCGGTCGGAAAATTGTGCTCAGTAGCTCGGTTGAGCGCGCAGAGGAGTGTCTGGGCAACCTAAGTCTTCAAAGTGGAAAACAAAGGTGTTAAGCACAGATCATTGACCGTGCTACAAAATCAAAGCAAGATAAAAGAAGCCCTACTTCGGCCAAGTGGGATGCTACAGGCTTTATCTCGGTTTCAACAAGATGCGTAATAGCTCGGGTTGAGCAAGGGGTTCGCTAGACCGGTTTTTGTATGGGGTTGGTTATCTCGGTTTGAACTACGGGGTTTTTTTTACCTCGGTCGAGCCTCTAGGGGCAGCTTTCTTAGTTCGGTTTAAAACTAAGGAAGCTGGCTTAGCCCCAAAGAAGGCTAAGGTTTCCAATATACTAAGTTCAGACTTACTTCGGTTCGTTTATCTCAGCTAAAGTAAATCAGAAGGTCTTGACTTATTGAAACTACTGATATATTTCACGAGTTCTAGTTCGGTTACGATCTGAGTAGATCTACATATCACACAAACAGTATCCTAGTTCGGTTATGGCGTGTTTATGGATCAAAATAGCGTTCTACAGGTTTCATGAGTTCACTGGGTTCTATTTCTAAGTTTTTCCAGAAAATATGTTTTACAAAAGCACGAATATTATACTGTGGATGGAAGAAAGCAAAATGCAAAAACAACAAAAACAAGACGAATTTGTGATGCTTACCAGAGGAAGAGGAAAGAACTGGAGATTGGAGCTGTAACAGCAATGAAGAACACGAGCCTAGGAGTTGAAGGAGCCCAAGAGCTAGAGAAAGTGAGGAGGAAATGAGTAGTGAATCGAGTGAATCCTAAAAACTTTGAGATTTGTTTTGTGAAAAGAGAGGGATGAAGAGGCGGGAACTGTTCAAAAATTGCGAAACACGAAGACGGTGCAACAGCTAAGATTGGCCAATCAGAGGCTGCCACGTGTCATTGGAATGGGAAACGGTTCAGTTGCTGTGATTGAAGAGACGTTTTGACCGAGCAAGCAGAGCCCGGTGTGAAAATTGGCTCGGCTGGAAAAGCTTAAGAGTTCTTAGCTCGGCTGGAAAGACTAAAGGAGTTAGTTCGGCTGGAGAGGCTTGAAAAACTTTAGCTCGGCTGATAAACAAGTAATCCCTATCATGCTTTGCAAATGGAATTAAGGGGCAATTGAGAGGGTAATTTATATAAATATTGGGCCGAGCTGGATAAAGGGCCATTTTGGGCCGCAATACGAAGGGCCAAGTAAAATAGCCATAAAGTTACTCCGGTCCGACGAAGAAGCCTTGGAGTTAGACCGGTCACGCAGCCGTGGTGATTAGTCCGGTGCCAGAAGGCCCTATTTTTAGTATGGTCTGGAGAACTACGGATGATGCGGTGCTCTGAATTAGACAGGTCGAGACATGGTGCAGCTAGCTCGACCTCGGCATGCGAAGCCGAGGTAGGAACATGGAAGGTGAATCCGAGCTATAGGTTAGCTCGGTCATACGGCCAGTCAGGCGAGGTAATGTTACTTCGGTTGTATGACATCTTGCCGAAGTAAAACCATCTCACTTGGTTTAAGCAGTGAGGGGGGTGTTGAAGGATAAGCATGATCCTTCAAGAGTATGAATCCTAGGAGGACTCCACATGGAGAAGTAAGAGTCCTACTTGGATTGTGCCACACGGAGCCTATAAAAGCTCACAATCATCACCTATGGAGAAGTAACGCAATTTTGATTCCTGAATACACACAGCTTTTGTCTATTTGTCTAGCTTGCTGACTTAGGCATCGGAGAAATTTCCGGCACACACCCGCCGGCTAGCTCACGTTTTTACTTTCAGGTAATAAAACGACGTCGTACGGAAGAGCGCAGACTTGATCAACAGGATTATACGAGAAGGTTTATTTCTTTTCCCGTACAACTACTTTGAGCAATTCTCAATAGAAATTTCCCTTTGATCTATTCTCATGACTACTATTAATTATTTGACACTATCTCTTTATTGAAACCAACTCAAATTCAAAAAGTCCATTGGTGCTTATATTTTAATTATCTTGTTGAGATTTCAAAACATACTTCATAATCGTGAAGACATAAAGACGAAAGTTTGTTAATCAAAAATTTTATTATTTCCTCCAAAGGTGAAATTTTACAATTTTATCATTTATCTTCTTTCAATTTTTCTGTTTTAAAAATGTGATTTTTAGATTGTGGAAATTGAAGTGAAAGACTGAACCTCTATTTTTTAGATTTATTTTTTCAAAATATGTAATATTATATTATAATGCAATATATATTTTAGATACGGTGATGGATAAAACCACCACGCACATCTGCAAATATATATATATATATATATATTATTTATTAACTATATTATATTTATAATAAAAAATGAAAAACAAAAAGTAAAAGAGAAGTAAAAAAAAAACATAAACGTTGCCAGAAGCTCCTCTTCCTTTGCAGCATTCCTGCTAACTTTAGTACTTAAATACCATCTGAGACAAAGATTAGCTTTGGCAGTGGGGTTAGAATTCATGGTTCTGAGGCTAACAGTAGGGGTTCAAACCCTTCCTCCAGTTTTGCTTTGAGTTTGGATGATGACGTCATCATGACGTTAGCATGATTCAGGCATACGGTGTTATTGTGGACAAAATATTTCCTCATGTTAACGGAATATTTTCTGAGTTCTGAAAATTGCACTTTGGCCCAAAATTTTTAGATAATTGTAATGTGGCCCAACTTTCAGGGAGGAATTTCAATGAGGCTCCTAGAAGTGCGGCGAAGGTTAGTCCTAACTAAATGGACCATTTCGAACACAACCGTGAAATCATAATAGTGAAATTTTGATCAAATTTTAAAGATTGTCAGATTAAGCTTTAATTTTTGGCGAAAGAAGATAATTCATGATGAATATTTGTTAGATTTTTCATTTGATAACTTCTGTACATATCATACGACATTTCTATTGGAAATGTTTTGTTTTCTTTGTTTTGGTCTTGTTGCATGAAAAACAAGAATTCCTAGATGATTTTCCAAAGGCGAAATAGAGCAGCAAACAAATTTTTGGTAGATGATCTCCAAGGTTTATGCAATTTTTGTTTTTCTCTTAATTTTGAGAGATTTGTGAGGTTTGTTTATGTTGTAATATTTTCTCACTACCTCGTCTTTTATTTGGTTTTGTAATTATTAAATGATATAATAATTCCCTACTCTCGCTTCTTTCTATTCCTTTCATTTACTCGCCATATTTGTAAATAAGTATCATGTTTTATTTTTCATCATACCCGTGTTTTGCATCCATATTTCATGCATCAAGATTCAACTCATTTTGTCTCTGTGAATTTAATCAAATTTTAATGTGATTATGTGTATTACTTCATGTTCTTGGGATGATTCACAGGTCATGTTTTAGTAGCTGAATCTCTAGTCACATTTTGTGTGTATTACATTAGGCTTTTTGTATATAAGTTCATGCATAGTTCCTAATTTTGTTTTGCAACTGTTCGTGGGACGTCAGTAAATATGTGAGTTTTTATGCATTAGCATTCCGTTTGTGTGTGTTTTTTTTTATTATGTCAAGCATTTTACCATGTGGCTACTTGCTTATGTAATATATCTCTATGAATGCCAGTGGATGAATGTTGTGTCATTTAATTTGGAATAATATTGATTTCATACTTGTGAGCTCGATTTCTTTTGAGTTGCACATCTTCAAAACTCTTTAAAAAATATATGGAATCTAGTTGTTTCAAAATGAATGATATGGTTTATATTTGTTTTGCTTCACATAGGAAATTTTAAGATATTAAATAATCAGAACATGAACATATAAAATCAATAAAATTCATATTATGGTTTAATAGAGGCCGATCTTTAATTGGTTGAGCGGGGATGCTCAATTAATAACCTTCCCTTTTATACCTAAGGTTCCAAATCGGGACATCTTCGGTTACGACGAATAGTGACATTGGTATGAGTCACGTGATTTTCTAATTTTTCAAAATATTAGGTGGCGATTCTGAGATTTGATAACGCAGTCTATTTTTGACAAAAAATTGCAATAAAATAGATTTTCTATAAAAATTATCGGATTTCGACTCTCATCTATGTTTCACTTTACACTCGTGAAACCAGATCAAAGAAATTAAGGATTCGAACTGTTTAGTGCACACGGGTAACCCCCGGGCGATGCGATAATATATTATAATATTGTCATTTTAAAATTATAACTCCATCTATTATACAAATTATAAAAACTCAAAACCTCTAAAATTATATCACATCATTTGTTAGTATACTAATTAATATATATAACTTTATTCAATATATAATACCAATACTTTTACTAGTATAGACCATGTTATTTTTTTTATATATACCTAAATTACTCATGTTTGATCAAATAATTGCCCTTTTTTTTGTTTTTGTTTTTGTAACTACTCTCCATTTCTTTGATTAAATTGTTTGTTACGAAAAATTATTAGGTATTCCCAGAGTGCCACGTTTTCATATTCTTCACTAATTATCATGTTTGTCATTAATCATTGTATACTATGCCTCTCATGTTCCCTGATCACCCAATATAAAATTATGAATTTTACATTTTTTACCAAACACAACACTTTTAAAATATCATCTAACCGTACTCTAAAAGCACCTGATAATTACTCTTTTGTTACATGAATAGTTAGAGCAGATTTAGGGCATGGCGTGTACTAGCGGTTGCTAGTATAATATTACAGCCAAATTGACTTGCACTTTGGGTGGACCGTGGAGAAATTATGCTACCGAATCGTGACAATTAATTCTAATTTAAATATTTGGAGTTAATTTTTTTAAATATTTAAAAATCATAATTTAATTTATTATAACGACCTTGACTTACAATCCATTAGACGATGGTCTCTTTTCGTACGATAATGTTACATGCATCAATTAGTGTACTAATTAATGTAATAATATTAGTTATGATATTATTATTAATCCCACTCATTATACAAAATACAAATACTAAAAACTTTTTAAATTATCCCACATCATCATGATATACTAATTAGTACTTTAATTAATACATATAAAATTACTCCTTTACCTAGGGTGCTACCTAATCCCCGATAATTACAATGTTATTAGTTGTATCAAACACTTTAGTTGAATATAATGTTACTCACATGAATAGTAAGAGCATATTTAGGGCATAGTGTGTACTAACAGTTGCTAGTATAATTTATTACAGCCAAATTGACTTGCACTGTGGAACTCATAATATAATTTATTACAATGATCTTGACTTGCAGTCCATTAGACGGTGCCTCATCCCAATAATGACAATGTTATTAGTTGCACCAGACACGTTAGTTGAACATAATGTTGTTCGTTTGTTACATGAATAGTTGGAGCATATTTAGGGCATTGTGTGTACTAACTGTTGCTAGTATAATTTATTACAGCCAAATTGACTTGCACTTTGGATGGACCGTGGAGAAATTATGCTACCGAATCCTGATGATTAATTCTAATTTAAATATGAGCAATGCTTAGTGGCCCGAATATAAGATTGGCTCAAATGACTCGAAATTTACTTTACCGGTTGTCCGGGCGGACGTCTAGCTGGTTGCCCGGCTAGTCGTCCGGCGAGGAAGCTGACAGTCACGGTCGACAAAGGGGACAACCGCGTTAGACAATCTTTCACCCGGTCGTCCGGGAGGATGTCCGGCCCATCATCCGAGTGGACGACCAGCCAACACCCATTTGAACCCCCTCCAGTTCGAGCTACCACGCTTTTTTTTTTAAATATTTGGAGTTTAAAATTTTTTAAAAAAATATTTAAAACTCATAATGTAATTTATTACAATGACTCTGACTTGCAGTCCATTACCCAATTCCGATAATTATAATATTATTAGTGTTGGAAAATAATCAGTGTGTTTAGTTTGAGTTTTTTGAATTAAGTTTTTTGAAAATTGAGTTTTTTGGTTTTCGTGTTTTTTTGTTTTTAGTGAATATTTTTAAAATTTTAAATATTTTTTTACTTTTTTAGATGCACCTTACTTAGATGTATCTAAAAAGTAAAAAAATTGTGAAAAAATATTTTTAAAAATTAATAAATACATAAAAATACAAAAAATGTACTGAATTCTCTTATTTTTTTGTATTTTTGGTATTTAGTGAATTTTTAAAAGGTTTTTTTCAATTTTTTTTTTTTTACTTTTTAAGTATATGTATGTTAGGTATGTTTAAAAATTAAAAAAATTTCTCAAAATATTAAAAACATTCAGTAAAAACAAAAAAACACGAAAAATAAAAAAGTAGAATTTTTTGAAAAGTGTTTTTGAAAAATGATAACCAAGCAATGATTTTTTGACAATTTTAATTCGAAATTAAAGTGGGGATTCAACTGCTGGTTGAGGTGGGCTTGAGTAAGATTTGTATTTTCTTAAGTGAAAAGGTTACAATATAAAAATAATAAGCCGAAACCATTAAGTTGTGAAAGAGAATTGTTCCATAAAGTGGACATCAATAAAAGTTGGGCTTAGATTTGAATTTAATCTTAATTTGGACTAGGTGCTATGTTTGGTTTTAGATTTAAACTTAGACTTAGTCTTGAGCTTGGGTTAAGACGTGTTGTGTTGGGCTTAACCTGTGCATGTGTTTGACATTGCGCTTAGATCAGGTTGTGACCCAACACCCGTATCTGTTTTGTGACCTATCGGGTTTGAATAGCATTATATTTATATATAGTTAATTATATGTATATATATATTATGCACATGGGAATTTTGCATCTTTGTAATTCTATCGCTAATAGCTAGAGTTGATAGCCATTTATACTAGGCTTAATGGTAGCCTTCATGGCTAAGACCCCTTCCTACTTTTATGAATACAGGCATTTCCTCTTTAATATAGAAATATTTTTAAGGTGGAAAATTTGTTGTTTTCTTTAGATAAAGTTGGAAATGGTTTTACACCAATTTTTTTTTTTAATCTTCTTTTTGCTAATCCTTTTTTTGGTTTCTGTTAGAGAAAGAATGTTGATATCGTCAAGTTCGCCGAAACTATTTAGAAGGTGCTTCTCTATTAGTTGGTTTCAACCGTCATATCTTGGGAAATAGACGCTGACGTATCTTTAGTACCCATCGGGAGGCGGTGAATTTGTTTTAAAAAAATTGTGGTATCACACAGGTTTCGGTTTACGTCTCTTATTTTTTGTTCTTCAAACTTTTAGATTTAAACTATTTCTCATATATTATTTTATATGTTCATGTGTATGCATCTTATAATATGTTTCATGATGTAATCTAATTCATTCCTGCATTTTTTTTAGCGTTGTAGTTTATTCTTTATTTCATTCTTTAATAAAAAAAAATAAATGTATGAAATCATTAAAAATTGAAATAAATATATGAAATCGTTAAAAATTATTAATTGACTTAATAATTTATTAATAAAAATGAGGATTTGTTATGAAATTAAAAATTTTAAACAAACTTTAAAGGGGTGTATTTGTAATTTACCTTTAAATTATAGCCAAATGAAGGGTTTTAAAAAAAGTGCTGCTATTAGCATCCTAATTAATACTTTGAACCCCTCATTTTTTATTTTTTTTTATAATAACCTCAAATGAAATTACTAAAAATAACATGAATTATTTTGGAACATCCCATTTCACAATTAAACTCACCTACCCACTAAATCATAACATAGGATTTATGAGAGTACTTACCTCCATTACCAACTACACTTCAAAACCATTAAAATCCTCTGGTGGCAACGGCGACGACTATTCAATAGTACACACTTCTTTGACAATGGCGGCGAGTGAAAGTTTTTTTAGCAACTCCAATACCATGAGACGAACAGAGCATTACAATGTAAGCTTAGAGGAATGATCCATGCCTAAATGTTACATATTTGATCCGCTAATCTACACTTTATTAGTCTATTTATTTATATTATTTTATAATTTTGTATGTTTTTACATATTTTGAGTGTGTACGTAACTTGTTATAAATAATATATTTTAGTATTATATAATAATAATAATAATAATAATAATAATAATAATAAATCTTACGGTGGGAGAATCCCATCGTTATCATCATATCGATCCAACGTCATCATTATCTACCTAATAATAAAAAGAAGAAAAATGACTGGTAGCTCGAAAAAAGTGGCCCGATTTTGGCTCGAATCGCAAAACGACGTCGTTTTGTGATTCTTTTTTTTTTTTTTCTTTTTCTTCCTTTTCCTTCTCTTCCTTTTCTTTCTTTCTTTTCTTCTTCTTCTTCGTTAAACACAGGAGAAGAACAGAGGGGAAGAGGAGGAGAGAGGGAGAAAGAGAGAGGAGATGAGAGAAGGGCCCCTCCTGTGCCTCCGCCGCCGCCGATCGTCGCAGCATCTCCGATCGTTGCAGCAGCTCCGATCGTCGCAGCCCCGCCTCCTCCAGCCCGATTTTGATGGCCCCCTCCCCTCCAGTTCTCCTTCTTCCTCCTCATTCCTCCTTCTTCTTCTTCTCCGAATTCGAGCTACGAATCGGAGTTGTAAAAAGAAAAGAAAAAGGAGAAAGAAAGTTGGTCGGCCAACTTTCATCTAATTTTTATTTTTATTTTATTATTTGCCTTTGTTTTGCAGGTTCTATAAAGAAGAAGAAGACAGACAAAGAAGGGATAGAGCTTAGCAGGGGCAGAGAGTTCAAAGAGAGAAGTAGAAGGCCAAAGAAGGCAAGAGAGTATTTTAGAGTAGTGTGATCATAATTATGTAAAACTATTCTCCTTTTAAGATAGAGATGAAATCTTGATTAAAGTCTTGTTTGGCATAACCTATTTTAGTTCATCTTTTTATCTTTTTATCTTTTGTGAGTCACATCAATCAACATCTCTTCTCTACTTTTCTATACATCTTTTTATAAAAAGTCAAAAAGTACACTTATTTAGGACATCCCAAACCACCCCTAAGTAATTGATATTTTATTGTATTTAATATTTTTAGTTTTGATTTGATTTGGATATAGTTGTATACAACCAAAAGGAAAGTACTAAGAAACTCATCTTTTATATGAAATTTATTTTTGAAGAATAATATTTTCCAAAACAATGAATTTCTCCGTTCTGGAAAAATGATTTTGAAATTCATCCTGTAATATGTAGCAACCCTATTTATTTATTTGTCTTTTTGAAAGAAAATCTCTTTTTACACTTTATTTGTTTGGGTTAAAAATATTTTCTAGAAAAGGCTTTTCACATTTTCTAGAGTTTAGTATAACGGAAAATAAAAATCAATGAAAATATTTTTTATGCTGAACAGAAAACAAGCATATTTGGATTAAATATATTTTTCACTTTTAAAAGATAAAAAATATTTTTTGAATGTTAGCACATTACCATCACTATCATTACCTCCACCACGACCACTACCATGGCCGCCGCCTCCACTACCACCACTTTCACTGTGCCGCTGCCACTACCACCATCACTAAATGCATCAATTAGTACATTAATTTAAAAAAATGCAACAGAGCATAGGGAAACATTTTTTATGAAAAAAAAAATTTGAAAAAAAAATTCTGCCAAAATAAATGGAGGCTAAGTGGGATCTTAATGATTATTTCAAGATTTCCATTGCTTGTTTTCTTAGCAGCAAGTTTTTCTTTTGACAATCTCACAAATTTTTTTTTCAAATTTAAATTTATACCATATATTTAAATTTTAAATGTTTTTTAAATAAAAATTTTAAGTAGATAACATTTATGTTGTTGAGCGGAAAAAAATATATATATGTTTGATTTTAATTTTTTTGAATTTAATTTTCTGAAAATTGAGTTTTCTATTCTTTGTATTTTTTTTTTTTAGTGAATATTTTTAAAATTTTTAGTAATTTTTTTTGACTTTTTTAAATGCATATATTTAAATAGTAAAATATTTGTGAAAAAATATTTTTAAAAATTAATAAATACACAACAATATGAAAAATGTACTGAATTTTTATATTTTTTTTTTGTATTTTTGATATTTGGTGATTTTTTTAAAAAAAATCACAAATATTATACTCTTTAAGTGTATTTATTTAAGTACGTATAAAAATTTTAAAAATTAATTAAAATATTTAAAAAATTTAATAAATATAAAAAAATACGAAAAACGAAAAAATAAAATTTTTTGAAAACTGAATTCTAGAAATGTAAACCAAACCAGAAATGGATTTGGTGGTTTTGTGCACTTTGCTGACTTTCTGATGCCTCTTCGCACATTGCATTTGTTGTTGTTTGCCTTTGATAACGCGGTATTTGAGCAGAGACGGCATTTTTCTAGTTTAAAATTTCACTGGTGCTTGCTTGACCCGCTTCCAGCATTCACACTCTGAAAATGAATTTGTCCACAAGTGTTTGATTTAAAATAGTGAGTCCTATATATTACACTATCCTCATCACATCCAAAATTTTAAATTTTATGTTGCGTTTGAATTATAAATTTAAGTAGAAATTTGAGAGAGAATAAAAATAACTACAGGAATTATGTGAGTCTCGACACTGCCACGTGGAGTAATTATAAATTATCATATGTATGATAGTTATCAAAATTCTTATCAAACACTGCATTAGTGTTTTATGTTGTGAAAAACTCATCAAGATATGAAATCTTATCGATATAGAAGTCCAACATTCAAACTACTTGCTAAGTAAGTCACTGGATATTATAAATAAGCAATACCCTCATGAGTTGAGGTAGGCAATTTCTCTTTATGAATTAGTCCATTAAATATTTTGATAATATTAGAGGACTGACTTGGATGTCGGAGGCCCCCCGGCTACGGCTAGGAGTGTTTTGTCTTGCAGATAGTGATCGCGTGGTGGTGCTAATCATCTTCTTCATTGGATTTCTTTATCATCAAATACGATATTTCGTAATTTAAAAAATAATAATAATAAGTAAAATATGAATAAAATATAGATACATTTTACATATCTTTTCTCTTCTTTTTTTTTAATTTTTTTTGTTTTTTACTTGAATTCATGATCTAAATACAACCTTATTGTTTTAAAAAAAAAAAAATATATATTTTATTTATATTTTCAAAGTGTGAATAAAATTAACAAAACCCCATCTCCCATAATCACCAGCAATTAGTATTTGTCAAAATTAATTCAACGGGATCGAATTTTTATTTTAGCTACTATTCCCTCCACCACAGCTTTTAGAGGTGTTTGCACTCATTTTTGAAACTCTTGTGTTGACACGTAATGAAAAGCTGCTTATGAAAGAAGCTTGGAAATGCTTTACTTCTTGGGCCAAAGTGTGTGCAATATGGTGAAGGCAATCAGTGCATCGATTACAAGCAGTTGACAGAATAATGGCCCAATTTTTAAGATGCATTTAGTGCTTGTAAAGGGCAAGATGGTCTGTCGATATGGATCAACAATTTATTAGGGACACGTAGCAGCATTGACAACAATTTATGAGGAACACGTAGCAGTGCTTGTGAAGTTCAATCTTGCATTAGAGAAAAAAAAGTGAACCATAAATTGTTTTTCTGTCAACTATAACCAAATCTAGTCTAATTGATTGTGGATTGTTTGGTGAAAATAAATTGGACTGTCATTCTTACTCAATTGTGGATTGTTTATTAAGGGAAATTTAACCAAAACCCTCCGTTCGACTCTTGTTTGGTGAAAATGACAGTCCAATTTATTTGGCTTTATAAACTCCCTTAGGAGAAGACGCATAATTGAGTAAGAATAAAGTAAATTTTTTTTTTCTTAAATAATATTGTTAGAGTAACATGTTACCGTGAAGTAGAGTAACATGTTATTTTGAATCAGAGTAACATATTACTGTAAAAGAGAGTAACATATTACATCAATTTCAATGGTAATAAAATTATTATTATTATTATTTTTTATAATTTCATAGTAAATATGATCTTATTTGATAGATCTTGATCAAAGAATTCTAAAAATACTAATTTTTATTAAAAATCTACATTTAGATCAAAAATTATATTATTTTAAATTTTAATATTTTGGTAATAGTGATATGTGTTGGACTTTTTAAGGAAATTTTTTTGTACTTATCCTTAATGCGTTCAAGTTTTATTATGAGGGAGATTACCAAATCTCCCTTTTATTAATTGTGGCCTATCAATTTTTATCTATCGATTCAGACCACAAATTATCTTTTTAAGTAATTATGGAGATATTTCATTATTGTATTTGTATTTAAATTTATTATTATTGTTTGTTATAATGCTTTTGCAAGATGCAATGATCCCAAAAATATATGGCATAATTGAAGAAGTGGCAACGTGGGGCAAAGAGTGGAGCAATTGTGGAGTTTACAGCCATGATGCTAGATATGTGGAAAGTGGAAGATTGGAGCTTGGAAGATTGGAACGTTGTTGATATTCATGCAGAAAAAACATCGCTGATGGTAGCAATATTTCTAGCAGTTACAAAGAGGAGGCCTTCAATTTGAAATCTATAAATAGGCAACAGAGATGCAAGCAGGACAACATCAACAACACAACAACAAATTAGTTTTATCTTAGGAGTAGTTTCTTCAGGAGTTTGTAACTGGTAACTTTATGAACTTTGATAGTTTCATTTTGAAATTATTCTTTATTTACTTTGTAACTGTCAATTGTTCTAGAGAAGTTTTCATTCTTTTGAGGCATTTGAAACAATTGCACAATTGCTTGATTGTTTTTGTTCAATTGTTTGGTTTAAATTGTTATTCAATTCCTGTCAATTGGGGACTAGCATAATTTTTACTAACAATTTTTGGCACGCCCAGTGGAACATCTTCCTAATTTGGAATAATGACAAGAATTCGAAGGCAAGTTGAAATACAAGAAGATCTGAAATACGGTATGAAAAAACAGTCACATGATGTTCCAATGAGTGGATTTCCATAGAATGACATGTCGAGAAAAATAGATGAAATTATTTAGTTTTGTGAAGATGAAATGTGTTGGCGTGAGAACAAAATTTTATATTTACCAAAAAAAAAAAATTTTTGATTATCTTGATTGGCAAAAATGTCAAACAATAGCGTCATTATCATATTATTTGATGTTAGAAATACGAAATCATTTTGATAGTGATTGGTCAACTTGATGATCAAATTGACCATTTTGAGATCGAAATTCATCAATGGAGGGAAACATTGAAAATTCTTACAGAAGCCAAAATTTGACTTTTCAGTTATTCTTCCTATGCCTTCAAGGGTTGTGAATCAGGAAAAAGTTAATTCATCAGTTGTTATGGGTGAAAAAACAAAAGGCCATGAGAACAAAAAATTTATGGTAGGGAGCAATTTCACAAGAAAGAAATATTTTTATGTTGTCAAAAAATATTTCCAACCCATTAATGTATGAAAGGAAAAATCAGCATTTTTTTGTAGATCTTAGTTCAAAGAGTGATGCAAAACAATGTGAATAAAAATTTGTTTTCAAGCCAACTATGGCCGAAAATTATGAACAATCAAATGTTCATGAATTTGAAATCTTTGACATTATTCAAGATGTGATGTATGAGTTTTTAAAGCCACCATATGCTATAGCTTTTGTTATTCAAATCTTTTTTAGATTTGTGGATCACACTAAAAACTCAATTTTAGTAAAGTGGTTAATGAATCAACATTGTTTGGAAAATATATACATTCAGAAGAATCATACAAAGAAATCTAGACAATGGCTATTCTATTATGGCCATTTGAATATCACATGCTTTGTATGTTGCCATAAAAATTGTATGAGCACAAATAACAACCATCTATTCTATCCAATGTGTGATGTAGTTCACTTGGATTAGGTGGGTTATTGTAGTGTTGTCAATTAAGTGGCATATGATCATAAAAATAAAAATAAAAAGGCATCGGATTATCAACAATTCTACTTTGGCATATGTATGGCCTTTGACCACCAAATTTCTTGGCCCAAGGCAGACATTTCATATATGCTTGTTTGTTGAAAGGGCTGCCATAGATTTAATTTTGATTTTATAACTTTTCAAGAATTTGAGTAAGTCTCATTCTTATAGAGTTAGAGGGGCATTGTTTGCACCCATTTTTGTAACTCTTCTGTCGACAGGGAATGAAAAGTTGTTTATGACACATAGCAAAGAAACTTGAAGATGTTTTACTTCTTAAGTCAAAGTATGTGCAATGTGGTGAAGGCAATCAGTGGATCAATTACGAGCAGTTGAAAGAATGATGGGCTAATTTTCAAAACATTTAGTGCTTGTAATGGCAAGACACCCTGTCGATATGGGTCAACAATTTATGAAAGACATGTAACAGTGCTTGTGAAGTTCAGTCTTGTTTTAGCGAGAAAAGAAAGTGAATGATAAATTATTTTTCTATCAACTATGGTCAAATCTAATCTAATTGATTGTAACCTGTCAATTATGACCAAATCTAGTTTTATTAATTGCAGCATGTCAATTTTTATCTGTCAATTTAGACCACAAATTATATTTTTAAGTGATTATGGAGATATTTCATTATTATATTTGTATTTTCATTTATTATTATTGTTTATTATAATGCTTTTGCAAGATGCAATGATTCCAAAAATATATGGCATAACTGAAGCAGTGGCAACGTGGGCAAAGAGTGGTGCCGTTGTGGAGTTTACAACCATGATGCTAGATATGGGGAAAGTGGAAGATTGGAGGTTGGAAGATTGGAACGTGGTTGATATTCATGCAGAAAAAACGTGGCCTGATGGTAGCAATATTTCTAGCAGTTACAAAGAGGCAGCCTTCGGTTTGATGTCTATAAATAGGCAACGAAGATGCAAGCAGAACATCATTGACAACACAAAAACAAATTAGTTTTATCTTAGGAGTAGTTCTGTAACTTAAGAGTAATTTCTTTAGTAGTTTGTAACTAATAACTTCGTGAACTTTGATAATTTCATTTCAAAATTATATTTTGTTTACATTGTAACTGTCAATTGTTCTAGAAAAATCCTCATTCTTTTGAGTCATGTGAATCAATTGCACAATTGCCTGATTGTTCTTGTTTAATTGTTTGGTTTAAATTGTTGATCAATTCCTGTCAATTGAGGATTAGCACAATATTTACTAATAATTTTTGGCAAGCCCATTGAGACATCTTCCTAATGACAAGAATTTCAAGACAAGATGAAGTACAAAAAGATCTAAAATACCGTACAAAAAAAGAGTCACATGATGTTCCAATGAGTGAATTTCCATCCATGAAATGATGTGTTCAGAAAAATAGCTGACCCCCTAACAGAGGTTTCTCTACTGATAACCAGTAAAGTGAATAAAATCCCATGGATTTAAGTGTACAATTATCTGCCGCAGATTGATTTAAAGCCAAACATTAATGTTCTATTTATAACAAAATCTACAGAACACAAATACTCCATAGAGCACAACAAAACAAACACAAGACACCAATATAGTCCCTTTTTACTTTTTCCTTTTTCCTTTTGCTCTCATCTTTCCAGCAAAGTAGGCAAAATGAAGATAACATAATCACAAAAAAAATCGTGCCGAGTACCTCTAGCTTCCCCGATAATAGCAGAAATCAGAAGCCAGCCCATCCAGCAGGTTGAGAAGCCGGCTTGCTCTCTGTGTTCTTTGACTTGCCAAAGCGATTAGAATTATCCAATTCGTGTATAGGTTTGGATATCTGCGAGGAGGCTCCAGGAATGGCTGTAAAGCTATCCATTCCAAAACCCCACGTGTCACCGCCTGAGAGTGCTTGAGAAGCCTGTTTGTTCTGTTGACCATTCCTCGTTCTAACAGATTTGGGAGCATTGTTCATTGATGCCGTTTGTGGCTTGGGATCTTCAGCAAAAGGCTGCCATGGCTTAAGTTCTGGACTTGGGGACTTATTATCAAATAATCCTTGTTGGAGTTCCCAAACCGTCCCTTCAATTTTCTCTCTTTGCTGAGATGAGAATTAAAACATGTTACACAAACTATTGTATATGTAAGTAGAATATTAAGAGCATCTTCAATCCTTAATCAATTTTTTTATCAAATTCAAATTTGATGAAAAAAATAAAACTGGCCAAAAAGTGTGCTCCAACCATTTTATCAAATTTGTATCAAATCAAGAGAGGCAACATTTTTCACCAAATGAAAGATGAACCAAATCCCTTCAACAGATTTTCAAGAGACATATTTTTACTCAAATGTGAAGAAATTTTAAAGAGAGTAAAGATTGGAGATGGTTTTATTTCATAAAAAAAATTGGTTAAAACAGATTTTTAAGATATGTTTGGAAATTTTAGGAAATTTTTGATTAAAACAAAAAAGTAAGGATTGGAGTATTGCATATCAAATCAAGCTTTTAACCACTTTTAACCAATTTTTACACTAAAATTTGATGGGGGAAAAAAAAGCGAAGGATTGGAGATACTCTAATGAAGACAATTTTGAGTAGGCAATTTTGAGTAGGACAGGGTGAAGATACCGGCATGGTGGCAGAAGGTTGAGTTCCAGGAGACGGATGGTCTTTTGAAGCTTCCTTGTTTGGTGATGGAGTTCTGGCCGCAAGAGTTTTCTTCTTAAGCTCTTGTATCTCCTGCCTCTGAGATCGGCAAATGGCTGACAACTTTTCATATTTGGAGGTCATTTCAGATTTATCCACATTAGCTTGCTGCAGCTGTTCTTTCAGCCTTTCAACCTCAGCCTCCAACTCTTCTTCCTTCCCCGATTTCTTATTGCTGATTCCTGGGTTGGATTTGTTGGTATCAAATTCAGTAACAAACGCATTGAATGACTCATTTTGAAAAGCAGGTGTGCTCTCAGACTTTGATGTTTTTGGCCTTCCAGCAACATGGCCTGAATCATCCTGGAAAAATTTTATTTCGAAGTCCTTTGAAGGGCCATCCTCTGGTTTGTTGACAGATTTTGCATGAACTTTTTTTGGAACAGTTTCCTCTTTAGTTGGGATAGTATTATGGCTAAAAACCAGCTTCTCTGGACGAATCTTATCATGTCTTGTGCTAGGATTACTTGGTTCTTCATCAAACTTGGGCCCTGTTTTGTCCTCTGCAACAAGTGACTCCTTAGCATGCTGTGTGGACCAGAAAGCACCGATCGCCCCCCCACTTCCACTTGCCCTAGTATTGTTATCTGGTGGTGGTGGTGATACATTCCTATTAGGTTCTGCAGATGGTGGGGGTGGTGGACTTCTACGAGGCACTGGATGAGTTTTGTTTGCAGGCTTTGGAATCCCTGATAGATCACCGATAAGTAGCAATTGTACTTTATTTTTGACAAGTGATATATCAGCAATAAGTATATATATATATATATATTTTTTTTTTTTCTTTTTTTTTCTTTTTTCTTTTTTTTTCTTTTTTTTTTTTTTTTTGATTTTTTGGATAAGTGAAAGATCACCAATAAGTATCAAAATACTTGAACAGGAAGCAGAGTTTTAAGTACAAATATTTCAAACATTGTTCCAATACAATCAATTAACAAGTATTGGAACCTTGGACTTTGCTCATTACTTTATCCAAGTGTAGAATTTTTAAATCAAATTTTGGCGTTTAATCCGATTTTAACCAGTTTGAAATTATGATCAAACAAAATAATTTGCTCATAAAGCAATTTAGGGTTGGTTTGGGATGTTCTAAAAAAGTGCACCTTTTGACTTATTGACTTATATGGGTTGGGTTTGGGTTTGGGTTTGGGTTGGGTTTGATGTGATGTGTTAGAGAGGTGATGTGATTTAAATAAGATGATGTGACTTAAATAAGATAGTGACTTTTTGACTTTTTGTATTATTTAGTAGATGCCAAACTTGGCCTTAGTCTCCCAAGTCCTAACGTCTAAAAACTGATGTATGCAAGCAAGGGATAATGTCCTTACCTTCGTGGATGTCACTACCTGGTTGATGCATCTCTGGTGGCCTGTCAGGTAACGACTTCTGTAACCCATCTGGTAATAAATTATTAACACGAAACCAAACCTGCCACCAAACAGAAGACAAAGGGCATCCGTAAGCATATATCTAGCACCTATTATTTCCAGAACAATGACAATCTAAAACTAACCTAAGTTCATGGAGATGAATGGCCAATCAAGCAAAGCGCTTGCCTGCGTGATGTCTGGTCTGGCATCTGGTGAAGATTGAAGCAAATCTCTAATAAGGTCTGTAATGGATGAGCTGTATTTTGGTAACTCTGGAATGCGGTAGTTTCCATTTAGAATTTGTAGCTTTGATTCACCATCAAATGCAGACTTGAAGTAGCATATGCGAAAAAGAAGACAACCTAGGGCCTGCAGGATAACAGAATAACTTCAATATCCACCTAAAATTTCAAGAGCTTAATCCAATAATAAGGTCCAACAACTTACCCAAATATCAACCTTCTCGTTTATGAGTTCTCTCAGGAACAAATCCCACATCTAATTCAAGAAAAAAAACAAGACAGGAGTCAGCATTTATAACACTCAGATCAAATCATTCAACAAAAGCAAAGTACTTCACTAAACCTCTGGGGCTCTATAGGCAGGTGTTGTGTGCTTCCTAATATTGTCTTCTTCTATGCCCATTTCGTCAGGTCTCTCAAACCGCTTGTGATTGGTAGAGGTACTTCCAAAATCACACAATTTCCATAATCCATCAGAGGACAACAGAACATTCTCAGCCTTCAAGTCTCTAAAGCACAAAATTTTGAAAGACAAACAAGTCACTAACTATTAAATTGCAACAGAACTCTTGGCAAAGCACATAAACACAAACTATGAAGGTAATTTTCATCAAACAAGGAAATGTGTGCATAATATCTTATTTAATTTAATCAAATTCAATTGGTTTATTTTGCACCTGAAAAAGATAAGAATTTAAAATGTTCACTGTCCCACAATCCCATGTGATACAAAACTACTTAATGCAAGTAAGAAGACTGGTAGAATAGGGTGAAATACAAAATGAATTGTACAGCTTAACTACCTTCACTGGTACAAGTGTAACTATCAAAAAAATACTTCAAGTAATGTAGCCATCAAGCACTTAAAACAAACCAAAAAAAAAAGTGTCAAAAAAAAAGAAGTCAGATAACTACCATAGTTCAATTCGGCAAGATATCACTAATTACCCAGAAACCAATAATGACAGCTTGCAGGCCCAAGAACCACCAAGAATGGAAAAGAAGTTTCTAAGAATCTACAGAGAACACTGAATGGCAAACATTTGAACCAATTATTTATTATCTTTACCGGTGAGCAATGGGTGGGGACTGGCAATGCATCGCAAAGACTGCGTTACAGACATCTCTAAATATTACAAGGACTTGCTTTTCCTCATAATATCCAGCTCCTCTGCTCTCCAGCACATTAACCAAAGACTTCTCACAATATTCCATCACAAGGAGTGCTTCCTTTGTCCGCCCCATATCAAAGATAGTATGGGCACAAAGCGCAACAATATTAGGGTGTCCTCTAAGAGATTTCATCACAGATATTTCTTTCTTCACAACTTCCAAAGATTCTTCATTATTACATATGATGTGCTTTACGGCATACTGCTTTGAACCTTGTATTGCATCTCGAGCTAAGTAAACACTAGAGAATCCACCCTCAGCAATTGCATTGCGGACATGGATTTTCAAATTGCCAATGTCAATGGTACGGCCTTCAAGACCAGCTTGTTCTTTAGGCATAAACTGTTTCAGTCTCCACATGATTGATGTTGTATAACAAATACAAAGAACTGCAGATTGACAATAAAAAAAAATAACATGTAAATAAATAGAGGAATGAGCATATATCACATAGGACATTGGATTGAAGCTAAAGAATGTTCTTTAAGAACATTTCAATTCTAAGAATTGGTTCTAAGTAGACCAATTATTGTTCAATTTCAAAATTTAACAAATTAAACTAAAGCATTGTTCCCTAAGAACTCGTTAAAGCATTTGGATCAGATTTAGATATGATGAACATGTACAGAGCATTTGGGTTTGAAACAAACACATCCTGGATATGCCCCCAGACGAGTTGATTACTTTGAAAACAAAGTTTAATTTTTCAAAAACATGGTGGGCACTCACCCAACTGTCTAGAAGACATTTCCACATTTAAAGATGCAGCACTTTCTGAGACAGTAAAAAGTATATAAAGAGGAAAGAATAATAACGATTAATATGAGGTATATAGGAAATGAAACTATTTTTCAAACAGAAGATTTGAGATTCTATTGGGATTTCAACCATAGTTGTCAAATCGGGATACGTATCGAATATATTGTTTTTCTATTTTTCTGAATCAGACATTGAGTAGCATGCAATTGTAGCACAAAATAATGTATAATCCACAAAATTGGAAAATATTCCTTGAAAGATAAAACGCATATAAACTGTATAATCCTTAATACTCAATGCATACAAAATGTAGAGTGGAATTAAAATATGTATAAAATATTGTCTTAACTAACCATTTAGGTTTCGATATTTAATTTACAACTTTTAATTTGTCAAAGAGTTTTGTCCATAGTAGAAAACTTGAAACTTTAACCTGTGTACATAGCTCTAAGTCAACAATACAAGATACTTAATAAGTGGAGAAAAAAAAAGAGTATCATTCACATATCAAAATATTCTTTTTAATAAGTTAATGATATTTTTTTTAATAATATTAATAAGTTCAATTAATAGTTTTCAAAATTGTTAAAGAAATTTAAATATTGATGTATATCGTACATGTATCGGATCATTATCATGTATTACATTATGTATCGGATCATTATCATGTATTACATTATGTATCCTATATATATATATATATATGTATCATACGACAAATTTAACTTGAGGTACGGATTGATGATACATATCAATTTCCCTCTAAAAATATCGAATCGTAATCGTGAATTATAAGATACTGACAGCACTGATTTCAACTAAGAGTTGTCATAATCATGATCAAAATCCTACTTAAAATTGTATATCCATCTAAACACATTTAAAATGATAAGATACATATTCAAACATTTATAACTTAATAAAATGATCATTAACATTAAGCGTAGGATGTGGACTACCTTTACAATTCCTTACATCATCATAAACACTAAATCAGTGGAAGATCCATACAAATAAAACCCTAATTACAACGTTTATGTTGGATATAGAACCAAGATTTAGTTATACCTAGTACCAAAAATCTAACCTTCCAAATAAAATCCACACAGAACATACGGATCTACGCTGCACAACCTAAATAAAAATCAAATTTCTCAAGATTGGTATCGCAGGTTCAAAATCAATACACAAAGTATAATAATATTGAACGATCGAGCTCGAAGATCAATGCAAGCTCAAGATTTTGAACTAAATAAATAAACAAACAATAAGTTGAATGAATTCCGATGACAAGAAACGAACATGAAACGAAAGAAATTTAAGCACAAGGAATCGTTACCAGATTGATCAACAAGGACGCCACTGAAGCAGTCAGATTTGGTGGAACGATTTCTTAGATGCGATAGATCTGAGTAAAAGCTCTAGCCTAGGGCGATGAGATCTAAAAAGTGAATTTCTCTCTCTCTCTCTCTCTCTCTCTCTGACTTCGATTCGTCGATTTGAGAGAGAAATTTAGGTGGGTAGGGGGCGGCGAATGAAGAGCGTTGATTGTGGGGGTGCACTACTACACGACATTTGTAGAGGACTGGAGAGGCTAATGTGTTGCTTTCGGCACGGTCACATAATTAGCACTAAACGTGAATTACCCGCTAAAACAAGAGAAGTGGTTGATTTTAGGGATAATGTTAGGAATATGAATTTTTTATTAAATAAATGATTACATGTTTTATATAGGTGTGACGTTTTACATTTATGTGAGATATTTAGTTATTTATTTAGTAGAAAATTTGAGACCTTAGCATTTTTTTGATTTTAATAGGGATGCAACTTATTTTCAGTTAGAGATTAAGATTAGACCGTTCAGTCTGTAATATGAGGTTATTTTTTAGTCATGTTTTAATAATTCGAACAGTTTATATTTTAAGACTCGTCAAGTATATCATTTATATAAAAAATAAAGTTGATCGGGTAGCAATAACCATGTTTTCGAATCAGTTTTATATGAAAAAAAAATAAACAATAAAAAAATAAACAGTTCATACAAAACTGATTCGAATATACAATTGTCGTTATCCAATCGATTAGATTTTTTGCATGGTAATATATTCAACAAATTTTAAAATGTGAACGGTATAGATCATTGAAACGAGATTCAAAAATGGGCCCACATCACAAACTACATGATCCAATCTTAATCTCCAACTGAAGACAAGTTAAACTCATTTAATATGATATCTCTCTCAAGTGTATGAAAGTTTGCATTCACTTTGGCTAGAGAACACCTATCGCTCAAAAAATAAAAAAAAATTAAAAATAAAAATAAAAATAACGTAACGGTAACAGTAATGACATGGTATCATCATTTTTTATTGTAGATAATATTAATTTTGAATAAGATACATATATTTCATTTGCTGTAACTTATTATTAGTAACAACCCGTGCTATGCATAAAATTATACAATTTAATTAATTTATTATATTGAAATATAATATGGAGATGCAACTAATAAATATTTTTAGGACAAATTACCAATACCCCCTCGAGATTTGACTAAAATACAGATTTTTTCCTGAAGTTTGAGAAATTACATCCCACCCCCTGTGGTTTATATTTGCATAACAAATTGCCTCCTCATTTGTTATGCAAATATAAACCTCAGAGGGTAATTTATAATTTCTCAAACCTCAGGGAGAATCTGTATTTTAGTCAAATCTCGAGGGGTTGTTGGTAATTTGCCCCTATTTTTAATATGATTACTATATCATACCTAAGTTCATCCATTTATTTTTCTACACAAATTTGTCATTTGAAATATTAATTATAAGATTGTCTTAGTCCAAGTGGGTCAATTACCAACATAAACTATATTTCTATTAAGGCCTGGTTTGAGAAGTGGGATGACTTTTTGACTTTTTAATTTTTTTGTCTATTTTAGCCTAGGGTTAAAAAGCCTGGTTTGGGAAGGGTTTTTGGCTTTTTTAGTTTTTTTGTGAGAGAAAGAATATAATGATTATCGGGCTAAAAAGCCTATTTTATTTTTTGTGGCTATTTTAGCCAAAAAAAGCCACAAAACCCACTTCCCAAACATGGTATAAATATTGTTATAGTTCAAAGGTCACACAACTTCTATATTATGAAATTGTGCACTCAATTTTAATTTATATAGTATAATAATAATAAAAAAAAAAAGGTATGACATTATTTTCTTCTCTTATGTGACAAGTTGGTTATTGGAGTTCATTATTTTCATATAGGTTTATTATTAATTGGTGACATCACATGCCACTAATGGCGTGGTATACTAAATTTTTAATCCGCTAGGTATCTATAGTTTGGTTTTATTAACGTTGAGAGAAAATTTAATTTTGGGAACAAATTTAGCACATAGCTCAATTATTCAATTTTGTTAATGAATGTTGTTAAATGCTCCTTCTTTTTTCTTAGGACGCGTTCCTTTCGTTTTTCTTTCATTAATTTTGCAATAATGCTTGAGACCACTAAAAGTGATGCTCTAAAAGCACCACTAGTGATATGGCAGTGGATGAGGCCCACTGCTTGTGTCTTATTTTTTTTTTTGGTAATGATACATTCCACTAAAAGTGGTGCTCTAAAGCACCACTAATGAGTTGGCAAGCATTTAAAAAAAAAAAAAAAAAAAACAAGACACAAGCAGTGGGGTAATGATACATCCCACTAAAAGTGATGCTCTAAAGCACCACTAATGAGTTAGCAAGCATTTAAAAAAAAAAAAAACAATAATGCCTGAGACCACTAAAAGTGGTGCTCTAAAAGCACCACTAGTGATATGGCAGTGGACGAGGCCCGCTGCTTGTGTCTTTTTTTTTTTTTTTTTAAATGCTTGCCAACTCATTAGTGGTGCTTTAGAGCACCACTTTTAGTGGGATGTATCATTACCCTTAATTTTGTTCTAACACCAAATTTCAATTTGTCCCCATTGCTATTCTACCAAACCCTGACCCATTTCCTCTCCACCCGCACCTTCACCCTGCACTACCACTCCAACTAGAAACTTCCTTTGCAATCATTAACTCCGGCCGACACTCGCCTTTTCCACCATTGCTTGCCCTAGCCTGGCCTAGAGAGAGAGAGAGAAGGGATTTCTCGCGGGGAAAAGAGCGATTGGAGAAATTGAGAAAGGCACTAGATATGGAGGCGACAAAGAAGGTGGCTGGTAGTTGGTTATGGTTAGGATTTGAGAGGGTAGGAAGTTGGTGACACCAATGGAGAGGTAGTGGTTGAGGTGGAGAAAAAATAACGGTGGTGCTACATGCACCAATCAATGGACACACTAGCGTATTAACTAGTTTTATGATATTATTATTGACCACATTTATTATACAAGTTATAAATATTCAAAATCATACAAATGATGTCACATCATCTGTTAGTACATTAGTGTGTGTGGGGATATATTTTCTGAGTACCAACACGTGGCAAGGTGACGTCGACATTTCAGCCGAGGTGCCACGTGTCGTGGTAGTTATGCCGAGGTGATCTCGGAGTTGCCGAGGTTATCTGCGAGAATACCGGAATCCGAGATAAGCGGAGAAGGGACAAGAGTCCTAGAATGAAGAAAGACTTCAGGATGGATAAGGGTAATACTCTTAGGGAGTTTATCCTTATCTCTTAAGAAATCCAAAGTAAGTACTGAATTGGAGTCCATAGAAGTCAGGCTTCTAGTGGGACTAGGATTGAGTAAACTATAAAAGAGAGGCACTCCCGTGGGTCTAAAGTACGCAATTGATACTTTGAGCATTGTTTTTAGCACTATTGATTATCTTTGAGAGATATACTGACTTGATCGTCGGAGTGCCCCCGGGTGGAAGAACCACCGTCGGAGCCTTCTCTTTCTGTGCAGGACAGCAGGGTGCCATCTATTCTACCTGTATTCTCCAGTTGAGTACAAAGTTGGCAGTGTAGTCGGAAATTGACACACACAATTTGGCGCCGTCTGTGGGAAAGATAGGAGAATAGATGGCCAGCAACGGACAGAAGGAAAAGATTGGGGACGACGCTCCTGCTGGGAGTGAAAGACCTATTGACCTCGATATCGAAGGAGACAACCGCAACACAGAAACTCATCACGGAGCGAAAGACGTCGGCCAGGAGGGCGACACGTCAAAGAAGACGGATCAGAGCAGATACTACAACGAAGACAACCTCCAGGTATGGAGGGACAGATGCCTACGGAGGGATGAAGAGGTAAAAGAGATGGCAGACAAGTTGGCAGACCTACAATCGGTCATCAACTTCATGATACAAAATAACGTCATGCAGCCGCCAAACCCACTGCATGACACACCAATACCAGCAACCAATGCCCAGAAGCAAGGGCAGAAAACAATTCCTGAAGCCCCTCAGCATACTAGGAGTGGGAGGCACTCTCACCGGCCTTCCAGGGAAGTTAGACGAGAGGAGCCGAGAAGAGAAGAGTCCCAAAAGACATATCACACAAAGGACGCAGAACCCAAGAAACATCGGCATGTTCAAGGGCAGGCGTTATGCTTTGACACAACTCATGGGGAGAGATCGAAAAGGGCCCACCACGAGGCCGAGAGGAGTATACCGAAGAAACTGAAGTCAGCAGATAGCCGAGCTCCTGGACGGAGCAAGGAAGACTTGAGAAACTACCTCAAAAGGAAGCAACAGAACGGAGAAACCGAGGTAACCTCACCCGACAAGCCAAGGACACCATTCTCGGTAGAATTGGACAAGTTCCAGGCACCAAAGAGATTCAATATGCCGAGGTTTCAAATATACGATGGTAAGTCAGACCCTAACTTTCATGTTGGATTATACTTGAACTCAATGGCATTGTATAGCGGAAACGAGCCGTTGCTCTGCAAAGTGTTCCCCTCATCCTTCAGGGAGATTGCATCAGATTGGTTCCACAAGCTCCCAAAGGGAAACGTGAAGACTTGGGAAAGCCTGGCCGAGATGTTTGTGGCCAGATTCGTGACAAACAAGTTGCAGCCATTGAGGGTGGAAGCATTGATGGCTCTGAAGATCAGCAAGGATGAAGGCCTTAGGGCCTATGCAAAAAGGTACTATGAGGTGTTCAACCGAATACCCGAATGCAACCAGGAGGTGGCAGTCGTGTCTTTCAAGAACGGCCTGAAAGATGATTGTCCATTACGGAAGTCCTTCGCAAAAACATTGCCGAAAAGCATGGAGGAGCTCATGGCAAGAATCGAGAAGTATGCCAGAGCCGAGGAAGATACATTGGGGAATAAAGAGATAAAACAAGAAAGAACCAACGACTCGCCGAAGCGAGGCCGAGGTAACAACGGGTTCAACAAACAAGAAACGGAATTGAGGGCCAAACAGGCAATGACGATTGTGTTCCGAATCCCGGTCCACAAAGTCCTGGATCAAATCTAAAACCAACCCTATTTCAGAGCACCGACAAAGGCCCGAGGAGAATACATGGGAAGGAACGTTGGTAGGTGTCACGACCCAAACCCGCCCCTATGGGTTTAGCACCGTAACCGGCCAGTAATCCGAGATTACCGAAGGCCTGCTTAACAAGAAGACAGTATAACAGAGTACAGGGGCATGGCGGAAGCCAATAGAGTAAATAAACAATGTCCAATGAGCTGTGACAGTCTGTATGCAAAAAGACTTTTCATACATTCACATATATATGTAGAACAGATCAGTATGCAAAACATTTACGAACATTCAGGACAGAGATCAAGTCCCTATTAACCAGTACAGTGCAGTCTATACAGTCTATACAGTAAACAAAACAGTACAGGAGGGGAAAAAACTAAAACACCCCTAAGCCTTAGCTTGGCAGGCTCGGAACCTCGCAGTGAGGCACATTAGTTGGCTTGACAAAACTGGGAATCTACCCCGACGCTTCTAGCTTTGATCCGGTGCCTGTACACCTACATGTATATATGAGCAGTGAGCTAAAGCCTAGTGAATAACACAAAGCGTAAAGAGGTTTAGAATGAATGTCTTTACAGTAATGAAAACAGTTCATTTCAATCAATATAACAGTTGTTCAGTACAGTAAACAGTCATATGTGGTACATCCATTAGCATAACAGTAACAGTAGGTCTTAAAAGACCGAACAGTAATGATGGCCATCAATCAGTAAACAGTAGTGGCTCTACGAGGGAACCGACAGAGATCTCCGTAACAGTAACAGTAAACAGTAGGTGCTAAGGATGCCACAGTACAGTTCAGAAATAAAGGACATACATTCATTCAGTAATCAATATCGGTTCAGTAAACAGTTCAGTTCAGTATTCAAAAGATAATCATTTGAACATATCTTTACGCAATTGTTACTCACAGAGTTCTGGGCTACAGTGAACTAGAGCGTCTCCTCGGAAAGCCAACCCTACACAGTTTACAGATTGAACACACACTAAGCTACACAGTTGGGAAAGATAATAACTTAATCCCTAATTTGCCTCGGTGTGGTTCTACATCGATATCCTCTTAAGATGCCTTAAATATGCCCTAAGAATGCCTAGGATGGAAAGAGGACGCAAAGATGCACTTTTGAACACTTTACAAAATTTGCTGAAAACAGGGGTCTCGCTCGAGCGTGGCTTTCTACGCTCGAGCGGACATGCAAACAAAGGAGCTCCGCTCGAGCGTCAATTCCTTCGCTCGAGCGGACTGTGTGCTACAATAAAAATGCTGGATGCTCCAATTTTACGCTCGATGGACGCTCGACCCTCGCTCGAGCGTAAGACACAAGTCCTCGCTCGAGCGTGAGTTTCCTCGCTCGAGCGAACTGTGAACACATGCAAAGTACTGGATGCTCGCACTCCCCGCTCGAGTGTAACTTTTCTCGCTCGAGCGGAGGGCAGAATCACAGAGTGTACGCTCGAGCGTGGACTTCCTCGCTCGAGCGTAGGCCCAAATTCTGGAAATTCCAGATTTGAGTCCCAAGCTCAAAATCAAGTTTAAAAGCCAAATTTTTTATCCTCTTGGGCTAAAAACCTGGAAAAACACTTGTAAACACATAACATTATGTATTTCAAAGATCAATTTGGTAAATCAAAGCCCAAGGGTGTCTAATTCAAACTCAATTTCAAATCAATTTTCATGAACGTCCTACAAACATGACATGCATGAATTCAAACCATTTTACATCTTCAAAACATGCTCTAATGAGCTCATTCTTTTCAAAACAAGTTGAAAACATGGACTTAAGCTTAATTATGAACATGCATGTGACAATTTCCATGAAATCAACTCAAAATTCATCAATACACACATGCATGCATGAAATGAGTTCTAATTCAACATTTTGAGCCATAAATTGGCTCTAGACTTCAACTTTGCTCAAAACCATGCATGAACAAGCTTAAACACAACAATGAGAAGGTGAAATCCTTACCTAGGTCCTCAATTACAAGGTTTAGGAGCTCAATTGGCAACTACACTTCAAGTTCCTTCAATTTCCAAACCAAATCAAGCCAAATGAGATGAAGACTAACTCTCTCACTTATCTCCCTCTCTCCAGTCGGTTGAGTGCTCTAACAAGGCTGAGGAAATGTTGTGCAAGTGTATAACAATGCTCCAATGTGTGTGAGGTAGTGGCCCACTAGATAGCTTTTTGGTAATTAAGTCAAACTCATGTAATTTAGTTTATTTTAATCCGATTTAATCGTACTAAATCACATTTTAATTAAATACACCATAAAATCACATAATCATGGAACTTCAATCAATTTTGGATTCGGCCGCCAATAAGGCCTTCAATTAACAGTTTAAACATAGAAATTGAACAGATAATCATACAGTCAAACAGATAGAATTACAATTCAAACAGATACAGGCAATTAAACAGATACAGTTAATCGATTCAGTTTCAGATTTCAATCGGTCAGTTCAGTAAGTCAGTCAGTTCATTTACTTTCCATAATCGGTATTAACTTAGCAGTAATCGGCATTAATCAGTGATCAGTAACGAGGGTTATTACAGTAGGCGTTGTGCTTACCACAATGAAGAGGGGCACCCAACCCAGGGTTGCAGAGCCCTAAGAGCACACTTAGAGGACTTAATGAGACAAGGCCATCTGAGAGACCTTGTCGATGAAGCTAGGACAAGAGAGGAACAAGCAAGATTGCCTCAAGCACCAGCAGCCCTGCCCCCCCCTCAGTACAGCAACCACAGGCAGGGAGACCACGGGTGGTTAATGTGATCCACTCAAGGGTCAACGAGAACGAAGTCAGAGGAGAGACCCAGAGGGTAAGGCATTTACAGCATGTCTACCAAGTCGGGGAAAAGAGACATCGGCCAGAGAAGTGCCAAGGACCGATGATAGCTTTTACTGAAGCCGACCTAGAGATGGTCCAACATCCGTATAATGATGCCTTGGTAGTATCCCTCCAGGTTGGGGAGTGCCAAGTGAAGCGCATCTTGATTGATCAAGGCAGCTCTTGCGACATCATGTACGTTAGATGTTACAAGGAGCTGGGCCTTCACCCAAATGACATGGAAGGATCCAATGGCCCGATGGTCGGCTTCAATGGAACGCCGACATGGCCACTAGGCGCCACAAGCTTGGAAGTACAAGCTGGCACAAAGAAAATCAAGACGGAATTCATTGTGATTGACACACCCTCACCATACAACATCATCTTGGGAAGGCCATGGTTGCATGCAATGGAGGCAGTTCCCTCAACATTGCATCAACTATTACGGTTCCCAACAGAGCTTGGGATTGAAGAAATCAGAGGAGATCAACTGCAGGCAAAAACTTGCTCCATGGCAACAATGAAATCAACCTGCAACATCCGAGAACCAGAGAAGGCAGAAATCGAAGACGATGACATGGAGGTCCTAGACGATGTCGGCAAGGAGCCGGCCGAGAAAAGTGAAGAAGCACTAAAGAAAATCCTCGTCCAGGAGGGCGATAAAGAACGCTTCTTTCTTCTCGGCTCAGGCTTAGCCGAAAAAGAGGAAAGAGAGCTGGAAGCTTTTTTTAGAACAAACATTGAGGTGTTCGCCTGGACACCTTATGAGATGCCTGGCATTGACCCCGAGGTCACATGCCACAAACTGAACGTCGACAGGTCGACCAAGCCTGTAATACAGCGAGCCAGAAGACCGACGTTGATGTACGTCGAAGCAGTAGAAGAGGAAGTAGACAGACTTCTGGAGGCCAGGGCCATCAGGGAGGTCAATTACCCGACATGGCTATCAAACACTGTGGTAGTAAAGAAAAAAAATGGTAAATAGAGGGTCTGCGTAGATTTTACGAGCCTGAATAAAGCCTGTCCCAAAGACAGCTTTCCTCTGCCCAAGATTGACCAGCTGGTGGATGCCACATCTGGACATGGAAAGATGAGCTTTCTGGATGCTTATAGGGGGTACCACCAGATAGCCATGTACCCTCTAGATGAGGAGAAGACAGCGTTCATCACCCCAAAAGGCCTGTACTGTTACAGAGTAATGCCTTTTGGGTTGAAAAACGCAGGAGCAACTTACCAAAGGCTGGTAACCAAGATGTTCAAACACCTGATTGGCCAAACAGTAGAAGTCTACATCGATGACATGGTCGTGAAGACCAAGGAGCCTAGGGGTCATCTGGCTGACATAAAAGAGGTCTTTGAAATCCTCAAAACATATCGGCTCCGACTCAACACATCAAAGTGCGTGTTTGGAGTTGAATCTGGTAAGTTCTTGGGGTACCTGGTGACAAGAAGAGGCATAGAGGCCAGCCCAGATCAGATCAAGGCCATCCTAGATTTACAGAGCCCGACATCGGCAAAACAGGTACAGATGCTTACCGGAAAGGCCGCAGCCCTAAACAGGTTCATAAACAGAAGCTCAGACAAATGTAAACCTTTCTTCAACCTGGTAAAGAAAGCCACGGATTTCCTTTGGACAGATGAATGTGAGGCGCGTTGGCCGCCTAAAGAAGTACCTGACTACGACTCCAGTCCTCTCAACACCTGAACCTGGGAAAGAGCTGTTTTTGTACTTAGCAGTTTCAGAACACGCAGTAAGTGCGGTGTTAATCCGAGAAGAAAAAGGGGAGCAAAAGGCTGTTTACTATGTAAGCAAAACCTTGGCCAACGCAGAAACAAGGTATCTACCCCTAGAGAAATTAATGCTAGCCTTAGTGATGGTTTCAAAGAAGTTAAACCATTACTTTCAGGCGCACAAGATTGTAGTGCTAACAGAGCACCCTTTGAAACCCTTGTTATAGTAAGGAGACTTAACTGGAAGGATAACAAGATGGGCAGTGGCCTTGGGCCAATACGACCTGGAGTTCAGGCCGAGAACAGCAATTAAGGGCCAAGTTTTGGCCGACTTCGTGGCAGAGTTCACCCCGGAATCCAACGAACATCGGGCTCCGTTGAGCCAAGATGAACGTTGTCCCAGCAAGCAAGGAGAAGTCCAGCCAAAGGCAAAAGAACAAAGGAAGGAAAAACTCAGACCCTGCAGCATCTACATCGGCGACTCCTTCAGACTGTTTGTCGATGGAAGTTCAAACTGACAAGGAGCGGGGGCAGGAGTACTACTGATATCTCCAGATGGAGAAATAATAGAACAGTCCATCCGTTTGGGGTTCAAGGCCTCAAACAATGAAGCAGAATACGAAGCATTAATTGCAGGGCTAAAACTGGCAGCAGTAGCAGAAGCAGATGAAGTAATAGTTTTTTGTGATTCACAGCTTATTGTTAACCAGTCAACAGGAGAATTTGCAGCCAGAGACGAAAGGATGTTGGCATATGCAAAAGAGGTCATCAGACTGGCAGCCTTATTTCAAAACTGCCGACTACTCCAAGTAAGCCGAGATGATAACAGCCACGCCGACGCGTTGGCCAACCTGGCAAGTTCAATACAGACTGGAAAAACAAGGACAATAATGATTGACTATATGTCGGGCCCGAGCATAGAACCACAGAACACAGAGCAAGAAGCAATGTGTGTGGACATGGGACCAAGCTGGATGGATGCAATAGTTGCATTCCTGAAAGAAGGAAAGCTGCCAGAAGACCGCAAGGAGCACACAAAGTCAGACTGAAGTCGGCAAGATTCAGTCTGACAGCAGACGAACATCTCTACAGAAGGTCCTTCACTAGACCCCTTTTAAGGTGCGTACACCCTTTGCAAGTTGAAGATTTTTATATGAAATTCATGAAGGAGTTTGTGGAAGCCACGCTGGGGGCAGATCACTAGCTCACAGGGCCATTACTAGGGGTATTGGTGGCCCTACATGCAAAAAGATGCAGAAGCATACGTAAAGAAGTGCGAACAATGCCAAAGGTTTGCACCTTTGATACACCAGCCAGCTACTGACCTGAATCCAGTATCCAGCCTTGGCCGTTTGCCCAGTGGGGCATGGATCTTGTCGCCAACTCTCCAGTGGGCGAACTCAACTGGCAAAATACTTGCTGGTAGCAACAGATTACTTCACAAAGTGGATAGAGGCAGAACCTCTTGCCAAAATCCGAGATGTGGATGTCAAGAACTTTATATGGAAAACATCATCATCCAGATTGGATTCCAGAGCAATAGTTCCGACAATGGAATGCAGTTTGACAGCAAACTCATCAAGAACTTTTGTGCGAAATTTAAAATCAAGAATTACTTTTCAACACCAAGTTTTCCCCAAAGTAATGGGCAAGCAGAAGCATCCAACAAAGTAATTTTGGATGGAATAAAGAAGAGGCTGCAGGCAGCAAAAGGAAAGTGGGTAGACGAATTACCCAATGTGCTTTGGGCATATCGGACTACGCCGAGAAGATCAACAGGGGAATCCCCCTTTGCCATGGCTTATGGCACAGAAGCAGTCATTCCACTAGAAGTCGGCATCCTAGGGATCCGAACCCAGGGAGTTGAATATGGGACTAATGACATACTCTTAGCCTGAGATCTGGATCTTTTGGAAGAACGAAGAGAGAAAGCTGCAATTTAGCTCCCAGCATACCAGCAACAGCTTGCCAGAGCTTACAACAAGAAGGTCAATCCAAGGGATTTTCAAGTCGGACCTAGTCCTGAGAAAAGTCGTCGGCAACAAGAAGGATACAGAGGGCAAGCTTGGCCCAAACTGGGAAGGACCCTACAGAATCACTTCGGTATTAGGTAATGGAGCCTATCGACTTGAAGAATAATGAGGGCAAGCATTGCCTAGACCATGGAACACTTGTAATCTGAAATTTTTCTATCATTAGATGTTTCTTGTTATTTTTTCAACGTCATCAATAAAATCATAGCAGAATTCCTCTACACTGATAAAAGATGCGCAATATTATTTTTGAATAATGAGAACCCAAGTGGAACTCAGGTTCACATTGGGGGCAAAGAGAAGAAGAATATGCTTAACACTTGTTGAAATTTGTAGCAATTTACAAGTTGAAGTTAAGCCGAGATTATTCCTTATCTTCACTTGTTGAAATTTGTAGCAATTTACAAGTTGAAGTTAAGTTGAGATTATTCCTTATCTTCACTTGTTGAAATTTGTAGCAATTTACAAGTTGAAGTTAAGCCGGGATTATTCCTTATCTTCACTTGTTAAAATTTGTAGCAATTTACAAGTTGAAGTTAAGCTGAGATTATTCCTTATCTTCACTTGTTGAAATTTGTAGCAATTTACAAGTTGAAGTTAAGCTGATTCCTTATCTTCACTTGTTGAAATTTGTAGCAATTTACAAGTTGAAGTTAAGCTGAGATTACTGTTTCTCTTCGCTTGTTGAAATTTGTAGTAATTTACAAGTCGAAGTAAAGCCGAGGTTATTGCTTAAACACTTGTAGAAATTTATAAGTTGGTTAACCGAAGAAGATGCTTAACACTTGTTGAAATTTGTAGCAATTTACAAGATGACGTTAAGCCGACATATGATCATCTGTTGAAATTTGCAGCAATTTACAGGTTGAAGTAAAAGCTAAGTATATTTTTTAAACACTTGTTGAAATTTGTAGCAATTTACAAGTAGATCATTGTTTAGCACTTGTTATAACTTGAGGAAAGTTTATAGGTTGAAATTAAAACAGTATGTGTTTTACACTTGTTGAAATTTATGAAAAATTTGCAGGTCAGTATCTTGCCGAAGTAAAGCTTGTAGTTATTATACCCGAGGTATGTAACCCCGAGAAGATTGCACAAAGGAGGCAAAGTATGAAAGGCATGCAAAATATTCTAAGTATAGAATCATACAGAAGTAATCAAGAGAAAATAAAGATTGAGGCATTCAGACAAAACAGTTGTAGTTTTTTATTAAAGAGGGAACAATTAAAGCGTAACTGTTCAGAAGAAGGCACATCGGCCACGTAAAAGCTCACAAAGTACAAAAGAAAAGACATGTAAGCTAAGATTCCTCAACAGTAGCAGTTGGTTGAGTCTGAGGTTCAGATGATTGCTGGGTCAATGCCTTGGCTGCCTTTTCTGCCACGATCTCGGCATCAATTTCGGCACGTGTTTGATCAAGACTTTTATCGGTTGAAGGAACGTCAGATGATGCTTGCTCAGGAGTAGCCTCCTTGACAACCTCCTCATCCTCCTCCTCATGAGTCAAGTCTAGGACTTGATCATCCTGAAGAGGAGACTTGGTCTCATTGGCGTTTTAGGCTTCCTTACTAAAGCCTCATCATCATCCTTATCCTCATCCTCAGATTCGGACTCAGATTCGTCTTCAACTTGACTTGGAGGAGGTGGAGGTGGAGGGAATGGAAGAGGAATAGCGTCGGCTTTGCGTAGTGGTGAATCATCAGGGATATTAAGCTTTTTTGCCAGGGACATCCAACCAAGGGAGAAGCCCCTGTTGCATGCCTGCCTGACTTGTAATTTGTATCTCCTCTGTAACGTCGGCCATGCCCTGAGCATAGGCCTTTTCATCGGTCGCTTTGATTTCAGCGTCTTTAGTGGCCAAGCCTCCTGAAGTTCCTTTTCAGCTTGGGCCTTTTTGTCCTCGGCCTCTCTCTTCTCGACCTCGGCGACCTTCCTTATGGCCTCGGCAGATTCAGCTTTTTCCTCGGCTATCTGTTGGGCCTTAGTGGCAGCCTCGGCCTGGTCTACCAGCTTCTTCATTTTTAATTGAAGGCTTTTGTTGGTCTTCTGAAGGGAAGAAAACTCCATCTTCATCTCGGTCAACTTCTTTCGATTCTTAAACGATTACATTGAAAAAGAATGGGCATGTTGGATGGCCTGAAAGAAAACAGAAGTATTAGAAAATATTTTAAGTGTAAAACAGAAAGAAAGAAAAAGTACCAAGCAGGAACACTTACTTGAACTGAGTGCTGTAGCATTAGAGCATAATTCTCGTACTCACTGTACCCGGCATTTTGCTCCAGATCGCCAGGAAGAAGCAGCGCCGTACTGAGGACAACGCCGACATTAATGTCATCGGCGCTTTCACTGGTCATAATTGGCTTGTCTTCCAAAGTAATTTGGGGGGCCCAAGGGACATCCGGTTTTTTGGACTCCGAGGTAGTTGCTGAGGACGACCTCGGCTTCTTTGACTTTGTGGACTCAGAGGGCTGGGCTTCAGCAGACCTTTTGGCAGAAACAGAAGAAGTCTTCTTACTCTTAGCCAGTTTGGAAATAGGCAAAGTATCCTCAAATTCAACCTGAGTTACTTTGGCCTTTGACTGAGCTTTCTTGGTTCTTTTCGGCTTCGGTGGGGGCATGGTTTGCGATGGTTGATCGTCGACATCGGTAGGGAGGTCGGCTAGGAGATCTTCAGCAACAGGTTTTGGGCGACCCATCTCAGCAGTTCGGACAAGTCTTCGCCGACGTTTCTGTTCAGGTACAGGGATCAAGTATGGAGCCGAAGTTGATGGCTGATCAGCTGGATCCGATGTTGATCCTTGATCTGTTCGGGATACAGACACAGTTTGGGTTGTGGCAGAAGGTGGAAAGGCTTTTCTTCTTCCTTTTAGGGACGTCGGGCAAAATCGACTTGTATGTTGGAATGAAGTTAAGAAGCAAAGGCGCTTTCCTTTTCTGGACTGGTAAGTCCAAAAGCTTCTTCAAATCCTTGCTGGAGACGTAGGATTGACGAAAGCCTTTCGGTGGCTTACGAACATCTGCAAGAAGAACAGACATTAGAGGGTAGAGATGGGCACTGGGCTTGAAAAGAAACAACTAGTATTGACACTGGGCTCTTACCCTTGCCCTCTTTAACTGACCGAAGAAGAGGGTAGAGATGGGCATCCTCGTCTGGGGCAAACTCCCAATTTCCCGAGGTAATGAGGTAGTCATCTCCAGCCCCCTTGTTGGAGTCTGGGAGGTCGGCTACAATTTTGAATCTGTAGACCTTGGCTTAAGATAATAGACGTAGCCTTTTTCTTTCAGATTGAGGGCACACATGGTGTAACAGTACTGAATATCAGCTAAAGTTATCCTAACATTTTCCTGTTTGGCTAAGGCTATAATACCATTAATCACTCGATAAGAGTTAATGGTAAGTTGCATGGGGTTCAACTTATAGTAATGGAGAACTTCACGAAAAAGGGGATTAAGTGGAAACCGAAGTCCACATTCAGTAAAAGCAACAATGGGAAAGGGCATCATATCATCTGTGGGCATGATAGAGTCGTCATCCCCAGCCAGTCTCAGATGGACGTCGGCAGGAATGGCAAACTCTTCCCTAAAGTATTCAAGTTTGGTTGGGGTATCTACCCTATGTTTCCACATGCCCATAATGTCGGTGTAAAGGTATTCGACTTCAGAAAGGGATGTTCTTAAAGGGTTTTTAAGACCTCGGCAAAACCTAGGTAAATACTGGTAAGGGTTGTTTCAGTTTTTCCTAAGAATTGGTAGGTTCTATAAACAAATCCCAAACTGAATCTATGAAAGCAAAGATTGGGGGCACAGATCTGGAAGGAAACACAGAAAACAAGAAACAAATAATGAAGTTTCAGAATCAAGAACAGAGGTAGGGTTCTCAAAAGTATAAAGAATACAGGAGATATAGGGTCAAGAACAGTGACAAAAAAGTGGTGAAACAGTGCAAGTGTTCAAGACATGAACGAAAGCAAAATTAAAGCATTCAGATATGTGGTTCGCAAGATAGATGTTTGAACAAGACAATAATGGCAAACTAATAATGAAGAATATCGAAGGCGTTAAGAACGAAGGAACGGTGGCTTACCAGGAAAAATGAAGCCGGTATAAAGATTGCCGAAGTCAGGCGACGGTTGCAGACACAACGGAATGACGAAAGCTTCACCGGAATGGAAGAATGATAGCAGTTGCAGAGCTTGAGGTTTGAGCAATGGCAGATTCAAGGGAAAGAGTTTAGAGAGAGAGAAAGTAAGTAAAATCGATTGCAAAAGTGAAGAGACAAAAGAGAGGCAAAAGTTTTGTCAAAAAACTTGAAACGGCGGCAAAAATAGAAGCATTTATTACGCCTGGAATATCGCATACGTCAGACGGCGCAGACAGATGCAAGACGGCTTACAAGCGCGTCATAGGCACGAGCCAATGAAGATGAAACACGTAAGTAGAACGGTTGAAAAGTGATGCATGACAGCTCATGCGCGTAAAAGAGTTCAGTGGAATTCTTATTCCTGAAAGAAGACATGTCGGCCTAAAAATGAATGATCTCGGCTGAAGTGTTCTTTTGCCGACATACTAGAAAGAGGAACGATATAGGTTCCATCACCTCAGAATACCGAGGTAATAGAACCTATGGGGCAGTTGTGGGGATATATTTTCTGAGTACCAACACGTGGCAAGGTGACGCCGACGTTTCAGCCGAGGTGCCACGTGTCGTGGTAGTTATGCTGAGGTGATCTCGGAGTTGCCGAGGTTATCTGCGAGAATACCGGAATCCGAGATAAGTGGAGAAGGGACAAGAGTCCTAGGATGAAGAAAGACTTCAAGATGGATAAGGGTAATACTCTTAGGGAGTTTATCCTTATCTCTTAAGAAATCCAAAGTAAGTACTGAATTGGAGTCCATAGAAGTCAAGCTTCTAGTGGGATTAGGATTGAGTAAACTATAAAAGAGAGGCACCCCCGTGAGTCTAAGGTACGCAATTGATACTTTGAGCATTGTTTTTAGCACTATTGATTATCTTTGAGAGATATACTGACTTGATCGTCGGAGTGCCCCCAGGTGGAAAAACCACCGCCGGAGCCTTCTCTTTCTGTGCAGGACAGTAGGGTGCCATCTATTCTGCCTGTGTTCTCCAGTTGAGTACTAAGTTGGCAGTGTGGTCGGAAATTGACACACACAGTGTGTATATTAATTAATACATATAACATTATTTAAAAAATAAAGAGAAAATGATTGCATAACATTAGTTACTCAGCTTTTAATACTTAACATAATTAAATATAAAAGTAATTAAATATAATGTTTTGCGTCAATCAATTGGTATGGGTGTAAATTTTTTTAGAACGGAAACAAATTGTATTCTATGAAAGAACTAGTCAAAAACTAAAATTTTAGTCCATCTCGAATGTTCAATAATGCTTGAGACCATTAAAAGTGGTGCTCTAAAAGCACCACTAGTGATATGGCAGTGGACGGGGCCCACTGCTTGTGTCTTTTTTTTTTTTTTTTTTAAATGCTTGCCAACTCATTAGTGGTGATGCTTGAGACCACTAAAAGTGGTGCTCTAAAAACACCACTAGTGATATGGCAATGGACGGGGCCCACTGCTTGTGTCTTTTTTTTTTTTTTTTTTTTTAAATGCTTGCCAACTCATTAGTAATGCTTTAGAGCACCACTTTTAGTGGGATGTTTCATTACCCTTACCCTTTTTCTTATCACCCTACCCACGACCGACATGCTTATCTGTTGCTTAACCAAGCACAAGGCCATGTTTGTTCACTAGAAATAAAGAGGACAAATAAAAAGGCCAAATTTGTTTAATCAGCTCACATCGCAATATATCACGTAGATCTAGCAATACTGAAATAGTATACTTGAGCAAAAACTGCTTACTTTCTTCGTTTCACAATAATAGTCCATTTTGGAAAATCTAAGGTAGTATTTGGTAGAGTTTTAGAATTATGATTTGAGAATAGAGTTGTATTTTGAGTTTGTGAATTTTGAAATTATAATTTGAGTCTGAAAATTTTGTTTGGTTATGAGTTTTGAAAAGAGTTTTAAATTAAGTTTGAATTGAGTGATGTGACATATGATATTTGATACAAAAACTTCCAACTCATAACTAAACACACAATCCAAAATTCTATTCAAAGCTCATAAAAAATTTTAAAAAAATTTCGCAAATATTTTTTTTATAATATAAAAATAACATGTGCAAGAAAAAAAGAAAAAAAGAAAAAAAGAAAAAAAAAAGACCACTGTTCCAGATGACCGGTGGGACGACTGGTTAAGCCAAATTTAAAAAAAAAATTTAAAAATTGTGCTTGACACAGAGTTTTCTGCAAAGTTTTCCATTTGTTGTGGAAATATAATTTGAAAACCCTATCCAAACATGGTATTAGAATGTGTGGGTAGAATTATAATTTGAAAATCTTTCCAAACACATCCAAACTTTTTTTGAAGAAATTTTATTTCTACATACTTGATTAACTTAGTGCACATCTTTTCTCTAACTTTTTTTATTATATTTCTATCCTTCAATCAAATTATCAAAAAACCCTTTCTTTCTCCCTTCCTCCCTCCCAAGTCAACCCTTACCTTTGAGAGATTGATGGAAGGAAATGAATATACTTAAAGGCTTCCCTAACTGTTAACGTCAAGCATCCTACTTTAAATATTCAAATTACTTTTGATGAGAATAAAAAAATGGTACCAAGAGAAATTTAGAAATATCAATAAAAAAATGCACTTTAAAAATAGGGAGATTTTAGTGATAGACATCTCACTGTTTAATTTGTCTTTCAAAAGAATAAGAATTATATAGGTACTTTTACTCATTAATATTTTAAAACTTGTTTCTTTTACTATATTACCCTCATATCTATCAGCTCTCCTATTAAGCCATCCTCACAATGTATTTCAGAGTAAAATTTTACTTTAAATCATAGTAAACTTTACTCTGATTCAAAATAAAATTTTATATCGTTAAGAAAATCAATATATTTTTAACTAGAGTAAAATTTTGGAGTAAAATTTTATTTTGAATCATAGTAAATTTTACTCTGATTCAGAGTAAAATTTTATTTTGAATCAAAGTAAAGTTTACTATGATTCAAAGTAAAATTTAATATTGTTAAGCAAATCAACATGTTTTTAACCAAAGTAAAATTTCAGAGTAAAATTTTACTTTGAATCATAATAAACTTTACTCTAATTCAGAGTAAAATTTTACTCTGAAAGTACAATTTTACTCTGCATCAGAGTAAAATTTACTATAATTCGAAGTAAAATTTTATATTGTTAAGCAAATCAACATGTTTTTAACCAGAGTAAAATTTTACTGTTACAAAAAATAAAATACATACTAAATGAATGAACCGGAGTCAAATTTTACTCTACATCAACATTTATCTGTTGAAATTATACAGATCATAATCTGAGTTTTCTCTCTCTATTTCTCTTTCCAACAACATTTAAATGTTCTAGTCAACAACAACAAATAAAAAAAATTAGATTAACAACCAGCCACATTAAAAAAAATTAAAATAAATAATCTTCTACAAAATCATCCATGTTTGCAACCTCAACACCATCTTTCTTTCTCTATGTATATGTTATGTGTTTGTATCAAGAAAGAGAAGATGCTACCTACCAAGAGAGAGACTTACGACTAAGCAAGGTATTTCCTTCTCTTCACTGACTCTGAAAACCACACCAACAGCTTGAGTCGTTGTAATGGCGTCGACGGCGTGCAAATCGAGTTCTTCGAGATCTCAAGCCGTTCAAACTCCATCGTCGCCTCCTGGATTACCGCGACGGTGAAGCAATAAATCAATATTCGGATCAAACGCTGGAAACTCAAATCGATATTCTCATGCTTCGATCAAAGCTGGTGGTGGATCTCGATCTGTGGCAGCGGCGATTTTCGTTTACTACGAAGTAAATGCCGTGGAAGGTGGAAGACGAAGGCAACGGGGAAGATTGAGAGATTGAGATGGTGATTAGGGAAGATTTAGTTGAGGGTATAATAGTCTGACAAAATATTTAAATAATAAATTTTGCCATTTATACAAGATTTTATAATTATGAGGGGGTTTTAAAAATATAATTTTTTTCTTGATCCTTTTAACAATAAAAGGAAGATAAGAGGGGTTTATAGCTAAATTTCCCTTAAAAATATTAATTTTTCAAAATTATCCTTTGATAGTACAATTTTTTTGAAAATATCAATTGTCATAATTATACTTTTTTTGTTGTTAATGAATTTAAAAGAAAGACAAATTAAAAAATTCATATTGTTTTAGTCATTGATTTTTGAAAAATGACTAATATTTTGGGACGGAAAGGGTATTTGGACTCAGATGGTTGTTCCGCAGCCATTTGAGCTCACTACAATTTTTATTTTTTATAATTTGAATCGTTTATTTTTTAAAATATATTGAGTATAATATAATTATAAAAAATTAAGTTAACCGGACATTTATATCTCTTTTATCAAATTTTTTGCATATAGTTTTTTTCATTAGATTACATTTCTATATGAAAAAGTGAATGGTAAGTGTGATGTGAGATTTTAAGAATAAAACTGATACGATGTAATTTGATGAAAGAATTATCAATATCCAATCAATTTAATTTTTATCAAGTATGTTGTGCACCATGTACTACAAAATGTGACAATTTAGATTATCAAAATAAGACTAAAAATGAGCTCAAGCGATTGCACAATAGTAACTGCTATGCGAGGTGCAGCACAACCACTCCCATAAATTCATCCGCAATTATGTGGCAATGAAATTGGGCCCTTAATCATTAGGTGTGTAACAAATCAAAAGTTAATACCTATCATGACATATTATTGTAGGTAAAAGTGTGAAAGTTTTTTGAAGGTCTCAAATATTTTCCTATAAATAATACAGTGCTATTCTTTTCTACCACACATTTGATCAGTTAAATTTTTTTTTTTTTCTGTTTTATATAAAAATTACATATATGTTATTTTCCAAAATTAATTTGGCACTAATAAATTGAGATGAATTAAATACAAACCCATGAACAAGTCTATTCAGTTACTATTTTGTAATTTTGAAGTAACTTAATAATTGAAGCAAATGACTTGCAATAATTTTAGGATTGGGTTTCTCTTGCATTTGGACATAAAAGAACTTGAGTTCATGGAGTCTACTACGGATTTCGTTTCGATAATCCAAACTATTTATTTTGTAGCATTCTCAATGTATATCATTTATGATAATCGCAACATTTTCATTTTATTATATTTGTCTCTAAAATAATAGACTGTCTATTTTAAGAAAATATATGAATTTTTCTCATATTCACATCTCAACATGAGAGAACTTGAGAGTTAGTACGACCCATCCAAGTCTCGTTTCGATGATCTAAATCATTCATTTTGTAATGCGCTCAATGTATATTATCCACACAAAAAATTAAGTTGATCTGATAATTGTAATATTTTATTTTATTACATTTATTTTTAAAAAAATGAATGATAAATATATTTTTAAAAATACATAATTTATTTCTTTTAAAAACAAACATAATAAAATTAAAAATATGTATATTGTATTATGACTTGTAATAAACCTAAGGGTGTGTTTGTTTGGATGGACTGGATAAAGGGGGATTAGAATCCACTAGACTATTAGTCCTGGGACACATTGTCCGCGGACTATTTGGTTGGGCTGGATTTGTATCCCATATTTGTTTAGTCATGGGATTAGATGTCAGGAAATGACTATTTGGTTGGATAAGATATGAATCCTATGTTTGTTTGAGATATTTTGGTTGGATAGGATATGAATCCTATGTTTGTTTGAGATATTATGGAGAATGATAAATGTTCAAATGATTATTTTACCCTTTTTAATTATTTACTAAGTAATAGCAATATTAAACATATCTTTAATATTTTAATTATTTTCAACTAGATTAAATAAAAATTTATTTTAATTTATTTTTTACACAATTAAATAAATTTATTTTTTAAAAATTAAATAAATTAAATATAAATAAAAATATATGTTATTTTTTTAATTAAAATTTAAATAAATTTATTTTAAAAAATAATAAAAATAATTAAATAATGAAATGAAATAAAACATCTATTAAAATTTAAATAATGAAAATAAATAAAATATAAACAAAATTTTAAAATAAAACATCAATAAAATATCTATAAAAAAATATTTTCAAAAATTAAATAAATAAAGCATCAATAAAAATTAAATAAAATTATTTTATTTTTAAATTGAGACATTTAAATTTTATTGAATTTTACTAATTATAATATATAATTAAATAGTAGAGGGTCAAAATGGTCATATCACCATTTAATCCCATATCTCCCCTTATCCCTCCATTTGTGTCCTACTCTCCCCATAGGACACAATAGTCCAATGGATTTGGGATTAATAGTCCGATGCAAAAGTTTTGAATCAAACAACGGACCAATAGTCCAATCCCACCCTTCAATTCCTCAAAACAGACACCACCCTAGCGTATTTCAGAATCCCACGTGTGCGGGATTGGGCTATCCCACCTTTTGGTATTGTTAATTCCTATTTAAATTGTGTTTTCTTCCTTTATTATTCAGTAGTTACGAATAATTTTTTTTAAAAGGCATTCAGTTCAAAAGTTCAAATTTAAATTCAAATTTTATTTAGTGAGAAATTTAGGGAAAATTCTATTTTCACACACTTACTTACCTCAGTACACATTATTTCTCAGTGTACACATTTATGAATTTGATTAAATATTATTTATCTCATTCCACACGCCACATATTTCAATTTTAACCTTTAACTCAAATATTGTATACACACTTTCTACTCAAACACACACCTATACAACCACCATCGAAAATCGACAGTTAGCTTCCGGTGAACCAAACCATAGATCTATGTGTTGGACAATCTTCACTGTATTTAAATAAATTAAATTCTGTTGTGTACTAAACAACAAACAGAATATAAAGAAATAAAAGAAAGGAGAGAATTTTGTTTGATTACAAAAATTAAACTCGAAATAAAGAATAAATAAATAAAAACAGATTTTATTTTGTTACAAAAACAAAATTAAAATCTGATTAAATAAACAAATAAAACAAAATAATAAATTAAACAACTTACTTGATTAATTTCTTTGAATAATTATCTGATCAAGTCCAGTGTTTGACACTGTGTCCTTAAGACAGATTCGTCCTCTCCACGGTGCTTTCAGAATTTGGACGTCTATCTCCCAGGATAAAATGATCTACTACAAAGGCCCTGTTTGGTAGATGTGTGGGAAAGTGCTTATAGCTTATGCCTAAACAGCTTATAGATTATAACTTTCAGCTTAAGCTGATTTCCAGCTTATTCTTAAAGCATCTCCTGCCCCACTCAAAGAATAAGCTGATTTCTGACTTCCAAAAAGCTATAAGTTATAAGCTATAAGCTAAACCAAACACATCAAAATAGCTTAAATTAAGCTGAAAGCTGAAATAAGCTGTAATTAAGCTCTGCCAAACAGGCACAAACAATAGCAGCACTACAAATTGTTTGCCTAACGAACACACTAAGTGTTTATACTCTCTCTGACAAGAAAATAATGCAGCAACATGAAGAGAATGTTTTCAGAATTATGAAGGACGAAAATTAGAGTTACAAAATCCAAATGAGGGCTGTCCTATTTATAGATGAAGGTGGCTCTTGGTTTTGAATTGAACAGGTATGAAACCTGTTGGTTTTGAATTCAAACAGATTTGAATCTGTTGGTTATATTCAAACAGATAACAAAAACGGGAAGGGCCTGTTTGGGTGTGCAATAATACCAGACTGGTTTATTTCGGGAAGGGCCCTGTTTGGATGTACAGAAAAACCAAACCAGTTTATTTCCAGTTTAATTTGAATTCTGGATTTTATTTTAAAAAAAAATTAAATTCAAATGTTTTTGAAAGATTAGTATTGGGCCGAACAAGCCCAACCTCACACCACGCACCGCGCCCAAGCCCAGCCCAGCCCGCCGCCGACCGACGACGGACGGCGGCGGCGCGCGTGTGGTGATTTTTGGGTCCAATGGGTCTAGCCCATTTTGCCCATAACCTCTCCCTCTAAAACACTTGGGTACCCCTTGGGGCACACCCCAAGTACCAAACCATGCCTTATAAACCCATTCAAAACTTCCCACCAAATCAATGTGGGACAAGCCTTATTCAAACCTTTAAGGATTTTCCACCAAAACTCCATTTCCATGGAGCACACTTTGGCTTCAATTTCCCATTCACTCGGTAATGGTTTTGAGCAACCAAATATACCACGTGAATCACAACGCGGCATAGAACGCGTTACCACTTTGACCCGCGTAAATCGATGCACGGGGCCCACCTAAAAAATAGACCAAACTTAGGATAAAATTCTGGTTTTACCCAGAATTTATAACCATTTCCAACAATCCCCCACATGAATGGAATTTGATGACAACGGAAATGCAACAATATGCAGATTTATCGAAAGAGTATAAGTCGAAAATATCTTGCATCAGGATAGGTAGTTTTCGGCCTTGAACCTTCCCTAGTGATAACCTATCGGACTTACTGGCTAACCAATGGACGCGATGCCTTGAATTGTTCAGCCGTTTGTGTAAGCCAAGACAATAGATTTCACACAAAATATCTTCTAACACATCGTGGTTCTCACTGTTGTGTTCATTTTGGCCTTGAACGCTCCTGGTTTTCATGAGTGTTTCTAGAGAATGTAGCCTCTTTCATTCTCATAGAACCGGCCCCAGTTCAACACTCATATAGGTGATTCTTATTGTGAGTATCTCCTTATACTCGTCTTGATTTTATGCCTTAATCAAGATATAAGTAATCATTAAAAGCAAAGCTTATCCTTATGCCCCTGCAGACAACATATGTTGCAGATATCACTCTCACCATAGGAATGGGTAAGGAATTTTAATTCCTTGGTGATTTCTGGCGAGCCATACATAACTTAGTTGTCCCTTTGAACTTAGTTCTTGGGATCTCCAGTCATATAAGTAGGGTTACCATTATGACGACTCTTATGTAATAGGCTTTAATCCCATCCCTTCGATGAACTATACACTAGCTCTTTTGTCAAACCTTTTGTTAACGGATCCGCAATATTCTCTTTAGATTTTATATAATCTATTGAGATTATTCCGTTTGACAACAATTGCCTTACGGTATTATGTCGACGACGAATATGTCGTGACTTACCGTTATACATATGATTCTGTGCCCTGCCTATTGCAGATTGACTATCACAATGAATGCAAATAGCTGGCACAGGTTTTGGCCACATTGGAATGTCTTCTAAGAAGTGACGAAGCCATTCTGCTTCTTCTCCTGCTTTGTCTAAAGCAATGAACTCGGATTCCATTGTGGATCGTGCGATGCATGTTTGTTTCGTGGATTTCCAAGAAACAGCAGCGCCTCCCAGAGTAAAGACATATCCACTTGTGGATTTTGAATCTTTAGTATCCGATATCCAATTTGCATCACAATAACCTTCAAGTACTGCTGGATATCGAGTAAAGTTCAAACCATGATCACGGGTGAATCTTAGATATCTAAGAACCCGAATGATCGCTTTCCAATGGTCTTCTCCGGGGTTACTAGTGTACCTACTCAATTTACTGATAGCATAAGCTATATCAGGACGAGTACAATTCATTAGGTACATTAGGCTTCCAATGATTTGGGAGTATTTTAACTGAGACACTGCATCACCTTTATTTTTCGATAAATAAAGACTGATGTCTACAGGTGTTCTAGCTAAATTCAAATCATCCTTGATAAATTTATCAAGAATTTTCTCAATATAATGAGATTGAGATAATGCATATCCGTCAGATGTTTTAGTAATTTTCATTCCTAATATAACATCTGCGACCCCCATATCTTTCATATCAAATCTTTTGTTAAGCATTTGCTTAGTTGATTTGATCATGTTTTGACTGCTTCCAATGATAAGCATGTCATCCACATAAAGACAAACTATGACATATCCTTGGTCAGTGTTTTTAACATAGACGCATTTGTCACATTCGTTTATCTTAAACCCATTAGTAAGCATTGCATGATCAAATTTTTCATGCCATTGCTTAGGTGCTTGTTTTAATCCATAAAGGGATTTTACAAGTCGACAAACTTTCTTTTCTTGCCCTGATACTACAAACCCTTCGGGTTGCTCCATATAGATCTCTTCATTTAGATCACCGTTTAAGAAAGCTGTCTTAACATCCATTTGATGTATTTCTAAATTAAACAACGCTGCTATAAATAAGCATGCGAATGGATGTTATTCTTGTCACAGGGGAATATGTGTCAAAATAGTCCAGACCTTCCTTTTGTCTGTAACCTTTAACTACAAGTCTTGCTTTATACTTGTCAATTGAACCATCTGCTTTCATTTTTCTCTTGAATATCCATTTATATCCAAGAGGTTTAGAACCTGGTGGAAGATCCACCAATTCCCAAGTATGATTTTGCATAATGGATTCAATTTCATTATTAACAGCCTCTTTCCACAAAGGTGCTTCAGGACCTGTCATTGCTGCCTTAAAGCTTTGAGGTTCATTTTCTAACAAGTATGTCAGAAAATCTGGACCAAAGGATTTTGATGTTCTCGCTCTCTTACTTCTTCTTGGTTCATCATCAGTTAAATCCTGTTGGTCGAGACCATTACTAGTCTTTGTGTTTGATTGTCATTAGTCTCTTGACTTTGTGTACAATCATAAGTTCTTTTCTGTGAACTTAATTCCTGTCCTTTCTTGTAAGGAAAGACATGTTCAAAAAACACAGCATTCCTTGACTCTATAATAGTGTTCACATTTATATCAGGTATTTCTGATTTATAAGTCAGAAACCGATATGCACTACTATTCTGAGCATAACCAATAAACACACAATCTACTTTTTGGTCCAATCTTAGTCTTTTTAGGAACAGGAACTTCAACTTTTGCCAAACACCCCCACACTTTTAAGTATTTGTAGGAAGGTGGTCGACCTTTCCACAATTCATAAGGAGTGCTGTTGGTTTTCTTGTGGGGTATTCTTAAGAACATAATTAGCAGACAATATTGCTTCCCCCCACAAGTTCTGTGGTAAACCTGAACTTAGTAACATGGCATTCATCATTTCTTTTAGGGTTCTATTCTTCCTTTCAGCAATTCCATTTTGCTGTGGAGAATAAGGGGCTGTAGTTTGGTGAATAATGCCATGTTGTGCACAAAATTCATTTAATGGTGCATCATATTCACCACCCCTATCACTTCTAATATAAATCAAAATATAACATCCATCACTTGTTGTCTATGATGTGCTTGATTCATAAATTTCAAAACATGATTCACGAAAAATCCAAAATAATTATGACTACACAAATCAGAATTAATGTTTTGACAAAATCATATCCTCATAAAATTTTGCCTAAAAATCAAACAAGTCAAAAATCATTTGATTGTATACATACTTGCAACTCATTTACGAATAAAGTCACTGTCATAAAAATATTTGTGACAGAAGAAAATTAAAATATCTCATCTAATGCAAGAGATACACCCCCATATAAATAAAATGGTTTAACAAATTCTACTACGCAAGTAAAATAATAATTGACAATTTTATGTCACATATTCAACAAATAATAATCCACATAAAAGATTTTTCAAAATTTACTTCCAATTAAATGGAACAATATAACTACATACATCTTCATGTTTAAATTTCTCTGGTGTTTAAACACCCATTCAAAATTGATTGGAAAAACTCAAATTAATCAACATATCAATTTAACATTCCAAATCACATGAAATTGTTGTTAGGAAATAACTTGAGTTGATATCATACATGCATATCAAACGCATCAACTAAAAATAATGAATTAACAAAATAAATTAATCATGCATGATCCCAAAACTTGCATCATGAAATAAAAAGATTCTCAACTCATAAATAAAATTCAATGCGTTTTGAATTTTAAACTCCAAAATGACAAAACATACCTTCATTTAATCAGTTTGATTTGTACATAAATAAACTAATTAAATATGCATTCAAATGTTCTTGATATATATATATATTTTTTCGACTCATGTGCAGAAACTATTCACGACTACGGATCCATACACAGAAAATAAAGAATGATTCAGAAAATCAATAAGAAAATAATCTTGCTACAAAGGTTTCTTCATAATAAAACTGAAATTTAGTTTGTAAAACTAATATATAACTCCAGAATTAAATACTTCCATGTATACTCATAATGAACTATGAAAAAGTCAAAAGAATTAACACCTTTTCACAAAGGGTTCAAAAATTAAGTGATCTCCCAAATGAAACCATAAGTCACGTACAATATTTACAGATTGTAACCGAAACACAAAGTTACATGATTGATTAACAAAATTAATTTTCTAGTTACTAAAACCACAAAATAAATTATAATACAAAATAATTTTCTATGTTACTAAAACTAGAAAATAAAATACCACAAATTAATTTTCTAGTTACTAAAACCAGAAAATAAATTATAACACAAAATAATTTTATTTTTCTTGTTACTAAAACTAGAAAATAATATAATTTTATTTTTTACTAAAACTAGAAAATAAAAATTTTACTTACTAAAACTAGAAAAATAAAATACCGAAATAATATCTGATTACAAAAATAGAAAAACACAAAATAATTTTCTAGTTACCAAAACCAGAAAATAAATTCTAGTTACTAAAACCAAAAATAAATTCTAGTTACTAAAACCAGAAAATAAATGATAACAACAAAATAATTTTATTTTCCTTGTTACTAAAACTAGAAAAATAAAATACCAAAATAATTTTCTGTAACACCAAATAATATTCTGCAATTGTTAATGACACCAGTATATTACTACTAGTTGTCAAAGAAAAGAGACAGTATATATTACTATCTGTCAAATAGCATAAACCACTATTTGTTTTTCCAACCAAAATATTACTTTGGAAACACAGAAAATTAAATACAATGAAGATACCAAAAATAATCTGTCTTAAGATTGGGACAATCTTCACTGTATTTAAATAAATTAAATTCTGTTGTGTACTAAACAACAACAGAATAAAAGAAATAAAGAAATGAGAGAATTTGTTTGATTACAAAAATCAAACTCGAAATAAAGAATAAATAAATAAAAACAGATTTTATTTTGTTACAAAAACAAAATTAAAATCTGATTAAATAAACAAATAAAACAAAATAATAAATTAAACAACTTACTTGATTAATTTCTTTGAATAATTATCTGATCAAGTCCAGTGTTTGACACTGTGTCCTTAAGACAAATTCGTCCTCTCCACGGTGCTTTCAGAACCCAGGATAAAATGATCTACTACAAATTGTTTGCCTAACGAACACACTAAGTGTTTATACTCTCTCTGACAAGAAAATAATGCAGCAACATGAAGAGAATGTTTTCAGAATTATGAAGGACGAAAATTTGAGTTACAAAATCCAAATGAGGGCTGTCCTATTTATAGATGTAAAGGTGGCTCTTGGTTTTGAATTCAAACAGATTTGAAATGTTTTTGGCCGAACAAGCCCAACCTCACACCACGCACCCGCGCCCAAGCCCAGGCCCAGCCCAGCCCGCCTGGACAGCGGCGCGCGCGTGTGGTGATTTTTGGGTCTAATGGGTCTAGCCCATTTTGCCCATAACCTCTCCCTCTAAAACACTTGGGTACCCCTTGGGACACACCCCAAGTACCAAACCCATGCCTTATAAACCCATTCCAAACTTCCCACCAAATCAATGTGGGACAAGCCTTATTCAATACCTTTAAGGATTTTCCACCAAAACTCCATTTCCATGGAGCAAGCTTTGGCTTCAATTTCCCATTCACTCGGTAATGGTTTTGAGCAACCAAATATACCACGTGAATCACAACGCGACATAGAACGCGTTACCACTTTGACCAGCGTAAATCGACGCACGGGGCCCACCTAAATATTAGACCAAACTTAGGATAAAATTCTGGTTTTACCCAGAATTTATAACCATTTCCAACACTATGTATCTTTCTCACCGTCTCTCTCTCTCTCTCTCTCTCACATTGAACATGCGAAAGCAGTCTCTTGGCTCACCAAATTCGAAGTTCCATAGCCATGGAGAAGTTGTTGGAGAGAAATAAGATAACCTCTCAAGAGAAGACCAGAAGCGTAAGGACCAAGCTTGTTCGCTCACTGCCACAGACGACAAAGACAACGACAAGAAGAGACTGTTGAAAGCAAAGCAAAGCTCGCCGATACTGGTTTTCAAAATAATTTTTTTTTTTTTTTTCAGTTGTTAACTTTTGAAAATTTCTTCAAATTTCAAAACTTGATTTTCAAATGTAATTATTTTTTTTTTATTTGAATATTGTTTTTCGAACAAAAATAATAATTTCGACAGTTGATTCTCGACCAAAAAAAAAAAACTCGTCACTGGTTTGCCGAAGAGAGCTTTTCTCTGGAAATTTGAGAAGCCAAATTGAAGAACAAACCAACAAAGTAATGAAAAAGGGTATAGGGTAGAAAGATTGGAATGAAATAAAGAATGAAATCAATGAAATGAATGGAGTTACCTGAAGAAGGCAAGAACGTCGTGATAAAAAGGACCACGAACGATGGTGTCCATTACATCGAATAGCAACACTAGTAGCTTTCTATTCCTGTTTTTGTTGATATCGAAGCTCTGATTGTTGCTGTTGTTGAAATTATTGAGTGCCATTGTTGAAATTATTGTTGTTATTGTTCATTATGGTCATTTTACTTTAGGATGTAATTGTCATTAAAATAAAATTTCATTACGTGTGTAGACTAAGATAAGTAAGTGTGTGCAAATAGAATTTCCCGAAATTCAGGTGCTCAAATACTTTGTCCATAAAGACAAGTTTAGATAAGATGACCAAAATATCCCTGGCTATATATACAAACCAAACCCTCACACCTCAAAAAAATTGTCTCTGCTCTCTTTCTCTGGTTTCTGCTTTTTGTTTCTCTCTATCTCTCTCTCTCTCTCTCTGCTCTCTGTCGCCATCGATCGCCGCTGTCCACCCTCACCCTCCGCCTCACCCGCACCTCCATCTCACATGCGCCTTCGCCTTACATACCACTCTTCCTTTGTTATGGCTGTCAGTCATCCACAACTAGAGCCTTACTTAGGTCTACTTCATCCGAACTCAAATCTATGGTTTTCACATTATTTGCGTGCTTGTTTGTATTGTTTCTCTCTAGATCCATCTCACCAGAGTTAGCTTGAAATGTTGCCCCCACCGCTATTAACTTCTGCACTCATTTCCATCGAAGCTTTATTCTCTAAAGAGAAGTCCTTTGCTACAGCTTTTTTTCATTTGATCTAAACCCTAGCTATATATGCTTATATATATAACTATATACATGTTTGATCTAATCTATTATTACCTTAGTGCTATATATGTTTACATATATATATATATATATATATATATATATGATTTGTTGAATAGTTCCTCTTTATTTCCCTATATTGTTCTTTTTTCTTTGTTTTTTTCTTTCCTTTTTTTGTTGTTTGTTGTTGATGACATAGATTGCACTAGGGAAAGAGAGAGAGAAGATAGATATTTGAATAGATAGAACAAAACAATTCATGTTTTTTTATTTATTTTGAAATTGGATGATTGTACAGCCATTATTGGTGATTCCGATTATTCTTGTTGTAAATTATTTGATAAAAACATTTTAACATATCAGTGTCTATTTACTCTCTATGTATATCACAATTTAAACAAAAAAAAATTAAAAAAAAATTAAATTGATAAAAAAATAGGCTTGTGAAATTCAACAAATAAGGAAAATAGGCTTTGTGAAATTCAATAGGGGCAAAAAATTCAACAGATAAGGGAAAAAAAGATATTCAAAATTTTTGAACACGTAGGAAATTTTTTGAACAGATAAGTAAAAATTTTGAACAGATAGGCAAAAAAAATTGAACAAATAAGAAAATTTTTGAATAGATAACAAAGAAATTTGAACAGATAGTCAATGAAAGTCAACATATAAAAAAGTCAACAAATAAATTAAGGGATAAAATTGGAAATAAAATGTCCTTCAAAACAAGAAAAAAGGCTTCTCACCAAACTATTTCACAAAATGTAGACCTCTCACTAACAAAAAAATATCCATTGGACCTAATGCTTTACAACCTTCTTAGATTGGATTTATCACTAATTTTCTCTTTTTTAAATTGTCTATTGTTTTAGAAGAAGTATCAATAAATGTCATTTTTATATTTTAGTAATCAACAAGTCTTCGAAATAATCTAATGAATCCAATAATCTCATCTATAAGGAAATGACATAATAACCCTACATTTTACATTCAAAATGGTGGTTAATACCTATAAATGACCAAAAAATCCATATCTTGAAATTATACATTTACCTAAAGTTTACTAAAACGTTTTTTTACTCCTTAGAATATTTGGAGAATCCCACAAATCAAGCCATTTCATAACAAGAAGATTTCCATATTAGATTTCCCTATTTTGTATACAATGTTACATCTCACACTAGTTGAATGAGATCCCTAACAAGAACATGGATTATGGTTATGATATGAAGATGTGACTTTACGATGCTGCTTTGTAAAATATTTTGTTTTTAGAAAACAAAAAGTGGGTCATGTGTGGAAAAACTTTAGAAAACAATGCTTCATTCGTCTCATGATTTGGGGTTGCTGGAAAAACTCACTTATTGCTATTGTTAGAGAGGTGTGTACTGTCAAATAGTTGTTGTCGGAAAACTAGCCCGCTAGATGCTTTTGAAAGGTTTTGAGGGTTTTGAAGTATGTGGGTAATGATGGAGATGAGTGCTCTAATAAGCCCTATGTTATGATTTAGTGAGTGGGTTTAATTGTGAGATAAGATGTACTCAAATAATTCATGTCCCTTTTAGTAATTTCATTTGAGGTTATTATTGTAATAATAAATAAATAGAAGAAATGAGGACTCTAAAGTATTAATTGAAATACTAATAGCAGGACTCAAATTTTAACGCTCCGTTTATTTGGGCGGAAAACATTTTCTGTATTTTCTGGTGTTTGGTACAATGGAAAACGAAAGTTAACGGAAAACATTTTCTATGGTCAATAGAAAATAAACATGTATGGGCAGAAAATGTTTTTCACTTTGAAAAGGTACAAAACATTTTTTGAACTAAAATTAATGTCACCACACTACCACCTCTACCACTATACCAGCATCACCACAGCTACTGCCACCATTACTGTCGTTATCACCACCGCCGATGCCACCACCTCTACTGTCACTTTCGTTTCACCACTATTTCCACCAAACATAAAAAAAATTCTCTACAAAATATTTTTCGAAATTTTTTTCCCGTAGAAAATAATTTTTATCTAAAAATATTTTTTACCAAAATAAATGGAGTATAAGTCTTAATTTTTCTTTGTTAGATGATATTACCCTTACTTACATTAGCGTGTAATTTGGGATGTGGCCGTTGATATACAAGTGCAACCTGACATTTCGTCTTGATATGCATGTGACATCATTGGGAAATCTTATTTCCACACACCTACTTACTTTTGTGTACATCATTTCTCAGTACTCACACTTATTAATTTGATTATTAGTTATTGTTCTCATTCTACACACAAAATGTTTCAATTATATCCTTAACTTATATCTTTGTACATACACCATCTTAACCCTCATTCCACATACCAAATGTTTCAATTATACCCTTAACTCATATTCTTGTACACACACCACCTCAACCCTTCTTCCACACACATTCTTTGCTCTTTGACTGATTCAACAATGGATTTGAAAATGGAGACAATGAAGAAGATGAGTCTGTAACAAACTGCAACACCCCATTTTTCTCAAAATTAAAGGCTAAGGGCATCCATTCATCTAACAAAGACCCACAAACCCATAATCTCTCTCAACCTAGTTTCTAAAATCCATTTTTTTTTCTATAATTTAAAAAAAAAACCAAAAGTTTTTATATATACAAATTGTGAAAAAAAATGAAGTAATGCTACTTTTGAGAGAAAAAAAAATATCAAAGGAGATTGTAGAGGTGTTGTAGGCGTTGGTCATCAATGGAAGGTTCTGATACACAAAAAGAAAATTCACTTTTAGCCCTCACATGAAATTGTTCTTTTGCATATATATACACTACTAGAAACATAATTGTTTGCATTTGATTGTTTGGTCGCCCCAAAAAATCACTTTTTACATCAAAATCTCGTTTTACTTAACCTCCAATCGTGTTCTTAACTATAAACTAAAAAAAATAAAAATAAAAACCCAAATCATGTAAAACTTGCCCTATCCCCTTTCACTTTTATTTCCCAAATCTGTCTCCAACGGTGTATAAACTCTCTCTCTCTCTCTCTCTCTCTCTCAAAATCTCTCTCTTTCAACTCTGCACTCTCTCTCGCTCAAATGTCACTATCCACTGTCCACTCTCTCTCACTTGACTCTTCATTCTCTCTCGCTCGACTCTCACTTTCATGAAGATTTGAAGATTTTGATCAGTTGTTGACAAAGATTTTGATGGATTCATAATCGGTAAGCCTAATTTCTATGTATGAATCCAACTCTCTGTCTCTCTAGTCCAACTCTCCTCTCTGCTCTTTGGTACTCTCTCTATATATATATATATATATCCATGTAATGTATAACAATATACACGCATACATTCCATTTCTATGTCCATTAAATGAATCAAATAAATCTGATGTACTTTGAGACGACGAGTACAACATTATTTACTGTACAATCGGTATTGAGTAAGCTTTTCTTAGCTGCGAGAAATCTCTTTTTTTATGCTTGACTACATAATCTCGATGAGTGTGAATTTTTCAAATCATGTGATTAGTTAACATTAGTTTTGTGATTTTACTTGTTATCGTCCATTCTTCAACGATTTGATCATCATATTTTGTAAATTCTTCAATTACAATGTGAATTGTCTTTGTGATTGAACTCTCAAATCTTGACTTAATTGTTCATTGAAGAAAATTTGTTGTGCTTGCTACTTTGCTTTGGACTATCATCTTATTTTACAAATAAATAAATTCCACTCAATCTCTTTGTCAATAAGTAGTGTTTATTCAAAAAAATTATACATGAAGTCTGTAAATTTTGATTCATCTTAGTTTTTGACTATATATATTTGGATTTTTTTATCTGTTATGTTATTCTGAGCTTTTATTCTTCATAAATACCTAATTGCTCATTTTCTTCAACAGTTTCATGGCAAATTACTGGGCTATTGGTTTTATTTGGTGTACTTTTTGAACTATAATATGTTTTTCAGATTCAGTTATGCTCAAAATATTTCTCTCCCTTTTTATTTTTTTTATTTTTTATGACAATGATTAGTTGTGCCAATGAGTCATGCACTTGTTATTGTGATACTTTGCAAACTCATTCTTTTTATGGATGTGTACAAAAATAGTTAAAGAAATAGAAAGATGGACAAGAATTGGATTGATTTGCCAAATCAAACGTCAATTGATTACGTGAATGGGATTGATAACTTCTTGGGATTTGCATACAACAATAGAGATGAAACTTCATCGATTAGTTGTTCGTGTCGATTTTGTAGTAATCGATACAATTTTTCACAAGAGGTTGTAAGGAGCATCTTATTTCCAATGGGTTCATAAAAAAGTACAAAAATTGGATTCATCATGGTGAATCTTATGTTCATTTACTTTTACATGGTAACCAAGAGAACCAAACAGTAATGGTGCATTTAGGGACTAGAGATGATGTGGTTGGGATGGTACAAAAGGCTATGGAAATTCCACACATGGGTGTTAAGAATGATAAACCAACTGCACGTGATCCAGCCAAAGCAGGGGTAAGTAGTCCAAGCCATGTAGATGAAGATGATCCAGTTTGGATAGAGACAAATGGCGAAACTTTGAAATATTTTAAACTTTTGAAAGATGCACAAATTGAATTATACCCGGGGTGTCACAAATTTACTTTTCTATCATTCATTGTTCGAATTTTGCATATGAAGTTGCTCAATCAATGGATCGACAAGTTTGTTGACATGTTACTTGAGCTTTTGAATGAGGTTTTTCCTATGGACACAAAACTTCCAAGTTCATATTATCAAGCTCAGAAGGTTACTACAGATTTGGGTTTCACGTATGAGACTTTTGATGCTTGCCTCAATAGTTGTATGTTTATGCAGTAGGTCTAGATGGAAACAGAATAATGGTGTTGGAAATGATGAAAGGGAATCTGGTAAACGGGTAACAACAAAACATATGAGGTATTTCCCTTTGAATCCAAGGTTGCACAGGTTGTTTATATCATTGAAAACAACAAAGCTCATGAGATGGCATACAGAAGAATGGGTTGATGTGGTAGGTTAAGGCATCCTGCTGACTCCCTTGCATAGAAGTACTTTGATCGGCAAAACACGTGTTTTGCTAGTAATAGTCGTAATGTACGTCTTGAGTTGGCTGCAGATGGATTCAACCCATCTAGATCAATGAACGTAGTTCATAGCACTTGACCAATTGTGTTGATTCCGTATAATTTACCACCATGGATGTGCATGAAGCAACCAAATTTGATTTTGTCTGTGCTGATTGATGGGCTAAAAGAACTTGGCGATAAGATCGATGTGTTTTTGCAACCATTGATTGAGGAGTTGAAGGAATTATGCGATGAAGGTAAACAAATGTTTGATGCATTAACCAATGAAATGTTTTAATTGCATACAGCTCTGTTATGGACAATCAGTGACTTTCCTGCGTATGCCAACTTATCAGGATGGAGTACGAAAGGTGGATATGCTTGTCCTTGTTGTAATGTGAAAACTCAATCATGTTGGTTGAAGCATGATAGGAAGTATTCTGTGACGACCCCACCATGTATAATGGTTAGCACTTAATTAATTAAGGAGATTGAATTTTAATTGCCAAATTATTCTAATTTAATCTGGGATTTATGAAAAATTATGGAGGCTGATTCGTATATGATTCTATTGAGGATTTATTTTAGAATTAGAAATTGAAATCCTAAATGGCTCAAGATAGTACAAATGGTGAACTGAATTATTTTAATTTCGAGTATCGGATCATATGGGAGTTTAATTAAATATTCGATTCGGATTTATAAAATTGAGATTTGATTAATTGGGTCTGAATTGGAGTTAATTAAGTTATACGAATTTGGAATTAAGATTTTTATAAATTAAATTTATTTATGAGGTGTTCAATTGACTATGTAATTTATTGACGGAGATTTTGGGTTCAATCTAAAATTGAAGGCCTTAATGATGTGAGAAACCAAAATTGAGGTTGGAAATAAGTTTAATTTAATATTTGAAGTCTTTTGAGAGTTTGATTAAAAATCTGATTCAGATTAATAAATAAATTTAATATAATTAATTAGGCTCTAATGGAAGTCAAATTAGACTAATTAAATTATGTGGAATTTGTGATTAGGTATGATTAATTTAATTATGTGTTAATCAAGATTTATTAAGAATAAGTGTTATTTAATTAAATTAATCTTAACCATAAATTAAATTATAGAGTGATTTAGAATTTGAGGATATGTGGGTGTGTATGTGCAGAGAAATATGTGTGTGTGCAGAGAAATATGTGTGTGTGTGCGCATGTGAGTGTTGTGTTGTAGCTCAAAGAAATGTGCAAGTATGTGCACGTGTTACAAGAAGTGAGAGTGTGTCTATTTGTCAAAAAGAGAGGGTTTGGCTTGTGAAGGGTGCTGGAGAGCTTAGAAAGAGAGAGAGCTCAAAGAGTGTAGAGAGAGAAACCCATATTTGGGTGAAAGATTGGAAGAAAGAAGAGCAATTGTAAGAGGAGCTCAAGAAATTCTGCAAACTCAAAATTATAGGTAAGGATCCTAAGTTTAATTTAAAAGATTAATCTCCCTACACCTTGAAATTGAGAGAGTTTTGAAGTTATGTTCATGAATTAAGAAAGTTTTAGAATCAATAACATGTAATTAAAAAGAATTAGCAAGAAGATAAAGAAAAATTGAGTTAAGTGTAAGATTATGGAAATAAACATGGAAATTGATTATTTTGGTTTGATGTTAAATATCTTGCGTGAATTTGGGCCTCATTTTTACATGCATGTAATTTGGAAGAATTAAAGAATAAATATGGAATAATTGTAGGAATTCTTCAAATTGAACTTGGGTTTGTGAACCTTGATATATATATATATATGAGATGTATATTTGCATGCACCATGAGTTTTGAAAGGATTTGAGCCATGCAAATTTATTATACATTTGATTTTGAAGAAAAGTTTGGAAACCATGCGTTCATGAAAATATGGGTTTTGATGTTTATTATTAACCCATGCATGTAATGTAATTTAAGAGCTTTATTTAATTTAAACAAATTTTGGAATATATTAAATTAGTTAGTTTTATTTGAATTACACATATTCAATGGTTGCTAGGAAATTGACAAGAAAATGAAGAATTTAGAGCCAAGATCAAGTTTATGAAGTTAAATTAGAAATTAATTACTTTGGGTTTGAATTTAGTTGTCTTAATATCAAATTGAGTTTCAATTGTACATGCATCATGAATTTTTAAGAGTTTTGGAAGATCAATTCATGTTTTAGAATTTGTGAGTTTGAAATTGGGCTTGATATGAAGAAAATGAATGAAATTTAAATTTGGACAAATATGGAAACAAATTATAATTTATATTTGAGAATCAAAAATTAGTTTAATTTTGATTTAAATTTCATACATTCAAATATTTTTGAAAGAGCTTTATAGATTCAATTTTATGTTTCATTAAACAAAGAAAGGATTGAAAGATTCAAGGTTTAAATTTGAATTAAAATCATGGAATCAACTTTAAATATATGAATATTGAATGTTATATTCGAGTGAGTCATGCATGAATTTGGAGCATTGGTAATGTGTTTTGAAGTTTAAACAACATTTTGGAAAACCCAGAATTCATCATCATCGCTCGAGCGAAGAAGTTGTCGCTTGAGCGTAGAATGCAAGCAACCAGTATTTTTGCAGACCAAGGGGTCAACTCGAGCGACCAATGTTGCGCTCGAGCGAAGAGTCCTGTTTCAGAAAAATTTGAAAAGCTGTTTCATATTTCGATTTTTGTTCTTTTTCACTTCCAAGCATTTTTAGGCAAGAATTATGACTCAACAAGATTAATAAACTAACAATCAATATAAATTAATTGGTTAAGGAATAAATCACTGATTTAATAGTAATTGATTAAGAAGCCAAGTATGAAATCGTTCTATTTAGAAAAGAGGGATTTGGTAATGAAAGAATATGAGAAATAAGAACCCGATCCATTTGAATAAAAAAAGAAAGAAAAAAGAATGAGCGTAGTAGAACTTCAGACTACTTAGATAGAAAAAGACAAGAAAAGTCAAGTTTGATCAAGGAATTCATATTGTGTTTCAATGTGTATATGTTATGCGTTTGTATAGGTCATGCGCTATTGTCTGCCTAATTTATCTGATTTATCCAATCTGTCTGATCAACTTCTACAACTATCTGTGAGTAATAACTTAGTAAAGTTATGTTCCACTTTATTTATTTTCTGCATGATGGAATATGATATGTTTTATGAAATGTTATATTCAGTACAATGAATGATTGTCTAATTTCTGACAAGTATTCGTGGCATCCTTAGCATAAGGCCCTTGCCCGGGGGTAACAATACCTTGGTTTATAAGCAAGGCCCTTGCCCGGGGGTAATAATACAGTGGTCTCAAGGCCCTTTCCTGGGGGTAATAATACCATGGCTCAAGTATGTTACAAGTTTCCCGGTACTGGAGGTTCCTTAATAGAACTGACAAGCATGATAACGTTAATGGATGTACCATGTATGATTAAGCATGAACTCTGATTTCTGTATATGATTTGAATAAGAATATGAATATGAACCTGTTTTTGATTGAAATCTGAATATGCATAAGACTCTGTTTCTGAAAAGAATCTGTTTTTGATATAAACTCTAATTTCTGACTCTGTGATGGACATCATTCATTAAAACCCTTTACTTTGTTATTATTCACTGGGCTCCAGCTCACTGTATTATTTATGTATGTAGGTGATCAGGCGCGTGACCAGGCTTAGAAGTGTCTGTTTGGAATTTGTTTTTGTCAGCCAACCTACGTGCCTCCCGTGGTGGTTCTCGATATGTCAAGTGGTTATGGCTATGTGATTAAAGTTCAAGTTTTGTTTTCTTATTTGTTTAAGCAAGTCTTTTTTTATTTTGTAAATAGAGCTAAGTCTCTCTTTGTCTAATCTGTATATATATGATGACGTAAGGAGGATGTGTAGATATGTATATAAAAAGTTTAAAATTTTTGTGTCTCATATAAGTCTGCACAGCTCAATGGATGTTCTATATTTGTTATTTGCTTCCGCTAGCCCCTAATATTATGTTAATCTGTATCAGAAGCCTTCGGTAATCCCAAGATTACTGGCTGGTTATGATGCTAAACCCATAGGGGCGGGTTTGGGTCGTGACATATTCATGCATGAGTCATTGTCATTTCTTACCAATTAATCATAAATTTCAAAAGGATAAATTATCATCTGATGGTAATCGAGAATGGAGACTAAAATCTCAAATGTTATCTGGATTTGAGATGTTGCATCAGTTGGAATCAAAAAGTGTCATTTAGTCAGTACAAGAGGAATGGCCTTAAGGAAATGTTTAGGAGACGAGAAAAAAGGGAAAATAACGAAACGAGAAGCCATACTTGGAAGAAAAAGAATATATTCTATGAATTGCAGTATTGGGAGCACAACTTAATAAGACACAATCTCGATGTGATGCACATAGAGAAAAATATCTGCGATAATATATTGTGGACAATACTAGGAATTGGAGGAAAATCCAAAGATAATGTGAATGCTCGACATGATCTGCAAGAATGAATATTAGAAAACATTGCACTTGCAGTCAAGAGGGTCCAATAAAGTTTTTATACCTCTTGCACAATTCACAATGAGCAAGGATGAGAAAGATATGTTTCGGAAATAAGGGTACCGAACGGTTATGTATTCAATATCTCGCGACACGTGCGCTTACAAGATAAAAGTATATGGGGTCTTAGGAGCCATGATAGTCATATTTTGATGCAACAACTTATTCCTTTAGCTATACGGAGGTCCTTGCCTAAGAATGTGATTGAACCATTGGTTGAGTTGAGCACTTTTTTTTGGACAATTGTGCTCCAAAGTGAATCGTGCAAGTGATTTGGAATATATTTAGGATCATATTGCGGTAATTCTTTGTCATCTTGAAATTTTTTTTCCACCAGCTTTCTTCAATATAATGGAACACTTGTCTATACATGTTGCTGATGAAGCATTGATCGTTGGAGCAATACAATTTTGATAGATGTACTTGATTGAGAGGTTTCTTCTTACATTGAAACAATATGTGCGTAATCGAGCTCATATAGAGAATTCAATAGCCAAGGGTTATTTGATGGAAGAATGCATGAACTTTTGTTCATGCTATCTCCTTGATGTAGAAACCAAATCTAATTGACCGAGGGGAAACAATGAAAGTGATGACAACATGGGTCGAGTTGTAGGCAAAAGTACAACATTTTATCTTAATAATAATGAATTACAATAATGTCATCGATATGTGTTGTTCAACACAAGTTCAATTGCACCATTCATAAGGTAATTTATCACTCCCCCAATATGTTAAAATTCTAAAGTGAACTCTATATGATATTGATGTGATTAAGCTTGAGAGTGGTTGGGGTGGTTGTTGTCACTCTCCTCTTGTTCTTCTGCTCTATTCTCCTCTTGTTAAGTGCTCTGTCTAATGAGAAAACAATATAAACAATGGAGTATAAACCTAGAGAGTAAAGAAATATGAGAGTATTGCTTTGCAATAGAGTGTGTAGCAAGCAATGAACAATAAAGTAAGTGAGAAACAATGGAGAAATTAGGTTTCCCCCCCCCCCCAAAAAAAAAAATATGCACTGAGATTTTTTTATTTTGGAAAGATGTTTACAGAGAAAACTTTGATTTAATATTAAAGGTGTGTTTTGATATCCATTATAGTCATTTTGTTTCCAGATAAAATTGTCATTAAAATAATGTTTTATTAAGTGTGTGCACAGAGGTAAATATGTGTGTGGAAATACAATTTCGTGACATCACTCTTGATTTTTGTATTATAAATTAAAAAAATTATGATTTTTATTCTTCATATTCATTTTTATTAAATTTAATATTTTTGAAATTTATTAGGCCAAATCTATCAGATAAGATCAATACTAAATATAAAATTTATAAAAATAAAAATATGAATTTTTAGTGAAACTATTATATGGACGATTTTTGGTAATTCTTATTACATTTTTAATTTGAAAATTTAAAGTCGTGCTTGATTCATTTAAATGAAAGTGAAACAAAATTCATTTCATTTGAATGTTCATTTTTATTATTGATTCTCTGAAAGAATGATAAAAAATACACTGCAAATAAAATTATTATTTACCACTATAAATGAATGGTTGTTTTGTAACCAACCCTTATACCACCACCTACCGTTCATCACCACATCAACCATTGTTGTTGATGATCTTCTGATAATCACTTCTAGCAGATGGCCAATGATCATCGACCAATCTTTGATTATGGGAAACCACCTCTAGTCAATGACAATCACCTTTAACAATCGATTATTATCTCTGACTGTTGACAATTACATTCAATGACCGATGACCATCTCCAACCATTACTAAACAATTTCCCACCGCAACACCCACTTTCAATAAATGACAACAATTTTTAGCAACTGATAATCATCTCTAGCCACTATTTCTGTCTATTCAGAATCATTTCTATTTCAAAACTAAAAAAAATTCTCAATTTGTGAACTTTGTTGATTTTTTGTGAATTTTATACGCACATAATTGAGAGAGAGATTTAATGTATGTGTATGTTTAGAAGATTTCATTTATTTTATTTTCGAATGTGTCTCTTATATTAATTATAGGGGTGAGAAATTTCACACTTTTAAACCAAGAAATTTCTTGGTTTGTAAAATTTCTCAATTTTTTTGCGTGCTTCTTATACATTTTATATATGTTTGAAAAAGTGAGAGGGAGGAGGGTTTCATTCCACAAATCAAATGTAATACTTTACTCACTTTGTCCAATTCTTTATCTCATCTTTTTATCATTTTTATCAAATATCTAATCATTCATCTCAACAGATAATATAACTTATTCCTATAATTGTATTCATAAAATCTCATTACATTCAATTTTATTAATAAAAAATTCAACAATCAAACGTAAACTTTTAGTATAACAAAAACATATGCGTTTGGTTTAGTTTTGAAAGATATATTTTTTAAAAGAGTTTTGAAAATTAAAAACATATTTGGTTATGAGTTTTCAAAAGTAATTTTTGAGTTATATATTTTGAAAATAGTTTTTAGAAATTTGAAAACTTAGAACTTGTAGTTTTCAAAACTAGTTTTCCAAAAGAGTTTTTTTGAGTCTTGTATTTTTATTTTATTTTATTATTTTTTTTTGTCTTGTAGTCAAAACATTTTCACAATATTATAGTCAATTTAGTTTACTTCTTTTACATACCTAATTTAAATGTACTTTCTAGATACATCTAATCTAATCTATAGTGCAAAGTTTCACTCCGTATATTAGTTCTTATGAACATTTTTTAAATTTTGGCACTTTTTTTTTTTATTTATATCCACTCAATCTACATATAGTTGAAATGTTCACATTTTGAAAACAAATGTATAAAATTATTGAATGATGAGAAATATAAAAACAAAAAAATGTTTGACTCATTTTAAAAATTAATACAATTTTAATGTTGTATGTATTTATTAATTTCTTCACATTTTGTTTACTAGTTTAAGTATACGTAGATTATAAATATTTAAAACATAATGTGATGTCCTGGTTACCTGTGAGACTTATATAGGAATGTAATTCGGATTTCTATTCTATTTTAGGACTATTATTGTCTTTAGAACTCTGAGTTATCTTCGTTGACATCTATTCTTATTCTTCTAAATTGTTCATATCCTATGTTGTCTTTTGAGTTGAGAATTGGGTTTTGGAGTTATGTTTAAAACAGGTTGAGGTAGGTATTTCTGGGTGATTTTGGTTATGTGAACTTGAGTTCGCTCAAGTGGTGGTTTGGTCGCTTGAGCAGTCTTGTCTTTCTCATAGTTCTGGGTTTGCAATCTAAACTTCTGAGAATTTGTTTTCTTTCCTTGAGCATAGGTTTTGTCGCTTGAGCGGTCCTTGGTGGCTGACTGTAGTTGGTTTTTCGTTGCTCCTCGGAGGGGTTTAGTCTCCTTGGATACGATAGCCCTACAGTTCAAACTCTCGTGGTTCTGAATCTGGTTTCACAAGTGTAATGTGAAACAGAAAAACACAAATGAGAGTCCAAATCCGGTAAATCTTTGAAAAATCTATTTACAATCAGAAATGCCAAAAGTGGACTACGTTGCCAGATTTCAGAGTCGCCACCTAAATATTTTTGAGAAATTTAGGAAACCCGTGACTTGTGCCAAAGGCCACTTGTCCGTTATAACCAAAATGTTTTGACTTGGGAACTTAGCTATGAGAGGGGAATGTCATAAATTGAGCACCCTACTCACCAGATCAAGGATCAGCCTGTACTAATCATGATGTGATTTTTATGTACAGTATATGCTCATGTTTTGGTTATTATGCGAACTTACTATGTGAGGCACGCAAGTATAGACTAAGTCACTTACTTTGGAATGCTTTGATTTCATATTTGTTTGAAAAGAGTTTTGAATATGTGCCACTTAAAAAAGCAAGCTCATATGTACATTAATCAAAATCATCCCAACTTAAGTGAAATAGCCTTTATCCACCGGTATTCAAAGAGATATTTCAAATAAGCACTTAGCCTCATGTTAATATGTTTGATATGGCAACACCAACACACATGCAATATGCTAAAGCAAGAAATGCTTACCTAGTACTCAACCGAGGCAAGCCAAAATAGAAGAAAATATTTAGAAAAATGCATGCTCTGATATGCAAGTGACTAATGTAGCACATACAAAATGTGACTATTGGATTCGGCTTCTTAACATGACATATGGATCAATTCAAGGCATATGGTAGCGCTACCAGCACATGTATTTTAGCAAGAAATAATCGATGCTTATCAAGTGTGATGAGCTAAATCCTAATGTATGCAAAAATGGGTGCAAGTCATGGTAATGATATGAGACCAAAAATATAATATTACATGCAACCATAGTAAGCAAGTAAATAAAAGGGAGAAAAAATGGGGGTTGAAAGATATACACAATATTACAAGTGTTACAAATTTGCCCTCACACAAGAGGGTCCGAATGAATGTCCTAATTAAAATAAAGAATAGTGTCAAACAAGAGGTTGTTCTTAGCATGAGAGAGATGTAATGCCTTAGTAATGAACTTTCGAAGAGATTAAACCATTAAGCATGGAAAGTATCTTTCTCATGCCTTAAGTAACAATCTAGTGTTGGATACAACTCTTAATCAAAGAAAGCAAAGAAAGAAGGAAGATTGCAGAGTTGATTATTACAAGGTGATTACTACAAGTGTGAATATTTACATAAAAACATAGTAAAGAAAGCTATCAACTCAAATAGATTGGTGTAAATAGTCTAAACAACCAAATCTATGAGGACTTACAACAATACAAGCATAGTATTCAAAGCATAAACTAAATAAACACACTAAACAGCCTTTAAATAGCACAAAACAGTGCTGAAAATCATTTTGAAAAGGTAGAAAAACTTGAACAAAAATGGAAGAAAAGAAGCTTAGCAAGCAAGCCAAAGAAGGGTGGCTAGCCCCTTCTCTTTTTGTGACTTAAAATCACATTTTTAAATTTAAAAACACTCTAAAAAATAGTATGAAAAAGCAAAGAAAAGAGATAGACAAAGATGGTACAAAAGCCCAAAGATTACTCTTTAAAGAGAGGATGATCTTCTAGTTCACAAACCACGAGTTGAACACTCTCAAGAGTTGAAATTTGTATTCAAGAATCTCAGCAAGAAGCCTCAAGTTAAGGCTTAGAAGGTGTATGTATAGTGTATGTATATTGCAAGAAGAGAGGTAGAGTGCTGGACAAGTCTTTGGCTCTTAGAGAATTTTTCTAACCCTAAACCATGAAGGGTGGTCAAGTATTTATAGAAAAACAGATCCTCATGTTGAAAATATCTGTAATGAGACAGCTGGTGCAAAACATGCACGTGGGAAAACAGCTGGCTGCAAAATGTCTGTTTGTCGGGAAACATGGTCGGTCGGCCATGGAGAGAGACGGTCGGCCAACCAAAAATGACCTATTGGTTACCTGTTGGCTAGCAAGTCTCTGAGTGGTTAGGCTAGAAAAAATTAGGTTTTCGTCTAAAGGGGGTGCAAGGTTTTAGGTTCTGAAACTCAAAACCGAAACCTTTTGCTGAAGAAATTGAACGTTTATACAGCATAACATTATCATCATCAAGTGTTCAACGTGAGGCGCCCAAGTCTTAAGGGCGGTCAAAAATGGGGTGTCTACAGTTGCTTTTCTTTGACAGAGCTCGAAGTTATGAAATGACGTGAGTGAATGTCAAAGCCCGAACATGACCCATTTGACAAGGCCGTAAGACTTAGGCAAGCAATCAAAATGTAAATGCAATTGGTGGAACTCGAAAGTTGCCTATGTATCCCTCTGCAAGGAATCAAACCAGCGTAGTTCATAGGCAAGATGCAAATGATATTCATACGATACACTTGAAAGATAGACTTACATGCTTCGCGAAGCCAGTTATTTTGAAAATCCATGATCATGCAAGACAATGCAATGAGCAATAACAAGATGACAACATATGAATGAAAAGCTTAAATCAAAACAAATCTATCTGTGCCTCACACAGAAAGGAGTAAGCAAACAACAATTCCAAACACGTTTCACGTGAAGGGAGGAAAAATGGTGCAACCAATAGGCGTATCTCACCGTATTTCATACGGAGAGAGGGAAGGTTGTAACCAGGGAAAGTGACGTCCTAACGTGTTTCACGCAAAAGGATGGGAGGATGGTGTAACCAACAGGCATATCTCAACGTATTTCATACAGTGAGAGGGAAGGTTTTAACCGAGGAGAACAACGATGGTGTAACCAACAGGCATATCTCAACGTATTTCATACGGAGAGAGGAAAGGTTTTAACCGAAGAAAGAAAGGTGGTGTAACCAACAGGCGTATCTCACCGTATTTCATACAGAGAGAGGGAAGGTTTTAATGGGGGAAAGAAAGGTGGTGTAACCAACAAACATATCTCAACATATTTCATATGGAGAGAGGAAAGGTTTTAACTGAAGAAAACAACATCCTAACACGTTTCACGCGAAAGGACGGAAGGGTGGTGTAACCAATAGGCGTATCTCACCGTATTTCATACGGAGAGTGGGAAGGTTTTTACCAGGGAAAAGAATGTGGGCCAATCTACGCTTCACGTAGAGAGGAGGTAAGACAAAAGGTACAAACCAAACCACGCTTTGCACAGAAAGAAAAAATGGAGGTACAAGCCAAGTCACACTCGTGTGACAGGGGTGAACACAATAAAACAAAAGGCACGATGTTCATGGATGCAACATAATTGCTGTAACTGATGTGAAATATGATGCGATGCATATTCCATGCAACATAATAGACAATAGAATTTGGAAAGATAAATAGAAAGCGGTATTTTGAAAACACCTCATAAAGATCTCCGACTTACAACTCGGAGATCTTCAAATGATCAAAAAAGGATACAATTTGCTCAAGCTTGAGATCGGGGCAATTTCCCACTTCAGAGAAATGATAGGGCCTGGGACGATGCATCCGGAATGACATTTTGAAATTTTCTGAAGTTGAAATACACTCAAATTCTTCAATTTTCCACTTTAGGATAAACACAAGACCCTCCATGCACAAAATATACAGGATCTTAGCAAAAAATCAACTCTGGACCACTAAGGAGTCGGCTGGCCACAACAAGGAGACGACCGGCCAAAAGGGGGACGGCTGGCCACCCGATCCGTATACGGGTGCAATTTTGGGTTTCGACCCATAGCTTATTTAAACTCGGTTTTGACCCACTCTTTCACACACACTCAAGTCTAAATCACCCCTTCTCTCTCTAGGTGTTCTCTCTCTCTAGATTTTCACCCTACGCGCGTTACCCAACGAACCACACGACTTTTTTTTGTAAAACCCTCTTGGCCCTCTTCACTTTGAACCGATTGGATTTTGTTTTGGTTGAGTTTTTGGGCTTTTCATTGTTTTGGGTTTATTCTCACAGGTTTTTCTTGGCTTGTGGTACTTTCTCCTGAGTTTTGACTTTTTTATCTCTTTTTCTCTCTCCTAGGGTTTGACTTTGGAATTTTTCGCCTATTTTCCTCATTTTCTCTCATCACCCACTACTTTCTCCATGGTGGATGACATCCCACATGATGGTATCCCTCCCGAGGTACCAGTACTTCCACTTGCTGCAGAGGTTAAAGAGTCTATGATAGATGAGGCTGGGCATAGGACATCGCCGCCGACATTGTGGCAGAAGAGATCTACCCTCTGGGGCTTGAGCCCGAGTTATTACCATTGAGGGTAAGGCCATTCAACCCTACTACCTATCACCCACGCACGCATGCGATGGCTCTCGAGGGCCTATTACGTTTCGAGGACTTCACTTGGGTGCACCAGAGGACTTTCTTTTAAGGGAGCGTGCCTCTTATCTCTCCCATGATGCCGCTGAGGTAAGAAACTTTACTCATTTTATGCATTTTGCTTGCTTTGATATTTCATTACAGTCTTTCATTCTACCATGTACTTAATAAATTCGTCTTTCAACACAAGGTGATGCTCTTGCTTGGAGAGGCTACGGAGCAGTGATTGCTCGAGATTGGTACCAGGAGCTTCCTAGTCGAGTCAGAGAGCTAGTGGAGGAGGCAGGCTTCGACCTATTCTGCTCAGGGCTCATGCGACTATAGGCCAGTCGAGCCTTACTTGGTGCTTTGGTGGAAAGGTGGTGAGACACCACTAACTCCTTCCACTTCTTCTCCACTGGGGAGATAATGATGACCCTGTATGACTTCTCCATGATCACGGGGTTGAGTAGGGGGTGATTCGATCTGTTTCGACATTGACATGGGCCAGTGGGAGACAGCTTGGATTTATCTACTCGGAGCACGCCCTCCCCTGGACAGGCCGGCCATAGTGCGCTACAGTTGGTTCTATGACTATTTCCACGGGAGCCAGTCGGCGACTTAAGAGGAGATCGAGCAATATACTCACGGATTTCTGATCTACCTCTTCAGTACCACCTTGTTCGTGAACAGGTGGAACACCATGGATTTGTATCTACTGAGTGCCTTGGTGGTCGTGCCACGTGTCTAATTCTACGATTGGGGTAGTGCTGGCCTCGCCACCCTGTATGGATATATGAGCTCCGATTCCCGGAAGAAGGGAAACAAGGTCAGAGGCTATGAGAGAGCCTAAGAGGTACACACTGCACTTTCTATTTATTTCTATTTGCACATTATGCTTTCTGCTTCGCACTTTTGTCTTTATTTCTATTTCTGCCTGTTGACTCACAAACTGATCCTTTCTTACACTTTGTGTCTATCCATATTTCCTTGCCCTTGCCCTTGTGCGAGAGACAAGGTAGAGGTTGTTGTGCCATACTTTAGGTGGTATAATGGCAGGTGCCACCCTTGGCACTGTGGTGTTATTGTCTTTGCCCATTATCGCAATTTATTTGATACAATGATAGCGCGAGAGGTAATCTAAAACTTATACTCACTTCTTCTTCATTTCCAATTTCAATTCTATTACTTCGGCCCATACTCTGACAACTAAGACAGTTGATAATTGTGAATTTGCAGTTGACCTAGTAGTCGTAGGTGACAATGCCAGTCGGGATGCGGGATAAGTATACTGGGTCTTGGGACACCTCCAGGCTGCGGATCTTGCTGGAGGGTCCTTTCTACAGGACCTGGTATTTGGGAGAGAGGTTCGTACACCAAACCCTGGGCCTACCTACCCCTGTTATTCCTGCTTCTCTCCCTGCATCGATGAAGACAACCGATGGTCTACTTATCGAGGCCATTGTGCAGTTCATGGCAGGGTAGGATGCCAATCTTTTCCATGGGGTTAGGGATTACGCCGAGTTCATTAAGACCCATCTCATGTAGCCCTTGATCGGAACTCACGCTAGAGGCGCTGTAGACGCACCTGTTATCGGAGGTGTTGCTTATGCGGTCGAGCCTGATGCTGGAGGGACTGCCCCTACTGTTCATGTAGTAAGTCTTTCCATGATCCCGACAGTGATCACACATTGGCAACCGAGTGGGAAGGCCTACCAAATTCCGATTAAGCACCCAGAGGAGGAGCATGAGTACATCAGGGACCTCGACGTGCAGCAGGTATGCACTTTGTCTTGCAGTTTGTATTTCATATTCCCTTTTTTGTATACTGATGTTCAAACTCATTTGCAAGTGCCGGTGGGTTACGTAGACGGCCTCCTTCAATTGGTCGGCTCTTTGATCCACATGATGCGGAAAAGGAAGGCAATACTTACTCTCCATGGTTATTAGGTACTCTTTCTTTTCTCATTCATCTGACTGCTTTGATTCTCTTTTTCCATATGCATACTATTCTGCACCACACTGTCATGATTTGCTATACTTATGTTGATTCTGCACTGATACTGTTCTGAAACTTTGTTTCTTGTTTTCAACCTCCACCTGCACCTGTGGCACCGGTGGCACCAGCAACACCTCCTTCGGTTGCGGGGAGGAGAGGTAGACAGGCTCCTGTACACGGCAGGGGTAAGGGTAGAAGTTAGGGCAGAGGTAAGGGTGTCCCAAGTCAAAGCGGGAAGTCCCAGGTGTAGGAGACTTCCTCATCATTGGAGTCGATTTTGAGCGGAGATAATACCGAGACCAGCAGCACTGGATAGACAATGAACGGGCACTCTGAGTCTAGGAGCGACGATGATTATACTGGCTCTAGGTCAGGGAGCGGAGAAGATGACGCTAACTCTGAGTCCCACTTCTCTGATAATAACGGTGCTAATGACGAGAGTGCTCCTGAGTCCCCTCATCGGAAGAGGACGAAAACGGCCTTTCGACGCACCTGACTTTGATTTTTGTATTTTCTTTTTCTCTTTTCTTTTGCTTTGGTAGTTTAGAATTTTGTATAGCTTCAGATAGGTCTATTACTCTTTAAACATTTGTATTTTCTCTTTTGTAAAAACTATGATCGATGTTGAACCCTATAGTTTTATGAAAGGAGTTTTGTTTTGCACAACATCTCGAGAATGGCACCACACTTGCATAAGATTGGAACTGAATTTGAAATTGAAATTGAAAATGCTTGTATTTGAATAATGTTCGTAACCGGATATTGAGCCTTCAACTGACCATTAACCAAAATGCAGAATACAACTCAATAAACTAAAACAACCTAAACACAGCTATTAACGCTTGCCAGAAAAAAAAGACTCAAAATCAAAGAAGGACCGACATAACACTGTTGCCAATTGCCCGGCCAGTATGCTTGGTCGGCCAGCCAATAGAATTAATGGCCAGTTGGGAAAGGTGGCCAGCCGGCCAAGGCATGCGGCTATATATCTGGCAACAGCTGTCAACCACTCACACAACCTTATTCTCTGTAAAGGCCTTCTATTGTTCTTTCTTTGATAGAACATCATCTTTTCTGCAGTTTTCTTTGAGAATGGAGATTTTTCTTGTTGAGAGGTTCAAGGATTGGACGGCCACTTTGGATGGCACGAAAAAGGTGACTTTTGCCGGTTTGGCATAAATGCACTTTTTCCATTGAGTTGCACCCCGTTTTGTTTTCTGTTCCTTTATGCTGTTGCCCGTTGTTGGAACCCAGTTACTCATGTGTTTCACTTTGGATCATAAAAATTGTGTCTTACTCTCAAAGAGTTTCAAGTATTGATGGAATCCCAGCGTGATGAGGAGATTATGCCTCAACCCCATTTTGGCCATGCACGGGCTCTAGAACGGATGTGTGGGCTTACTTTACATGAGGCTCGGTCCTTGGATCATGACTGGGAGTTGGATATACCTAGCTTGATTCATCGGTTTTCCAGTATTGGAGACAGAGGTGACCTTCTCTAGTGAGGGTATCGTCAACACGCCCTCTACTTATGTTTACTCTCACACTTCCTTCTTGCCCTTAGTTGCAACAAAGCTAGCATTAGGTTAATCGAAGTGGCCCAACGTCTCAAGGAGGGTTAGAGTTGCCTAGGTTTGGCATTGGCTAAGACTTTGGTGGGTTTGGATACCTTCCATCGACGGGAGACTTCTCGATTTGCAAGGAGTCCACTGTTTCTCCAGGTATTGTTTCCCACCCTCTCTTATTTATGATTCTCACATCACTTTGGTGCTCACTCTCTATTTTCTCTCAAAGTCCTTTCCTTACTTTTCTCTCAACGCACATCTCTCTATTCTTTAATCTCTCTTCTTTTTCATCCCTTCCTAAGTGTGGTTAATGGATAAGCTGAAAGTGGTGGACCCTTGCCCTGAGTATTCAGCTAGATCCTATTTCTTTCGCCCGCGGCTAGTGGACTTTCCCACAGAGGGATTGTGGTGTGATTGGATGTGCAGCAGATCCGCGACTGACATCGTTTGGCATTGCCCCTGGCTTAACCTGACCGAGATAAGCTATAGCATGTCTCATTAGCTGGGTATACAATTGATTGGCCTCACACACTACGTTTTCTACTTTCCATTAAGGTTCGAACTCCAGTTTGGACGTAATCAGACTCGTCCAGATGAAGGGGTGGAATACCATGCTCTCTTTCCAATTCATGTTTTTCACCTGGCTCGAAACCCCACTGCTTGGAAGACGAGAGAGCTTTTGGCCCCTGCTGCTAGCTTTAGTTATGCCCTTTCTGGTGAGTGCTTGGCTTGGCTCGAGGATGAGGCACAGGTTGGGCCATCATTGGCCGTAGAGAATTTCGAGAGCGCGGGCAAGAGGCAAAGGACGATCACCTGACTCATTTGTGCCCCTAGTTTATTGCTTTGACTTTTCTTTTCAAGTTTTTATGATGGAAAAGAAAAAAAAAAAAACAACTTTGATTTAACCAGAGAGTTGGAGAGTGTACTTGTGTTGAAATCATGGAATTAAAGTTGTGAGCACTGAAAATTTTCCTTTTTGGTTCAAATAATGGTCTATGTTGTAAAAGGTAAAATTTTGAGAAAGTCAACTTCATTGAAACTTTTCAGAACAATTTTCGCAAACAGTCATTACCTGACACATGTGGAATCAATCCTTAAGACGTACAACCCCAAATCAAACAAATCATAACTGCCCATAACTGCATTCACTCTCACTGCTCTATCTTGCAACTGGCCCTTCTACCAAATGGAGGTAACACAACCAAGCTAACAGATGACGGAAAAAGATGGACCGATCAAACAAATGGACATGACAATTTAGTGGAAGATAATTATGGTCGAACTTCGGGATGAAGTTGCCTACGTATCCCAAAGATGGGAATCAGGCCTTACGTAGTTCGGTTCAGATTCACTTGAGTATTAACTCTCTTCTTTTGTGTTCTAACTTTTGCCAAAGTTGCCCTTTTCGGATTTTCAACCTTGTGAGCTCTATTTTTCTTTATTTCTAATTTTTCATGCTCTAACTTTTACATAAGTTGCATTTCGGGTTTTCGGCCTAGCGAACCTCTCAAGGATTATATTTCTTCAACTTGTCCATGTTGATCGGTTGCAAGAACTCCAAGCCATCTAAATCCGTAAGGATGATTGCTCCCCCCAACCAAATAGATTTGATGATGTAAGGACCAATCTAGTTAGGCCAGAACTTGCCCTTAGGGTCATGGATGAGAGCTCGGTTGTCTTTGAGCACCATATTTCATTCTTTGAGGTTTCTAGATTTGACTTTCTGTAGATGATGAACTGGACGGCCAGACGCCGTATTCCTTGTTTATCCTTGGCATTTGGCCCTAATGGATACATGTCCTTTTCCAAGAAGTTCAAAATGTCATGATACTAGGGGTTCTTGTCCTAAACTTCGTCTATTGCGGCTATTGTCTCTCAAACAGGCGCGTACTTCTGTTCAATGATGATTGAACGCATCCTAACTTCAAGCGGTATGTCTACTATGGAGGATAAAGTTGCTAGCGCATCAGCAAACTAGTTGTTCTCTCTTGGCAGATGTGTAAATGTCAGTTTTTCAAACCTTGGAATCACAATGTGTAGGGTCTGATGATAAACTTTCATTTTCTCTTCATTGACCTTCCAGTCTCCGTTGGATTAAGAAACAACCAGGTTTGAGTCTCCGATTACGTCCAACCTTATTACCCTTAGTTCTAGGGCAGTTTCTAATCCAGCGATACACGCCTCATACTTTGTTTCATTGTCGAACACTTTGAACCAGAGTTTGAAAGCTAGGGATATATGGGAATCATCGGGTGCTATAAGTAACACACCTATCCCATAACCATATTGGTTAGCTGCTTTGACGATGTACATTGTCCATGTCTCTTCCTCTACCTACAGAATGTCCTCATCTAGGAACAGATACTCGACTGCTTCATCTCCTTCCACTGGGTGATCCGCTAGAAATTTCGCTACTGCTCTCCTTTTGATGAACTTGTGATTGACGTACTTAAGGTCAAACTCGGAGAGAATAAGCAACAAATGAGCTAGCCTACCCGTAAGTGTTGATTTCTTAAAGAGATATTTGATGGGATCTAATCTCGAAACAAGAATTATGAAGTGAGCTAACAGGTAGTGCCTCAACTTCCTAGTGGCCCAAACCAAAGCTCAGCAGGCTTTCTCTAGAGGAGTGTAGCGGGTCTCGTAATCCAACATCTTCTTGCTTCGATAGTAGATAGCCTTACCCACCTTAGCTTCTGATTCTTGTGTTAGTATGCACCCCATGGTTGACTCTATTATAGACAGATACATGATCAGTGGCTTCCCCGGTTCTGGTGGCAACAATACAGGTGGATTCTGAAGGTACCGCTTGGCTTGTTCGAAAGCGAACTGACATCGATCATCCCATCGAAACTTCTTTTCCTTTGTCAAAAGACCAAATAGTGGTTCATAAGTCAAGGTTAATTTTGAGATAAACCGTTTTATGAATTGCACTTTGCCCAGAAAGCCGTGCACCTCCTTTTTAGTCCTTGGTGGTGGCATTTCTAAGATGACCTTGATCTTAGATGGATCTACTTCAATTCCCCTCTGCGTAATCAGAAATCCTAGCATTTTTCACGTGGTCACCCCAAAAGCGCATTTTTGTGGGTTCAACCTCAGTCTATACTCCCTAATCCGTTCGAAAAAAATTTCCTGTGCAATGTAGTGGCCTTGTCGCTCTTTGGACTTCACAATCATGTCATCCACATACACCTCGACTTCCTGATGGAACATGTCGTGTAGGATGCTGGTTGTAGCCCTTTGATATATAGCCCCGGCATTCTTCAACCCAAAAGGCATGACTCTGTAGCAGTAGGTACCCCACGGCATGATGAATGTAGTCTTCTCTCTGTCCTCAGGCGCCATCAGGATCTGGTTATACCCAAAAAGCCCATCCATGAACAATAATAAGGCATAGCCTACGGTGAAGTCTACCAATTCATTGATGTGCGACAATGAAAAGTCGTCCTTTGGACTAACCTTATTTAGATCCGAAAAGTCAACGCAAACCCTGATTCTGCCGTCCTTCTTCGAAACTAGAACAATATTGGCCAACCAAATCGGTTACTCAGATACAATCAAGAATCCTGCATTGATCTGCTTGGTGATTTCTTCTTTAATATTCAATGCCCAATCGAGACGAATCCTGCGGAGTTTCTGCTTGATTGGTCGGGCCTTGGGATCAAGAGGGATCTGGTGCTGTACAATCTCAGGATCGATTCCAGGCATGTCTTCGTAGGACCACGCAAAAACATCTTTGAAATCTTTTAATAAAGCGATTAAACGCTCGCGTTCCTCTGAAGACAACGTGAACCCGATCTGGACTAAGTGGGGATCCTTCTCAGTACCCACGATAATTGCAATGATCTCATCTATGCAGGGCTTAGCACACCTCTCCTCCTCTCGGTCAATCAAGTTTTTCAAAGCCTGAGGAATTTCTTTCTCTTTGTTTTCATTAAAATTTTGAAAATCTTGGTCAATGCAATAAATCAATGGCACAGAGAAGTAAACGGAATCTACAACATTCTCATTCAGAAGTTCTGGCTTTTCGGTTACAACAGACTCAAAAGAAAATGCAAAAGAGGACCTAGACAGTACTTGGCACCCAGGTTACCACCCCTGGAAGTGCCAAACTCTGACTCTCCAGACTGACTCCAGTCTGATTCCGACTGAACAAACTCGGTGGAATCAGACTTAGACTCATCATCCAATTCAGAGCTGGCAATAAAGCCCTTCTCCAACTGCCAAGTGAGGCGTAGCCCCCTCGACACGTCCAAAATGTAACTGGTGGAGTCCATAACTAGTTCCTCTTCGACCATAGAAACACTAAAGGTATCCCCAAAGTTCTCCGTACTGGTCTTAGGATCTGTTAGGAGATCGACCAATGCTGCCCCTACTCCACCCTCACTGTTGTCTGAATCATTCTTTTTGCTCTGGCCAGTGTTAACGCTTGGATCAGCCCCCTCTTCATCACTGTCTTGAAGCTGGTGGTCGAAAAAGATTTCGAATCTGGGGAAACGCTTTTTCGTTAAGGAATCGACCCAAGGCTCAAGAAAGCTGTAGAAGGGAAATCCTCTCATTCATTAACAAGATGCCCATTCAATGTTCCCTAGATTGGCCTGTGAACCAACTCATAGTGTTTCTCAGCTCTTTTGGCCTTGGTCCTTTCTCATATCTCTTTTCCCTTCATTCTCCAGTCCTCTTTGGTAGGCACATAACCCAACCCAAAGGCATGCGGATTGTGCGGCACATCAGCTAGCACCGCAACATCTTTTCTCCCCTCCTTTCGAGCCCCATCCCTAGAATATGTAATAATTTCTTTATGAAGTAAATGGACTGAGCACTAACATACAGGCCTTCGTCCTTGGTTAAGATTGTCTGTACCACCTGGGCTTCCGCTAGAGTAAATCCTGAAAGAAATACATCCTCATCACCGTGATTGATTTCCAGCAGCAATGTAGTTACCTCTAGCGATGGATGAATGGATGAGTTCCAAAAAACGGTAGCCACTCCTCCCTTGTGAGGGTATTTCAATATTTGGTGCAAGGTGGAGGACACAACCTTCATGTAATGCAATAAGGGCCTCCCTAGAAGTAGGTTGAATGTAGCTAGTACATCAAGTACATGGAACTCAATCTCACGCTCGGAAGGGCCCACTTGGACCTGCACTTTCACAGTCCTCATAACTTCCATGGTTGTATTGTCGTATGCCTGGATCACTTGGGTTGTGGGGATGAAATCTACTGGTTTTAGGCCTATCGCATAGGTGGTGCGAGAAGGATAGACGTTGATAGCGGAGCCGATGTCCACTAGAACCACTGGAACCCACTTTCCTCTGCACTGGGCAGATATGTATAATGGCTTATTGTGAGCCGATCCTTCTGGCGACAAATCTTTTTCGGAGAAGTAGAGCATGGGCTTGGTGGTACTTGGGAAGATCAGGCCAACAAGCTACTTTGGCATAGTATAAATGGACAATTTAGCCTTATCTATTACCGACAATACTGCCTGCCGGCGTACTCGTTAAGCCATAAGGAGGACCTAAATGGAAATGTTAGCTTGGATCTTTTTAAGTTGTTTCAGAACCAGCTCTTCTTCCAACTTCATCTCTTTCTCTTTCTTAACTTCCCGGTATTTTCCTGAGGGTTTAGCCTGATCCAAATGTGGAGGTTTGAAATGCCATCCACTCCTGGTGAGGTGGTCTATTTCCTCTGCATACCAAATACTGTCTGGGATGTGATCTCCCCAGTCTTCATCGGTATAGGCAAGATGCAAATTGCTATCTTCTTACCACTCACCTTCAGCTGCTAACAGAAAATTGTCCGACTCAACTAGGATCACTCCCACAAGAAAAGTATCCCCCTCAGGGCGACAAGATGTTACGGTCTTCCAACTATCTTCGATCCTCTCCAGTTCAAACTGTCCCAGTACAGCTTCCCGTTCAGTATCTATAATTTCAACAACACTCAATTCTTAGGTTTGTTTTCCCGTACTATTGCTCTCTGGCACTTTTCCCTTTTCTTTGGCTTCTCCAGTTACCACAGTTGCTGCGACTTTCTTTTCCTTTGGTTTAACTTTAATTTCCTCTTCTTTGTCAGATTCATCACTCAGCCAACCCCTATTGTCAGTCGACAGGCTCAGATCAAACCAACCAATCTGCACGTTGCCCTGATCCTGTTCTTCAAAAAATTAGAGGTTGTCTAAGTCTTCTTCAAGATCCGCAAGGTTATCCAGCCCTTGGCTTTGGCCGTCTTCTCTGATCACATTAACGTCAACCGAGGTTTGCAGTACTACCTCAAGCCTGGGTTGAGCAGCAGAAACAATGTAGCGGCTTGGGTCATACTCCCCCTCAAAGAAGTCTCCAGGAATTTCCAATAACAGACTGACACTTCCTTCCGAGGTCAAAACCTTCTCTTGTTTGGGCGTTGTCACCACAAATTTGCGAGGCTCAGGTTGTGGATTGAATTTGTTCATCATGCACAAGTCTGTGCTCTCAGGGATGAACAACACCAGCTTTGGTATGTAGGAGGGGGTGATATAGACGCTCGAGTTGAAGTTGGACGGTAGTGTATGGATGATGTGGATATTTCTGGGTGGGGGGACTTTCTTGTGGACAGGAAGTAGGTTGGTGGTCACATTTGGCTTTTGGGGTGGAGCTATGACTTTGTTGTCGATGAGATCTTGAATCTCATGACGTAGGCATAAGCACCGATTCATTTCACGGCCGTGTTGTTGATAAAAAGCACAGTATTTAATGGGATCGTGCTGGGGTGGAAGAGGGTCTGGAAGTGATCGAGGTTCTAGGGGTTTTAGATGCCCCTTTTTGATTAACACCTCCATGGCTCGAGATATAGTCATATAGAGCTGGTTGAAAGTTCTACCTGGAGGTCGGGTACGATTGGAAGTTTATGGGTTCATATTGGCAAAGGGGTCGGCGGTTTTGGTTATGGTGACAACACTCACCTTTGACGGCCTCGCAACTGTGCTACCCTTGGCAACATTGGAACTACAAATAAAAGGCCTCTTGGCCGACTCCTTGTCATCAGTGATGATACCCTGTTTCATGGCATCTTCAATTTGAACTCCCATTTCATGAAGCTCTTTGAAGGTAAATAAGGGGAGAACAATCATCTTCTGTAGCAGCTTGCTATGAAGATTCCGAACAACCATCATGATTTAGTATTTCTCTGAGGGTCGGGTGGTCATTATCGATGCCTTGGCCCTCCATCTAGTCACGAATTCTAAGAAACCCTCCTTCAACTCTTGACGCGTTGTCTCAAGATCACGAGTTGTGACCCCGATCTGCATGTTGTAGGAATATTAAGCAATGAAGGATTCGGCTAGTGCCTCCCAACTCTATTTCACAGAGTCTTCCAACTTAGCATACTAGATAGCAGCTATTCTTGACATGGTACGGCCGAAGAGTGACAACTTCTGCAGTCTAGTCAAACCCATTAGTTGTAAGATATCTGAAAACAAACGTAGATGTACCATTAGGTCCCCAACGTCGTCGAAGTGGTCAATATGCGGCATTTTGAACCGCTCTGACGAAGTAACGGCGGATTCAGTATACCCATCTTCTATATCTAGAATAGAGTTAACCCCATGTGCCTTCTTGAAGAGTTTTTCTAGTTTGTTGACTTTAAGCATGGTCGAGTCAACCTTGAATTCAAATGGTGCCTTAATTTGCTAAACCGGAGCTGTAGACGTCTGTGCTGGAATTGGATCTACCTGGATGGGAACAATTGGAACACCCTCGGCTTGTGGATCCTGAGCTGTAGCAGCATTGGCAGTGGTGCTAGGTATAGGGATAACCACATTGAGTGTATGTGAAGTAGAAGCCGCAGCTGGCTGCTGTTGTTGTTACTGCAACCTATTCGTGACCTCGGCTTGACGGGCCATGTCGTACTGGAGTGAGTCGACTGATTGCTGTAGGCGAAGTAGTAATTCCTCCAAATCTGATGGTAGATACTGAGCCATTATAAGAGTAGGTGACTGTTCTTGAGGTGGACCGAGTATAGGCGAACTGAAGGGTGATTGCTGAAAGAACTGAACTAGTAAACTTTGTCTGACCCTTATTCTCCTTGCAACTGGTGACAGTGAGGCAAACACAAGTTATCCCTGGATAAGATCTCCAACCTTACAAAGTCTTCCGACACGGATCCAGAGTACTTGGGGGATATCAAAACTTTCTGAAGCTACTTAGGTGACTGTACTTGGTGGCAAAAGAAATAAGGAAAAAGCAAAACAAATAAGGAAAAATCAAAACAAAATCAAAAATCGGACAGCACCTCAGCCACAATTCTATCAAAACAAAAGTGATCATAGCTGTAGGACTGTATTTCCCATTAAATTCTGCCCCACAAACTGATATCAACTGTGCCACTGATATGAACATTCTTGTACAGTTTCATTGTAAAGCACACATCAGGTAAAGAGAGCCAAAACACCCTGTAGACACCCCATTTTTGACCGCCCTTAAGACTTGGGCACCACTAATTGCTTACTTGGTGATGAAAGTTGTGCAGTGCAAAGGTTCGATTTCTTTAGCAAGAGGAGCTCTAAATCCTAACCTCACACCCCATTTGCGGACCAAAACCATTTTGACCAAAATGATTTCAGACCCTAAAACCCTCTCTTTCAAAACATTTTTGAAAGAAGTTTCTATGATGTTCCGAGGCTCGCATTTCGTTAAATGTTGCGCTTTTCGGTAAATTGAGCAAGGACAAAGTGGAAATGAATGAAAGAAAGGTGAAATATTTGAAAAAAATCTTTAAAACATCTTGTTTAGGGGTTTGGATTTGAAGAAAAGAAGAGGAGAGGGAAGAAACCTAGTTGGGGAAGAGGTTGGGCATGAACCGTTAAGAGAGAGTCGAGCAGCCCTCGTTAAATCAGGCCTATCCTTTTGTACACTTGGATTTCAGATATGAGGCCACCATCATTGGAAATTGGACTTTCGGGGATTCATTTTACATTCAAGAATCTCTTCAAGCCGAGACCAGATGAGGGAGATATGGCTGGTTGAAGTTAGGCATCAATCCAATTGGACTGAAACTAAGCAGTCTTTACTAAAAGAGGGATATCTCTTAGCACACTTTGAATTTTGATATGAGGCTGCCACCATTGGAAGGAAGACTTTCGGGGATACAATTTAGACTCAAGAATGACCTGCAAAGGAGTCTAGATGAAGGAGATATGCCTAATTGAAGTTGGGGCTAGAAACCAGTTTTTGCTTTCCAGCCACTAGTGAAGCTTGTCGGCCTTGTGTCGGCCACAAATGGCCTTTGTCAGCCATATGTCATCCAAAATGGGTTCTTGTCGTCCACAAAAATTGGCCGGTCGGCCACTAGTGTCCAAAACTCAGATATTTTGCAGATATTTCTCCTTCAATTGTTCTACACTACTCCAGCTGTCCCATTTTCAGATATTTCGACCTGAAGCTCATATATTGCTATATATAGAGGCCATTCTCTATTTTTTTAGAGGTTAGAAAGTTTGGGAGCCTCTCTCTCTAAAATCTCTCTCTCTCTCTCTCAAGATTTCTCTCTTTCTTGAGCTTTTGTGCTTAGAAGCTTGCATACTTCAAAATTTAACCTATCAACCCTTAACCAAAGTGGTTCATCTTTGGGCTGAGGTTGCTTGAAGCTCTCTTGGAGCCTCCTTTGAGCTCTAGAAGGTGGTTTAAGCTCAGATTTGTGCCTAAAGTGTGCTTGGTTTCAAGAGGTATAACCCTCACCTTTTAAACTTGTTTTACATAACTTGTTTCTCTATCTTTTGTATTGTTTTTGGTCTGGTTTTCAACTACAAAAACCTCTGTTTTTCAGTCCTAAAAATGGTGGTTTAAGGCCATTTTGAGTTAGGGGGTTGTCTCTCCCTTTTGTTCTTTAGCTTGTAAAGCTTTTGTGCCGTCTTTTCATCACTTTCAAACCAACTCTTTTGGCCTTTTAACCACTGAAATTTAGAGGTTTTTCAGTGGTAAAAACTTTGTTTTGAGGTCCAAAATTGGAGGGGTTAGCCTCCCCTCCTTGTGTCTAGCTTTCATGCCTAGTTAGCTTCACATGTTAGCATGTTTTTGTAGCTTAACTTAGCTTATTTACAGCATGTTTTAGGCTCTGTTTTGGCATGTTTGAGTTCTATTTTGGGCTGGTTGGAGCACTTGAGGCTTGCTTTATATGCTTGTACTGAAATTGTGCTTGATAGTCTAGCTTGTGCTATGCTTTGGCCTCTTATTCTAGCTTGTGTTAGCTTAATCTCAGCATGATTTTGCCACTGATTTGACTGGTCTTAGCTCTGTTTTAAGCTGGTTTGGCCCTTTGAGGCTTGTATTGTGTGGTTGTAGTGCAATCTCTTTCACTAGCTTAATGTTTTAGGCTTTTAAACATGATTTGCATGAGTTGCTTGCATGATTTAGTGTCATTTTGCACTCCATTTCAGCATCAAAATCTCTGCAATCTCTCTCTATTCTTCACTCTTTCATTTGTTTTGAAAGTGACGTCGAACCCCTTGTTAGCTTGAGTATGGAATTGAGACCCTCATGCCTAATGGTTTAATTCCTTCGGGAGTTCATTACCAACAGCATGAGGCCTCTTTCATGATCAATGTACTCGTGGTTTAAGCCCTCTTTCCATTAAAGGACACTCACTCTTTGGACTAACCAATTAAAGAATGGATTGGTAATCTAAAATGAGCAAACAAAATGAACTAAGTAAAAGAGGCAAGATTAAGCATCTTTCATGTTGCATTGCATGTGTTTGGATCGGACGTTAATCCGAACACAAGAAAATTGGGACGTTTCATACTTAAAGTGATAAAATGTGCCACTTTTCTTAGTCACCGTCACCCTTGATCATGCATGATAGGGTTATGGTTTTATTGAGTCTTGTTTTGCACTCATTAAACTTGTACAAGTTTGGTTCCTTAGTCATCATGCATTGAAAATGCTTGGTTAATGGTTTGAGGGCCAAGAGTTACCATCCTTTGAGTTTGTGCGATGATAAGGAGGGCAATGGTACACACATTCCTCGAAAATACATTGTTTTGCCTCTATTTGCTCTCTGTTGCAGCAAAAGAAGAAGTCCAAGGATGTGGTGGCCGACTGGCCAGTTTTAGTGGCCGATGACCACTTGGAGTGGCCGACCGGCCAGTTGTAGTAGCCGACAGCCACTTTTTGTAGCCGACCGGCCACCAGTCAATTTTTGTACAAATGTGTTTCTGAGTTGAAACAGAGGCATTCTGGAAGTTGAGACAATTTTCAGTGATCAAACGAATGCAAACAGAGGCATTCGATGGCAAGGCAGTGGCATTTTCGGGTGGAGCAACCGAGCATGCATGCTTCTCTCGCCCTCGAGGCCATTTAATCACTTTAGTTAGCTTAGAATAGATGGTTAATGTAACAACGCCCGCGGGGGACCTCGCTACAGTTCGGACTCCCTTTTGTGTTTGTGTCGCGGCTCTAAATCTGAACCAAAGAGTCCAACTCTGGCAAATCGTTTTGAAGAAAAACAGATTTTTGAAAAGTAGTGCCAAACATGGACTGCTTTGCCAGATTACAGAGTCGCCACCTAAATATTTTTAAATGGGGGAATTTAGGAAACCCTGACTCGGTGCCGAAGGCCACGTGTCCGTCATCACCAAATGTCTTGGCTCGGGAGCTTGGGTACGATCGGGGAAGGTCAGCTATGAGCACCCCCTTTCGCCCGGTCTGAAGACCGGCCTCTACTAACCGTGATATCCGATTTTGAAAACATTACATGCTCTTATCCCAATTATTAGCCTAGAATTACTATATTATGCGCACGGCAAACAAGTATAGACTAGATTGCCTAATTTGGAAATAAACATTGCATATCCGTTTGTTTTGAAAGCGTTTTGGAATTTGCTACTCGCAAGTAGGCTAAAACACGGATTTCAATGAGTTATTCCAACTCAAGCAATCCAACCTCCACCCACAGGCATACAAACAGTAATATCACGTAAGCATTTAGCCGCATGGTAAACATACTGTCATGTTAACATTCACACGCATGCGATATGCTAAAGCATAAAATACTCACATCGTACTCCGTGCCAAAACAATAAACTGGTTAGCAAAAATGCATGCCCTAGTTCATGTTGAGTGGCTAATGCGACACATACAGAAATGCAGTTTAGGATAGGCTCGGCTAACCCTAAAATGGCATGTGAGATGCTGCAACTCGATACACGTATTCAAATTGGAATTGAAAATACTATGCAGTTTGTATGATGTACCGAGCCCGGTGCATGTTAACAAATGCATGGGTGCACGCATGCATTGCATACGGTATGCTAAAATAGACGTGCCTTAATCTACCATCATAAACAGGTAAATAAAAGGGAAGAAAGAAATGGGGGTTGGAAGACATACACACACTCACCCACACTTATTACAAATTTGCCCTCACTCGGAGGGACCGAATAATAATACAGTCCAAAAGAATGAATGAATAAATTATTACAAAATTCTAATTATTAAAATTAAATCAAATAAATAAAAGAAATGGGGCCTCAGCCCTGCCTCGGGATGCGCGAATGATGCATGCTCGATCCAACTTGCCGGAAAACCCGCACCATGCCACTGCTGCTTCTGTTTCTACTGCCCTGCTCTCCAAAAATTACCAAAGTCCCAGAACACCTTCCTTGCATACTGCTGAGTGCCACCGGCTGAAGGAAGTGGCCACCGGCTGCTTAAATTGGCCCCCGGCTTCTTGTAGGGTTTATCAGCACAAAAAGTGTGCCGGTCGGCACATTGTTCTGCCGGTCGGCAGAAAGTTCCTGCAGAGGACAGTTTGACAGCAGCAGCAAACCAGCAATGCATGGCATGGATTTTGAGCATATGTAAGCATGGCCAATGCCTCCTATCATGCTTGGGGACTCAAGGAGGCATGACTCTTGGTTCTTGGGCCATCAATTATGCATCTTGATGCATGATGGCCTAAGGAACCAAGGTTGCATTTTAATGGTAATGCATGCAAACAAACAAATGAAATCCAAGGCCTTATCATGAGCTAGTCAAAGGTCTTGGTGACCAAGAATTGAGACGAGTTGCACCACTCGGAGTGTGAACTCCTCTCAACCCTATGCTTGGCTTGACAATCCCCAAGCCAAGCCATGGAATGCATGTATGCAACATGGCTCAAATGATGCAACAATGGGACTAAGATGCAAGGCATATCAAGTGTCATGCAACTATCACAATAGGCATGCAAAATGCTAGAGCATGCAAGGTATAAGTGGCATGCAAACAAGGGCCAATCAAGCAATGGGACCAACCTACTACAACATTCGATGAACCGAGCATACATCAAGCATATAATGAACATACAATGGTGGCCTTAACCTCAATGGGGCAGCCCTCAACCACCCCAAAACAGTGGCAAAACATGCCCAAAATGGTGACCAAAATGCTATACAAATCATGCGAAGTAATGAGCCTAAACCTAAGGCACTAAAGGGAGTAACTTACCACCATTATCAAGACCATTCATGACATGTATCTAACAACCGAAAACAGACTTTTATCATGCAAAATGACACCCAAATCCCCTTGATGACAACCCAAAAAGCACTAAACAAACAAGCATGCATGAAGCCTATTCCTAGGCATAAAAGGGACACACCCTTGGAGCATGAAAATGGTCACATATGTAAACATACACACATGATTTATGGACTGAAATAAGGTCACAAATGATGCCAAAGCATGAGGATGATCAATGTTGAACATGCTAGGGGCCAAAACACACAAGGCTTACAAGCCTAAAATGCAAAGCAACTATGTCAACCACACTATACATGGCAAAATCAGTGGCTCACAGCCCTTATACATGGTAATATGATGCTAAGATCCTCATGGAACCAAGCTAAATCATGCAAAGAACATGGCCTAGATGCATGGCATGCTTTTAAGCATAAGAGAGCATTTCAAAGTAAGTATGAGAGGCAAGTTAAAGGCCATAAATCTAACCTAAAACAGAGGCATAACATGTCATATTAACTACAAATATGCTCTGAAATGAAGCCAAAACTCACCATGCACACATGCTATTCTTTAGGCCCAAAACAAGGGCAAGCAAAGGACAAAAGGGGAGAGGGGTGTCCCTCCCCTACATATGACCTAAAATCATCTTCCTCACCACTGAAAACCCACTGGTTTTCAATGGTGAGAAGGCCAAAAACACCAAGTAAAGAAGGCCTTAGGAAAAGGCACCAAAAATGGCCAAATAGGGCCTAATAGGATGAGCCTCTACCCAAACCACAAAATGACCTTAATGAAGGTTCAAGATCAAGTAAAAACAAGAATTTTTTATGTTATAGACAAAGCTCAAAACACAAAGCAAAAGGGGTAGAAACTTGTTGCAAGAATGGGGAATATAAAGTAATAAGCTCACCCTTGAAGATCCTTTGAAGAACAGGTGGAGCAGCCCTCCTTTAGTGATCAAAACTAGTCCAAGATCACACAAAACAAACCTCCAAGCCTCCTAATCTCGGATTAAGGTGTAGTAGTGTGTGTAATGGTGCAAAAGTAAGGTAAAAGTGCACTATTTGGCCACAAAACACTCACACAAGGATGATAGATATAGAAGTATAGATATATATGGATGTATATCAGAGATATATGTATAAGCTCTGGTTTTTAGGTCTAAAGTGGCTAACCCTTGTAAAGGGAGATGAATGGATGTATATATAGGCAAGAATACTTAGTGGCTAAGCAAGAGAGGGGGGGTTCAAGGGATTCAAAGAGTTCAAGTGAGTCAAGGCTTCTTGGAGAAGCTAAGACAGCTGGCCAAGCTTCTCCAAGAAGCTTGGCCAAGGGTTCAAGCTCCTAGAGGAGAGAGGGGGTCAAAGGGACCAAAGGATGCAAACCCGGGTATGGGGAGTGGTGATAGTGCATTCCAGCTGTCACAGCTGGCATGCACCATCCCTGGGGGTGCAAAGGGGTCACACCGACCAGCCAAAACAGTCACCGGCACAAAAGAGTGCCGGTCGACATCATACAATGCCGACCGGCCAAAGGTTTTGAGAAATAAGTGCCGGTGGCCACTAGGGGGGGCCGGTGGAGGTGTGGGGCAGCCGGTGGGCTTCAGGGATGGCTAACAAGCCTCCCCCTACCCTCAGAGGCAAAAACACACAAGTCTTGGTACAAAACCAAGCACAGAATAAACCGGTTGAGAGGTCCTGAGGCGCGACGCGCAGCCGGGACCTCCGGGAACTCAAAACAAACACCACATGGATAATCACCGAGTGTTCCAATGGTGACGTCCAAGTCTTGAGGACGGTCAAAAATGGGGTGTCTACAGTTAACTCGAATGTTGTACTTAATTAGTTAGTGTAACTAATTCTTCAATTTCGGTTTGTAATATTTAACTAGCTTAGAATAGTTACTTAATTTATTTCAATTGTTGTAATAATTAGCTAGAATAGTTAATTAGTTTTGGTTTGTAATAATTAGCTTAATTAGCGTAGCTAGTTAGCTTATTCATTCGGACCCTCCTTCACGAGGGCATAATGTTGTAATAAGTGTGCGTGCGTGTGTGCATGTCTTTCAACCCCACGCCTTTCTCTCTTTTATTTAACCGCTTTCGATGGATAGGTTAGGGATCATATTTCGATAAGCATACCTTATGCTTGCATGTTTGCATCATTCAAACTATATTGTTATTTCAATACTTCTTTGAATACATGTTTCAAAGCATGTTATCAAATTGTATCATATACCATGATTAAGTAGCCAAGCCTATTAATGTCATTATTGCATGTGTTGCATTAGGCATCTTGTATAGTTAGGATTATGCATCTTTCTAACTAGTTTTTGTTTTGGTTTGGAGTACTCAGTAAGTTTTATGCTTTAGCATACTTGCATGAATGTGATTGCCATATTGCCATGATTCGCATGTTTGCCATGAGGCTATGTGCTTAAATGTTTAACTGCATGAATGCTTGTGGATGAAGGCTTGATTGTTTGAGTTGGAATGATTCAATAAATGTGAGTTTTAAGCCCACTTGAGGTGGCAAATAATGTTTTAAGCCCATCATGTTTGATGGCAACTCCGTGTTTTAGCCCATTTGAGGGTGGAAAATTCAAAGCATTTTTGAAAACAAACATAAGTTAAGTTGTTCCAATTCTTGCGATTTTAGTTTATACTTGTATGCGTGCGCATCACATAGTAAAGATAGTCTAATAACCGGAATAAGAACACATGAGGTTTATAAAACAAGATATCATGATTAGTAGAAGCTGATCTTTGATCGGGCGAGTGGGGGTGCTCATTTCAAGACCTTTCCCTCTCGTACCCAAGTTTCCGAGCCGAGGTAACTTTGGTGATGACAGACACGTGGCCTTTGGCACGAGTTAGGGTTTCCTAAATTTCCCAAAAATAAAATATTTAGGTGGTGACTCTGTAATCTGGCAAAGCAGTCCAGTTTTGGCATTATTTGATTTAAAATCTAATTTTCCAAAATGATTTTCTGAATTGGACTCTTTGGTGTTTATCAATTTCACATTGCACTTGTGAAACTAGATTCAGAACGGCAAGTAGAGTCCGAACTGTGAAGGCCTTTTTTTCAAACCCTTTCCGAAAGGCGGGGGCGCGGAAAAAGGCGAGCCCACACACCCCTATGAGGGGGTAAGGTTACCCTGTCCTAGATTTAACATGATCTAGGGTTTCACAACTTCAAGCAAGTAGTTTCACAAAATCCCGCATACGGGTGAGCATCCTGTCTTATGCTGGAGCAGTCACTAAAGCTTTATTATATACAGCTAGGTCGATTGGTCAAAAGGGTACCTCAGCAAGATTATCTAATATTCCTCTCACACCTAATACCGAGAAATGAAAGGAGGATCAAGCGGTACAGTGGTATAGCGGTAATCCAAATCCAAGGGTTATGTTTCCAACATGGCAGAGCCCACGACCGGCCAGCCTTTTGGCAAGCTTTTTAGGCAAGCCTCTGGCAAGCCGTCTAGGAATAGCAGATGGAAAACATAGTGACTTAAGAGCACCAATGAAAATGTAATGCAATGAACATATATCTATAAATAAAATTTCACATCATGAAGTCTGAGTTAAGTTCTCTAATTTCCCCAACAGAGTCGCCAAAAACTGTAGTTGATTTTTCGTTGCTCCTCGAAGGGGTTTAATCTCCTTGGATATGATAGTCCTATAGTTTGGACTCCTATGGTTCTGAATCTGGTTTCGCAAGTGTAATGTGAAATAGAAAAACAGAAATGAGAGTCCAAATCCGGCAAATCTTTGGAAAATATATTTACAATCAAAATTGCTAAAAGTGGACGACATTGCTAGATTTCAAAATCGCCACCAAAATATTTTTAGAAAATATAGGAAACCCTTGACTTATGCCAAAGGCCACTTGTCGGTCATAACCAAAGTGTCTCGGCTCAGGAACTTAGGTATGAGAGGGGAAGGTCATAAATTGAGCACCTTACTCACCCGATCAAATATCAACCTCTACTAGTCTTGATGTGATTTTTATGTACAGTATATGCTCATGTTCTGGTTATTATGCTAACTTACCATGTGAGGCACACAAGTATAGACTAAGTCAACCACTTTAGAATGTTTTGATTTCATGTTTGTTTAAAAAGAGTTTTGAATATGTGCCACTTGAAAAGCAAGCTCATATGTACGTTAATCAAAATCATCCCAACTTAAACGAAATAGCCTTCATCCACCAGCATTCAAAGAGATATTTCAAATAAGCACGTAGTCTTATGGTAATATGCTTAATATGGCAACGCCAACACACATGCAATATGCTAAAGCAATAAATGTTTACGTAGTACTCAACCAAGGCAAGCCAAAATAGAAAAAAATAGTTAGAAAAATGCATGCTCTAATATGCAAGTGACTAATGCAACACATACAAAATGTGATTATTGGATTCAACTTCTTTACATGACATATGGATCAATTTAAGGCATATGGTAGCACATGTATTCAAGTAAGAAATAATTGATGCTTATCAAATGTGATGAGCCAAATCCTAATGTATACAAAAATGGGTGCAAGTCATGGTAATGATATGAGACCAAAAATATGATATTACATGCAACCATAGTAAGCAAGTAAATAAAAAGGAGAAAGAATGGGGGTTAGAAGACATACACAATATTACAAGTGTTACAAATTTGCCCTCGCACAAGAGGGTCCAAATGAATGTCCTAATTAAACTAATTACTACAACATCAAATAAATTAACTACATTAACTAATTATTACAAGTCCGAATGAAGGAAAGCAATTAATTAGTTACAACATACGAATTAATCTAAAGGCTACAAGCTAATGGACTCGAACGAACGGGAGGCGAAGAGCCACATGTGCGCAACCGAGAACATTCTCTCAGAAACCTCTCTGTTTGCTACCAGATTCTGCTCTGTTTACAATCAAAAAATTATTCTATTTTTGCATCAACTTCTGCTCTGTTTTACCACAAAAATGCCACTGCCTGTACAAAATGGTGACCAGCCGGCCTTGGAAAGTGGTCGACCGTACAGAGTTGTGGCCTGTCGGCCACTGTTTTTGAGAGATACCTTGCTACCACAGAGTCAAAATTGAGCAAAAACAGAGTGTTTCCAAGATATGCTTATCCTGCCTGCCCTTCCTTATCATGAAGATGATCAAGGGAGGAGTAGATTTGATTCACAAATCATCAATTGTCACAAATTTGTTGCGTGATGATCTATGAACGGATAGGACAAAAGCTCAACAGAAAGAAATGAAAGACCAACAACACCTCCTCCCTATCACGGAGTTACCTCAAGGGAAGTGGTAAACATTGCATCTTGAATCATTGAACATCACTAAAGAGTATGTAATGATTCAAGACGCAATAGGTTCAATATAACGTCCGATTGAACCCAACTCAATTTTATTACCTTTTTTACTCCAATTTTATTAGCCTCTTTTACATTACCTTTCCATTTTCTTATCTCTTAATTTTTGTCCAAAAGTGATAATTACGTCCACTAAGTCTAAAAAGCGATAAAGAGTAGTGTCAAACAAGAGGTTGTGCTTAGCATGAGAGAGATGTAATGCCTTGGTAATGAACTTCCAAAGAGATTAAACCATTAAGCATGGAAAGTCTCTTTCTCATGCCTTAAGCAACAACCTAGTGTTGGATACAACTCTTAATCAAAGAAAGCAAAGAAAGGAGGGAGATTGCAGAGGTGATTATTACAAGTGTGAATATTTACATGAAAACTATGTAAAGAAAGCTATCAACTCAAATAGATTGGTGTCCATGGCCTAAACAACCAAATCTATGAGGACTTATAACAATACAAGCATAGTATTCAAAGAATAAATTAAATAAACACACTAAATAGCCCCTAAATAGCATAAAACAGTGCTGAAAATCATTTTGAAAAGGTAGAAAAACTTGACAAAAATGGAAAGAAAGAAGCCTAACAAGTAAGCCAAAGAAGGGTGGCTAGCCCCTCCTCTTTTTGTGACTTAAAATCACATTTTTAAGCTTAAAAACACTCTAAAAAATAGTGTGAAAAAGCAAAGAAAATAGATATATATAAAATAATAAAAAAAAAAGATGGTACAAAAGCTCAAAGATTACCCTTTAAAGAGGATGATCTTCTAGTTCACAAACCACAAGTTGAACACTCTCAAGGGCTGAAATTTGTGTTCAAGAATCTTAGTAAGAAGCCTCAATTTAGGCTTAAGAGGTGTATGTATAGTGTATGTATATTGCAAGAGAGAGAAGTAGAGTGTTGGACAAGTCTTTGGCTCTTGGAGATTTTTTCTAACCCTAAACCATGTGGGGTGGTCAAGTATTTATAGAAAAACAGGTCCTCATGTCGGAAATATCTGTAATAAGACAGCTGGTGCAAAGCATGCACATGGGGAGACAGCTAGCTGTAAAATATTTGTTTGTTGGGAAACATGGCCGGCCAACCATGGAGAGGGACGATCGGCCAACCAAAAATGGTCTGTCGGCTACCTGTTGGCCAACAAGTCTTTGAGTGGTCAGGCTAGAAAAAAAATTAGATTTTGGTCCAAAGGGGGTGCAAGGTTTTAGTTTCTGAAACTCAAAACCAAAGCCTTTTGCTGAAGAAATTGAACATTTGTACAGCGTAACATTATCATCATCGATCGTTCAACGTAAGACACCCAAGTCTTAAGGGAGGTCTAAAATAGGGTGTCTACACTGACGCTCGAGCTTCAGTTTCATCGCTCGAGCAATCTATCCTACAAAGATGAACTTCTGGGAATTTGGTTTCTTCAATCGAGCCTAGTTTTGGTCGCTCAAGCGGTATGTTATTTCTCATGCTTGAGCTCAAGTTTTAACGCTTGAGCGGTCTATTTGTATAATGTTGCGTGGAAAGTTACTTTTTCATCACTTTTTGCTTTCTCTCTCTTTCTATAATTCGTTTTTCCTCTTCTACTCTCACCAGTTTCGAAAAACCTTGCGTAAATTCTCCGATTTACCTTGATTCGTGGATTTATTGAACCTTGTTCTTTGGGATAAAAGGTTGAGTACGTGGAGGGCGTCGTTTTGATCTGAAAATTTTGGGTTTCTGTCGTCGTTGATTTTTGGAAGTGTTGCTCATATTTTCTTTTTGCTTTGAGGTAAGTACTTCTTTAATGATTTACATGTTATTTAGCCTTATTATATGTTATTTTGGTAATTTAACACTTTAAGAGATTAGGGTTGGTTATTATGTATTTTGATCCATAAAAGAGGGTTTTCACGATGTTTTTCCTTAAAGCTTTGCTTGGTTGTTTGGGATGATGTGTGGTATTGGAATTGAAGGAAATCTATTTTTTTTTTTAATATTTAATTTTAAATGAGAAATCTTTAATTTTATCAAAACTCTAGAATTTTGCTCAAGTTTGGGAAATGAATTCTAGTTAAAATAATTGTGAGTTCATGAATTTGAACGATATGGAAATAAATGAGTTATGAGAAGCACTGAGGCAAAGCAATATTTATTTTTGAAAATGTTGTTGAAATGGTTGGTTATGTTCTTAATTTATATATTGTCCATTTTGGAATATAATGGACTATATTGAATAGAGATAACTATTTTGGCTATTGGTGGATGATAACATTGTCTTGTTGTAGAAATTGCATGGGAACTAGAGTAATTGAAACAATATTTACTTATGCATCTCATCTTATCATTGATTTCATACTTAAACATTTTGATAGCGTTGAAATGTGTTGTTTTGAGAAAATAAGTGAATATCGTGGTGAATCTGGTTAGGGGTTGTGATTGTGGTTTATTAAGTTGGCATGTGTGTCCATGGTGGAAGTCTAGAAATCTGCACGGTTGGGATTTCTTCCTTCCAGTTAGTTGCCAGTAAAGTTGATTTGGTAGTGCTTTTATAGCCTATTTGCAGACACGTACCTAGAGATTACCATTGTGTGTATTTATCACCTTATTTTTTGTTTGAAAGGAAAGATATAAATTGTGATTTGAACTCTGACATTGAATTGTTTCAAAAAGGGGGGGAAATGGATGATTTGTAATAGCATTTCATATACATTGACCATATAGCTTTGTTAAATATCATATATGTCATTAAACTTGTTTCTATTGGGTTTTAACTCACCCTACGTGAAAAAACATTTCAAGTGCTGACGGTATGCCTCCACTAAGGGGATAACTTGGAAGGAAGTTAGAGTTGAACGCTCATTTTGATAATTATTTTTGTGTAAGCGTAGGGCTTTTGGTGTATTGGGCTCAAGAACCACTTTTGTTGTAACTGAGCATTGCCTTGGAAACTTGTAGCTAATAAGACACAAACTTGTAATAATTTAAACACTAATGCTTATCGTTCACATGCTATAGATTCAGATTTTAAAATCAGTAAATGTATAAATGCATGTGATATGATTTTGAAATATTGTAAGGACGTTATGGATGTCAATGTATGGGATTTTATTTAGACTTCTGCTTGTCAAAAGAATAATGTATGTAATTGGGATATGAAATGGATTGTCCAGGTCTTTAAATTTTTAGGGTGTTACACATAACAAATTATTTGGTCAATACTTAAAAACCAAATTAAAATTTCATAGTGGTCTATCGAATTTAAATGTAGCTTATTTGACCCACTAATTCAAAAAATAATTTTTTATTAATTCAAAATAATAATTCATGTTGTTTCAATTTTTTATATGAATTGGTAAAAATATGCATTACAAAGTTTCATTGAAAAAAAATAAATTAGAAAGCCCAAAATCAAACAGGTTTTTGGGTTTTAAGTTTTGGGTTCAAATGGATTTTGAAATGTATTTTTTTGGGTTGTGAAAATTGAATTTAAAAAGTAAACCAAATGGAGCCATATATGAGACACACAATATTAGCGTCAGTTATTGAATTTTTTTCATTTGTCATATATTCTTTTTATCTTTATTGAATTTTTTAAAATATTTTAATTAATCTTTTTTTTAAATTTTTTAGATGAACCTAATTTACGAAGAAATTTTGAAAAAAAAATACTAAATACATAAATGCACTCTTTATTTTTCATTTTTTTTTTTTGTTATTTAGGGAATTGTTTTTTAAAATATTTATTTTTTTGATGGCGCTCACTCACTTTAATGATGTTGTTATGATTTCCCCCCCTCCCCCCCTTTTTTTCTTAAACTTCACAATGATAGAAATCTTTTTAAGTTATTGTTGGTTTATTTTTCCTACGAATGAAAATATTATAAATGCGAATGTGTCAATAAGGATTGAAAAATCCTTACAGATTAATTTCAAACCAATTATCAAGCAATTGCATTGACGGTTCTTTTGCCTCAATGAAGAGGACTTCAAATTTGCCAAGTGTAAAGAAAAGAAAAATTAAAAGAAGAAATAGGGAGACGGAGAAAGATGATTGGGTGAACAATCAAACTAACCATTAGTTTATCTCTACTCCTATGCTTCGAAAAGGAAGTGCATAAAATAAAGTGCAGAGAACTTACCTCTACTCCTATGCTTCAAAAATGAAGTATATAAAATAAAGTATAGAAAATTAAGTGCAGGAAATATAAATGACAAGAAAAATAAAAATCAATTGTTTTTAATTAGAATTCTCCATCTGTACAATGTAGCCATGAATGGCTATTTATAGGCAAACATTTGTAGGAAAAAAACTACGTAAAACTATCCACTCTTCCACCTCCTCCATTTTATACTCCATGATCTTCCTTAACCTCCACTTTATGCTCCCTGTTCTCCATTTTATTCTCCATCATCTTTCCACATTTCATAACTTCTTATAACCTCCAAATGAGTAGGACGGTGCCACATGTCCTTCAATTATATAAATAATAAATAATAAAATTGCAGATTTATGGTGCCAACATTACTCCCTACGGCCATTAAAAATGATGTTTACTTGAATTTTTGAGGGGCCGAACCAAGCACATGACTAATCTAAGCAACAAAGTGCTTCGAATAATGTCAACAAAGTGCTTTGAATGAGCATGAAATTATGACTAGATATCTCGAATTATATATATGCCTTGAAGGGATATTACATCTGTGCTTGGAATCGGTATCAATCCTTTGAATGAAATTAAACAATTTTGTTTTACTCGTACTTCAAACACTTAGAAAACTTGGAACCTTTTGAAGTAGGTTGATGTTGCTTGCACTTAAAATCATTCAGAACCTCATATTTTCATGATTCATCTTAACAAGCTGTTACATACGCTAGCTATTACAGACTAATAACAAGCTTCGAAGGTGGTATAGAGGACTAAAATCATCCTTCGAAGGTCAAAGGTGTTGACAAAGCACGAATTACATCCTTTGAAATACTCAGCAAAGCTTCGAAGGTTCACAACCACCATTATTGTTTCTTCAAAGCTGTTGTTGATGCAATGGAGTGCTTCGAAGCTTACAAAATTATGGCAAAAGGGATTTCGAAGCAACTTTTGGCCAACATTGTGGTTATTCAAATTTCGTATATTCTGGTTCACACATAATTAATGGAAATATTAATTTTGTGCTTCGAACCAATTATTAATTCTCCAAAGACACCAAAACCGTTGTTCTTCGAACCAACTTTTGTAGAATACTAGTTACATTTTCATGTAACAAATGGCTATAAAAATGTTTATCAGTAAAGCCACTAATTATCATGCCAAAAATAAGCATTATTTGACAATTAATTAATTGCCATTTTACATATATTTGAAGGGAGGTACATAAGCTTTCTCATCTCATGTTACATTTCGAAGGTGTTTATTGATGACAAAACCACCATTCGAAAGTCATATATGTTACTAAAGGATCAAAGTCGTCTTTCGAAAGTGCTTACGACATCTCTTCGAACCAAATCCAAAGAGTTGGATAACTATGAAATTAGTTTGGCATTTTAACTAGCCATTAGTGGTTATAAAATAATATTTCAATGAATACATATGACAACACAACCATTTATCCTTTGAAAAAAGGTTTAACAATCCTCACATGTTCTTAATAACATGCTTTGTCACGCCCTCAAAATTAAACCCATTAAATATAAAACAAGGCATGCATTATTAAAAGAAAAACATTATATTATTTAAATCATCAGAGTATTGTGAAATAAAACATCAAAATAAATGCCCTACGGGCTTACATCTTGCCAAGCCAACACTTGGACACAATTTCATGAGTTCTAACTCAAACAAATAAAGCCCTGGGCTTGAATGTTTACATAATTCAAACAAAACAACTAAAACAAATAAAACAAGTCTTCAAGTCCAAATCCTCACAAGCTAAGTCCTTGGAGGTAGTGAACCACCTGAACCTGAAAATGAAGTTCCCATATAGGGTGAGCCACAGCCCAGTAGAGAAATACTAAACCAAGCATAAGATTTAACTAAAGCAGTAGCACTCGATACATGGTTAACACAAGATAATCAATTTACAATTCATCGACACAAACGCCTACGTTGTCTATGACACATGGTCTATGACACCTTTTACTTTCCATTTATACAGTCATGGCTCAGAACCTGGCCAAACAACTCAACAAGGATAACAAATCAGGTTAAACCTTTCTCATAACATAATAAACACACATGCTGGCGTTATACCAATCTCAATCAAATTCACTTCCTTACTTCCCAACTGATACACATGGTGGTGATGTATCATATCAACAACAAATAGAAATATTTCTATTAAAATTAAGCACACACATAAGTGATGCTACTGGAGTCCATCCCCTATCTCCTCCCAACAAGTCCGGTTTAGAGGTCCATCCCCTATCTTCCCCTAAACCGTGGAGTTCATCCCCTATCTCCTCCAAAACCAAATGCATATGCAACATAATCAATACTTGCCATATACAACACATAATTAATACATGAATGTTCTGTATTAACTCAACAGTCAAACAATTGACTCAATTTCAGTTATACCTAAGCCACATGCAAGGTCTACAACAATCAATGGCTATCCTCCACCGATAGCCCAAAACAATTATTTCTAAGCAAGAAATAACTATAACAATAAATGTAATTTCAATATTCTCAAAGGTAAGTATTTAAACTACCCAATACAACAATAAACCACTAAATTCCCCAATCTCATGAATTTACCCTAATATCACAATCTTCCTTTAAATTAATTATATAAATTAATCTATGACAAATCCCTAAGGTCTCTCCCAAAATTACCAAACTACCCCCACATACCAAAATACTACCACTTAGGATTAAAGCGTATAAATGGAGTAGGAAATCCCTACCTCGAAGAAATAACTCAAAAAGGAGAAGATGAAGATGATGCCCAAAACTTGAAAGTGCTCCAAACCAACAATTGCTCAGATTAAATGAAAGCCCTCACTCTCCTCTATCTTATTTGTAAAGCAACTAGGGTAAAAACGCACCCTAACTAGATCAAACCTAGGAGAGAAGGTGAGTTGGGAGAGAGAAAACTCGTAACTAGGGTTTCTGGATCAAAAAGTTGTAAAAAAAATGATTTAAAACTGTTGCTGCGTATTTAAACTGGACAGGCTCGCTCGAGCGAAGACATGGTCGCTCGAGCGACCAGACACAAAAATCCACGCTCGAGCGAAGAAAAGCTCGCTCGAGCCAAAAACTCGATGTTTCAGGTCTACAACCCAGAAGCTCGCTCGAGCGACGAAATGCTCGCTCGAGCGACGAACTCGAAAACATACACCTCTCTCGCTCGAGCGAAGAAATGCTCGCTCGAGCCAAGAAACACATCTCTCAGGTCCTAAGCCCAGACGCAGACTCTCGCTCGAGCGACCAAACCCTGGCTCGAGCGAAGAACAAAAACAAAAGCTCGCTCGAGCGACCAACTCCTCACTCGAGCGAAGGTCCAAAAATCTAGACAGCAACACTTGGTTTCCAACCCAACCAACCTGTAACAAACCTGCCCAACTCAACCCATAACTCAAAAATAAAGAATTAAAGGACGACAACAACAATAATACAACAATGGAATCTACGGAACATAAGTCCGGATACAACAATCAAATGGGAAAAAGACCGGGGTCGCTATATGCTTCGAAGGTAACCACAAAACCAATAGTGATGGTTTTATGGATCAACTAATAACCATATTTTTGGCCCAATATATTGCAATAACGAAATATTATTTGTTAGTCATTCCATCAAAGTCAACGTTTGATGTGATCTACAAATCCAAAATGGATTTTGAACAATAAAAGTCATAGTGTAGTGTGACCATGAAAATTCATACTTTTTGACACTTTGAAAAATGTCAAAAATTTTGAATTCATGAATAGTGGCTTGTTCATTATTCTTGACCATGTTTGGTTTAAAAACATGACTTTCGCCGAATTGATTTTCATAATTACTTAGCAAAGTGAGCTGTTTTTCCATATTAGCCATTAATGGCTTATGAAAATCCCCCATAGGTATGTTATTTTCATGACTTGACTCTCTAAAAATTGGTTTTTGGACCCCCCCGAGCTATGCATGGAACATCATTCTTAGCCAAATTTGGCTCAAGAACATGCTCTTTCGTTATGTTAATTTCATAATTTGGCTATTTAAAAAGGGGCTCTTGAATCTCCTAAGCCATTGATGAAATTATATTTTCACTAATTTCAGTCACAAATGACTTGAAAACATTTTGTAAAACCCCACAAAATTCAGTTGTTGAAGACTTGACAAGAAAGGTTGATGAATTACTCCAATTAAATGGTGTATTTTTTCTTCTACCAAACAATATTGTAATGGATGGAAGTTTGTTTCATGAAGAAAATTGATCTCTTCTTGAAGATCCAAAATTTTTTGTTTATGCCAAAAGATTTCGTCTAGGCTATTTAGAATGGATGAATCTAATTTATTTTTCATTTCTTACACTAGAGGTCCCACTGGGCATGCAAAAAATTGTTGGCTTATTTTTCCTACGAAGGAAAATATCATAAATGGGAGCGTGCCAACAAATATTGAAAAATCCTTACAGATTAATTTCAAGCCAATTATCAAACAATTGTATTGACGGTTCTTTTGCCTCAATGAAGAGGACTTCAAAATTGCCAAGTGTAGAGAAAAGAAAAATTAAAAAAAGAAAGAGGTAGACGGAGAAAGATGATTGAGTGAACAATCAAACTAACCATTAGTTTATCTCTACTCCTATGCTTCGAAAAGAAAGTGCATAAAATAAAGTGCAGAGAACTTACCTCTACTCATATGCTTCGAACATGAAGTGCATAAAATAAAGTGCAAGAAATACAAATGACCAGAAAAATAGAAATCAATTGTCTTTGATTTAAATTCTCCATCTTTACAATGTAGCCATGAATGACTATTTATAGGCAAACATTTGTAGGAAAAAAAAACTACGTAAAACTACCCACTCTTCCACCTTCTTCATTTTATACTTCATGATCTTCCATAACTTCCTTCAACCTCTACTTCATGCTCCATGTTCTCCACTATGTTCTCCATTATCTTTCCACATTTCATAACTTCTCATAACCTCCAAATGAGTAGGAGTGTGCCACATGTCCTGCAATTATATAAAAAATAAATAATAAAATTGCCAATTTATGGTGCCAACAGATATCATATACTTTTGTTACGTATTTTTATAACAAATGTTATATAATTTTTTAATAAAATTATGATAATTTATAATTTAAAAATCAGATCACGTATTTTCTAGTCATATTACCCCCATAATGTTATCATTAAATTTTTTAACTGAAAATAAATAAACTATAAGGTAAATATTAAAAGGTATTTATGGTATGGCCCTTTTCTGCAAAATTATAAGGTAAATATTAAAAATAAAAATAAAAAAACAACTAAGTAACTACTCAGCTATTTTATAAAAAAAAAAAATGTTTTTTTTACATCTATCAAATGTGTAAGCTTTTCTAGCAACAATTCAATGTATGTAGTGATTTTTCATTGCCCAAGAGTAGCATGTAGATAATGTCATATGATATTTTAGAACTATTCAATAATTTTCCTAGGATTTTGCAAAATATTGCCCAATGTGCTTAAATCGTCCAATTCACACCGATCTACCTGCTAATCTCTAGTTGGTTTGATCCACGATTTAAAATTTATAATCCTCTTTCAAAATAGTCCCACCCCGCCATAGTTAATAGGTATGTTATTATTATTATTTTTTTACCTCCAATGAAATATCGCAGTAAAAATTAGTGTGAGAGAGATCTGAGATGTGAAATTTATTGCAAATTAGTGTAATATTTATGAAAAAATATTATGTAAAATTAGTTAGTGTTATATATATGAAAAATATTATGCGAATTACTGTTATATATTATGCAAACACTTAATAATTGTTTAAGGTTATTATTAATTTGATTAATAGGTTGAAACTACTCAAATCGCGGTTTGGTTACAGATAAGCCATCCATGATTTGGTTATAATTTTATCCTCAAATCGTACCAAACCACACCATGCACGCTCTTAAATTTTTCAAAAGTCAATATATTATAGTTATAGTGTGATTTTAAAATTTTAAAATTTTGAATGCCATCATTGTTCTTGATTTATTGTGATTTTGTATTTTTTTCTGAGAAATAAATTATATTTTTTCATGCCAGGGAAATAATACAGTGATTAATCATTGCTGCTACATAATTATTTATTGAGCGATTTCTATAGTTATTCAATGAATGTCTCTATCATTTCACTCTAATACTATGTTTGAATTATAAATTTGAATAGCAATTTGAAAAGAAAAAAAGAAATGGAGAAAAATTGAAGTATGATCAAGTTTTTCAAACATAACCTAAATGATACTAAATTACGACCAAGTTTTCTTGCCCTTTACAAATAATAGGGAAGCTACTGATTGCAGGGATCCTACTATTGTCAGTGATATGTTGTCGAGATCCTAAGGTCATAATTTAGACCCATTAATTTTATACTTTCATTGGGGTGTTGTGATTACCTTGGAGTTTGGTTTGGCTCATCCTTGGTTTTAGTTGTCTCCGGGAACCTTGTTTTATACTTAACAAATTGGCTGAATCTTTTCCTGCTTCCTTAGGTCATGCCCACGACCTCCTTTTTCGCGGTCGCGGTGTTGCTAGGACTCAACTAGGCCGTGATGAAAATCACCTCCCAGTACTTTTGTAGGTCATCATCTCTATGCTTGCGAAGGGGGTGTCGCGCCTACGGTAGTTTGTGTTGCACCCGAGACCAAATGCACCCTTCAGGTCCTTGTATGGGCAAAAAGTGCGTGGCCTACGAGAGCCACGAGGTTGGGCCATGACTTGAGGGTTCACACCCACAGTATTCTTGTCTGTGGCCACAACTACGTCTTTCATGCCCGCGGTCTGTTGTTCGCGGCCGCGACCAGTATATCACCAAAAGTTACAAATATTTACTTTTTGAGATCATCTTTCTCTTTTCTTTCTCCATACTACCATTTTCAACCTCCAAGCTCTAAACTCTTGGTTTTCATCTAACTACACTCATCTTCTACCCTAGTGCTTGAGGCTTTAAGGTAGAGCAAGTTGTGAGCTATGTTTTGATCGAAAATTTCAAGTTTTCGGCATCGTTGGTTTTCAGGTGTTGTTCTTTCTCTTCTTGGGCTTTAAGGTAGGGATTTCTTTAACATTCTTGTGTGTTTCTTAGCCTCATTACGTGCTCTCAAAGAGAATAGTGTGTTGCTTGGGTTTGGGTTAACCTTTGGATTATTGTACTTGGATTTGATTTTGAAAAGAGGGGGTTTTCATGAAAATGGCACAATAATGATTTTGGTATTCAGAAGTTTGGTAAATTACTTTGAAGGTGTAAAAATATTGAAAGGATATTGGTTTGGGAGTATTTGAAAAATTTTTAAGTGTTCTTGATGTGACTAAAAGATAATGGCAATGTTGAGATTGAAATGTTATTGTGATAACCTTTGTTGGGTTGGATGGAGGAATGAAATATGTATTGAAATTCTATAATAAATCTATCTCTTGAATTTATTTCTTGCATAGAGATATCTGTCTTTGGGCTATCGGTGAAGGAAAGTCTTGTTTGTTGTAAAAGTTGCATGAGGACTAAGTGAATTAAAACCTTTCACTTTTGCATCTCTCATTTGAACATCGTTTCATACTTACTCATTGAAATATATTGTTTTTGAGAAAAATCAATGAATACCGTGGTGAATCTGGTTGGGGGGTATGGTTATCGTTATTATAATTGTTGGTATGTGCGTCCGTAGTGAAAGTCCAGAAACCCGCACGATGAGGTGCCGATCCTTTCGGTTAGTACCGATAAAATGGCTTTGGTAGTGCTTGTATAACCTATTAGCAGACACGTACCTAGAGATTCCCAGTCTGTGTATTCATTACCTTATTTTTTGTTTTTGGAAATAAAAAAGTTATGAAATTAACATAGACTTGGCATTGCATTAAATGAAAGATAAAAATATGCATCATTTTGTAGAGACATTCATGTGCATTCATCTTATGACCTTGTTAAGCTTCATGCAGTTTATTAAATTAATCTCTACTAGGCTTTAGCTCACCCTTTGTGGAAACCAACTTTCGGGTATTGATGATATGCCTCCGCCAAGGAATTAGCTTGGAAGGACTATGGAGTTGAAGGCTCACTTTTGTTATTGGTTTTGTGAATATTTTGTACAAGCCTAGGGCATATATGTATTGGGTTCTATCTCACTTTTGTTGTACCCAAGTTTCATCTTGGAAATATGTAGCCATTAAGGCATATAGTTGTAATAGTTTAGATATTCATGCTTAACCATTACATGCTATAGATTTAGGATGTTAAATCGATGAATGTATTATGCATGTGAATTAGTTTGGGATATTAAAGGATGGAAAAGTGTTGGAGAACTTGTATATATGTGTACACATGGTTTTTTTTCCACTTGTTTAATGGATGAATATTAGATTATGGATTATTTGAATCTTCTAAATTATCGAGGTGTTATAAATTGGTATCAGAGCTTACTGGATTCGAATACCTTGGGCTTGTGGGACATGGTTATTACCACAATGGGATTGTCTCGCTAGTTAATAATAGACATATACTTGGTATGCTATGTGATAACATACTTATGTTATTAAATGAGTATGAGATTTGGTTTCTAAGATATTGATTGTGTCTACGAATTCTTTGAAGTCCCCATTAGAAAAGCACTTGATCACCGTTAATTCTAACTGGAACTCTAGTAATGTCGTGGAACGATTATTATCTAAAAAGGAAATTTGTTTCTGTATACGTGATCTGCTGTTTACGTGGAGTGAATTATTGTGTTGTCCACTATATTAGGACACGTGTGAATTAGTTATAGCATGTTTGTAAATGTATTAAATCTTGTGTTACCTTTATTAAAATATCAGGACGTGGACACAGTAGAGGTAGGTGTGGTAGACCTTGGCGTCAAGATATGCTAATCCAAGATGAAATTCTGACACAAGAGGAGGGTGTTAGCCAGGCAAATATGCCCAAGCCTGTAGGCCAACAAGCCATGGGAGCTTTGGCTCGACAAATGGTGGGAGCGTTGTGGGAATCCATGGACATTCTCAAGACTGAGAATCAAGTCCAAACCCACGTAGCTGAGACAAGGCCATTTTTTCTAAATAGGGAGCTCTTCCGGTTGAATTCGAACAAGTTTGTAGAGGATTTGAAAAAGCCATTAAAGGCTAATGAATAGTTTGAATAGATGGTGAAGACGTTTGAGATACTTGGCATCAAAATGATGGTTTGCGGGTGACCTTGGCGGCCTTTCAATTCAAGGGTGACGCGGGTCAATGGTGGAAGTTCATGAAGGGTCGTATTGGGGTGACTTACGAGACATTTGTTATCGCCTTCCAATATAAGTTCTTACCACCCACGACTAGGAAGCAGTTGAGAGAGCAATTCCTAAAGCTTAAGCAATTGAGTACACCTATGGCCGAGTTTGAGGCTTTCACCAAGCTTTCGATTCTTGCACCGGAGCTCGTGATGACAAAAGAATGCCGTTGCATTGAGTTCGAGAAGAGATTGATGATCGGGCTCCTTTTCAAGGTTGTTGAGTCAATGATTAGAGATTGTGGCCATCTGGTGGAATCGGCTGCACATTTGGAGATAGTCATACAAACTGAGGAGGAACATATGAGGGGTTCTAGGCAGAGAGGGCATGAGTCACAAGGGGATGCGAGGGACAATAAAAAGCATAGGGGTTCTACCTCGCAACAGTCCTAAACTTCACAGTTGAGATCCACTTTTCCTGTGCCAAGTTCTGGTTCTAGAAGGGACAATCAGGGTGGGTTCACGTGCTACAAGTGTGGTCAATTAGGCCATAAGTCTCCGACATGCCCACAGAAAGAAGAGGGCAACAACCAGCATAGTCTTTGGCTTGCCCACAGAGCTAGAGCCAAAGGAGAAGGCAACCGCCTACCTATTATCAGTGTGGGTAGACCAGGCACTTGAGGAGGTTTTGCTCTCAGTTGGGAGGCACACTAGGAGTGTTTGGTTCGAGGTAGACATAGAGCCATCAACCAGTACAGTCAGTCCAGGCTTTGAGGGCCAATCAGGGAGCCACTTTAGCTCAGTCCGTGCACTAGACCTATGCTCCGAGGGGTGAGTAGGTAGACCAGAGACCTTTAGGGCGTGTGTATGTTATTACTACATTGGACCAGTTGCCAGGACCTCCTGTTGTGAGAAGTAACTTCTTGTTGTTCAATTCTCTAGCCAATGTGCGAATTAATGTGGGTGCATTTCATTCTTTTATAACATGTTCTTTTGCATCTACCTTGGGGTTAGAGTTTGACTTGTTGGAGTCTCCATTGTTAGTTGAGACACCTATTGGGGGTAAAATGGCATTGGGCCGAGTATGTCGCTCTTGTGAGATCAAGGTTGCAAATCACCGACTCTCCTTTGACTTTATTATTCTCAACATGCATGCATTGGATGTAATTTTGGGTATGGATTGGTAGACCTATTATCGGGCCTTGATAGATTGTCCCAATAGAAGAGTGTCAGTGTGTAATCTGGAGAGTGTTTCTACTTTTTGTTTGACCACGGTAATAGTGTTGTTCCTCCACTGTATGGCCTTAAGGATTGAGGAGGGTTGAGTTTTCTTTTTTCCATCATGGTAGCCGAGGAGAGTTCTACAGTTCAGGGTGACTTACAAAGAGTGGTTCAAGAGTATCCGGATGTACTTATTGAGGATTTTACTAAGTTACGACTCCATAAAGAAATTAAGTTCTCTATTGACTTGGCGCCTAGCACGGCTCCGATTTTCATGGCCTTGTATAGATTTGCACCCACCAAGTTGCATAAGTTGAAGGTACAGCTCTAGGATTTGTTAGATTAGGGATTTATTCGCCCTAGTATCTTGCTTTGGAGAGCACCGGCTCTCTTTGCGAAGAAGAAGGACGGCATGTTGCAGTTATATATTGATTACCGTAAGTTGAACTAGGTAATCGCCAAGAATAAATACCCATTGCCAAGGATAGATGGCTTGTTTGATCAGTTGAAAGGATCTTATTGCTTTTCAAAGATCGACTTGAGGTTCAGGTATCACTAGTTGAGGGTAAAAGAGGAAGATATCTAGAAAATAGCATTCCATATGCAGTATAGCCACTACGAATTCTTAGTGATGCCTTTTAGGCTAATCAACACATCGGCCTCGTTTAGGGACTTGATGAATCGAGTCTTCCATGAATTCTTAGACCAGTTTGTGGTTGTCTTCGTCGACGAGATCTTGATTTATTCACCATCTGAAGAGGAACACGGGAAACACTTGCAAGTCATACTAGAGTTGCTTAGGGCACACCGTCTTTATGCTAAGCTAGGGAAATGTGAGTTTTGGATAAAAGAAGTTAAATTCCATGTTTTGTCCGGGGAAGGAGTGACTGTAGATTCCTCTAAGATAGACGGAGTACAGGATTACGAGCAGCCTAAAAAAGCCTTTAAGGTCCATAGTTTCTTGAGCTTAGCTGAGTATTATCGACGTTTTGTGAAAGATTTTTCTAGATTAGCCTCGTCTTTAACTAGATTGACTAGGAAGGGAATTAAGTTTGCATGGAGTGAGACTTGTGAAAGGCCGTTTCAAGAACTTAAAACTTGGCATTGCATTAAATGAAAGATAAAAATGCATCATTTTGAAAAGGACATTCGTGTGCATTCACCTTATAACCTTGTTAAGGTTTATGCAGTTTGTTAAATTAATTTCTATTGGGATTTAACTCACCCTCTGTGGAAACTAACTTTTGGGTACTAATGATAAGCCTTCGCCATGGAATTAGCTTGGGAGGACTATGGAGTCGAAGGCTCACTTTTTGTCATTGGTTTTGTGAACATTTTGTAAAAGCCTAGGGCATGTATGTATTAAGTTCTATCTAACTTTTGTTGTACCCAAGTTTATCTTGGAAACGTGTAGCCATTAAGGTATATTGTTGTAATAGTTTAGATATTCATGCTTAACCATTACATGCTATAGATTCAAGATGTTAAATCGATCAATGTATTATGCATGTGAATTAGTTTGGGGTATTAAAAGATGGAGAAGTGTTGGAGAACTCAAATATATGTGTACACATGGTTTATTTCCACTTGTTTAATGGATGAATGTTAGATTATGGATTATTTGAATCTTCTAAATTATCGGAGCATTACATCATCATTGCTCGGCTCATGGATTGGAGGTACAAAGCTAAAACCTATGAAGTATGGGTACTCCAAAAATGTTGTCGTACAAGTAACGAGTACTTACCGGGTGCGGGTATGCTTATCGATACAGCTACACGCATACCAGGTACGTCGTATACGGTCTGGTAAAGTTGGGTACGCCATCAATACACTGTGAGTACTCCATTGGTACATTTTTTGGGTACGTTGAGGTAAAAAAACAAGATTTTCAGCAATTTTAAGTGTACTGGTGCTGATTCTCTCCTTCGAACGATGAGTTTCTCTTCGATTCTTCTTCCTATTTTTTCATAGAAAACAACAAGATTTGTCCATTTAGCCTCTCCTCTCGCTCAGGTAAGTCGTCTCCCTCTCTCGCATGTTCTCTCTCTCCCTCTCTCTCTCTCTCTCACACACACACATCTCTCTTCTTTATCGTCTCTCACTTTCGCTTCTCTCTTCTCTCTCGCTTTTCTGTTCTCTCTTTTTTTTTTCTTGCAGTCTGATAATAATTTTTTTTGAATATGGAAAAAAGTCAAGATAATAATTAAATAATGACAATGTGGCCTGCAGAGTGTTTTACTTTTTGTGTAATGCTGAGTGCTTTAGTTCCAGTTGAGATGAATGGATTAGGTTATTGTTGGGTGGAGTCAAGAAAAATAAATTATTAATTTTTTTAGTAATGTTATATATTTTTTATTCAGTATTTTTGAAAAATTATATCTTAAAGAATTTACAAATTATTTTGTTAATTTATAGGAATATGAGTTCATATAGGTTCACAAATTATTTTGTTAATAGTTATTTTTTGATTTTGTAATTTCTTTTTTTAATTATCATATTAAACTTAGATTTGTATGTTGGATGTTTAGCTATAATTTTTTTTTTTTTAAAATAAAATAAAATTGATGTACCCATATTCGTACCTTACTTTTTTTAGAATGTGAGGTATCGACATATCCGTATTGTACTTGTACCCATATCCCTAACTGTACCGGGCTAAAACTAAAGCGATGACCTGCAAGTTGGCTAAAAAGACAAGTAACTACAAAAATTACAAAATGCAAATAATGACCCATAATAAGACAAAGAAATTTGAGGATAAATAATCAATTATAGATCCTTACCTCTAATACAAGTGCAATAAGAACAACCCATCTAATGATTTTCCAATTCGTGTGTATGAAATTGTAAATTGAGAGAAAATGGCCTGTTTTGTCAATGTGCAACATATCCTGTTAGAAATTTACAAAAGTTTAGCATGTGGTGGTCGATGAGAAAGCTTGTTTGGTTCCAGTTTTTAGAAAATTTTACTTTTTTATTTTTGTATTTTAATGTTTTTAATGAAATTTTTTAATATTTTCAGAATTTTTTTTTAAAATTTTTAGACACATCTAATATAAATACACTTAAAAAGTATAATATTTGTGAAAAAAAAATCTTTAAAAAATACACTAAATACCAAAAAAAAAAATGAAAATTCAATATATTTTTTTGTATTTTTGTGTATTTATTGAATTTTTAAAATATTTTTTCACAAATATTTTATTATTTAGATACATCTAAGTAAGGTGCATCTAAAAAAGTAAAAAATAAAAAAATTATTTAAAATTTAAAAAATATTTACTAAAAATAAAAAAATACGATGAACAAAAAACTCAATTTTCAAAAAACTGAATTCAAAAAAATAGAAACCAAACACACTGCCCACGAGTTAAAATTCAAGAGAATAGAATAGTAGTTGAGTTTCCAAAGCAAATCAACATTATAAGCGAATCAACAGAATAGTACAACACGTGGCAACCCACGACCGAAGAAAGGAACAACGAAACCATGCTCCTTCACAAGACATGAAGTTCTATATATATCTGTGGGGGAAGAACCCTCTCCGGAAAACGTTTCATAGCTCGAAACTTTTTGACTCGAGTAATCTGAACATTTTCTCTCTCTCCTCTCTTCCTTTCTTGTCCTCTCTAACTCCTCTCCTCTCTATTTCTATTCAAACACTCTCATCACTCTCATCTCTCATCCTTTGCTCTGATGTGGGTTTAATTTTGTGTGAACTCATCCATTTTTTGACAAAGAAAAACAGAGATTTGAGCTGATTGGAACCTCATTGAATGATGAAAGTCCCAGCAATTGATGAATGATTTGTGGTTGTGGCTGTGGCTGTGGGATTTTTATTTTTTTTTATTATTCTGATTTTGATTTTGATTTTGATTTTTTTTTCTTCTCTGAAGAAAGAGGAAATTTTTGCTGGGTTTTGTTGCTTTTGTGAAAATTCTTGCTTCATATATTTGGATCTGGGTTTGGAGGTAAATAATTTGATTAATTTCTTCTTCTTCTTCAATTTCATGAATCAAACCCACTTTGTTTATTCCAAAAAAAAAAAAAACCATTTGTAGAGATTTGTCTCCGTAATGAAGACCCAGAAAAGAAATGAGAGAGAGAGAGAGAGAGAGAGAGAGAGAGAACACTAAGCAAGATGAAAACCAGTATGAGGAGAATGAAGACCCACCATTTCTCTGTAATGAAGAAGACGCACCATTTCTGTAATGAAGACCCAAACTTGTCTCTGTAATGAAGACCCACCGTTTCTCTTCTGTCTCATTCTTTTCTTCACACTAGCTCACCCTCAACCTGTCTGTGGAAATGCTGAGCTTAGATCACTCAAGGACATGAAGGCAAATCTTGACCCACCCAGATGTTAGATTATTGAAGAGAAAAAAAAAAGAAAAAAAAGAAGAGTGCCAAAATGGCGTCGTTTTGGCACCTCGAACCATTTGAGCCTGGTTTCTCGAGCACCCTAGCGGGGTTGAAACCTCTCCCACATTGGTTTGTTACGAATTTTTGACACACCTTATAAACATGTCATACTCATAAATTTTTAAGAGGGCTTTTTTAGTATTTAAAAAAAAAAAAAAAACCGTGCATGCTCATGTGGTACAAATTGGACAATAATTTGGTGCGTGTTCTGGCGTTGGGATGGTTTGCACAATATCCATCAACATAATCATGGGAAAAACTGTAATTAAAATTTATTTTCTTATATCTATTTGAATAGATGAAAAAATTTGCAAGAAAATGATGGAAAAAAAATATAATCACTGCATAATAGCAAGTGTGGAGAAAAGCATAAATTTTGTAAGAAAAAGTTAATTTGAGTTGTGCATGAAACTATAGTTTCAATTACTTTCTAAGTATCTAAGCAAACACATACAAATTTTTAGTTTATATATATTTTTTCTTTTTCTTTAACTTTTTTGTATTCTCTATCTAACCAAACTGAGCGTAAGGTATGTCTTTTTGTATCTTTTCATTCTTCTATCTACACTGGTAGTTCCTATTAGGAGTGGGCAAACATCCACTCGATCCGCTAAAACCGAATGATCCAAACCAATCTGTCACAAAATGGACAGTTTCAATGGTTTTAGCAAACATATGTGGATACATTTTTTTTAATTCGCTATCCTTCCAAAAGGATGGTGGATGTGAGGCCATCCAATCCAACCCGATCTACCAACATCTCAAAGAAAATGATGTTATACTTATGCTTTGTGTGTTAAAAGAAAGATATTTTATCTAGTAATTACATTTGCTATTTGTGAAGCATGAAAGTTGGGCATTTTATTATATAAAATGAAAAATAAAAAAATTTAGGGCCAAAATAGAATTACTGAAAATAGTTCAAAAAAATGCCTAAAATATGAAGTTCAAACTGCCAAACATATCCGCATCCATCCGCCCCACATAGTCTACTCAATATGCATCCGCTAACTAAGCAAACAGATACGGATGGATTTTCCCTAATCTCGCTAAGCTCGAATAGATGGCGGATGATAGGCCACCTGATCCAACTCAATCCGAAAGCACTCCTAGTTTCTATAGATTTTTTTTGAATTTTACTTTGATTCCTCTAGTTTTTCATGTAGTCTTTCAATTCAAAATTCTAATGGTAAGTGATGGAGAGATCACATTGCAACAAATTGAAAATGTTAGGTTCAAATTAACCAAATTAAGACTATGGTGACTAAAATGATATTTCTCTTAAACTATATAATGGTGTAATTTACCTTAAAAAGTTCCTCTATAATTTGAATAACAAATTTAAAATATCCCCAAATAGATTTATGAAACCACAAGTTTTTTTTTTTTTTTTTTTTTTTTTTTGAGAGAGAGAGAGAGAGAGAGAGAGAGAGAGAGAGAGAGAGAGAAAATGAAACCACAAGTTTTTTTAGGACATGGGTATCCTGGTTTCTTGTTCATCCATCAACAAGGACAAAGTAAATATTGATTTTCCAAAGACAAAAATAACACCCATTAAACTTACTAAAAAACGAAAACAAAAACTTATCATCTCATTCGAGTTTTGATTAAAGATCAAGAAACCAGCAACTATCAATTCTGCCAAGACAAGGCCAGACATTGGGATGTAGTCCAATGGTATAGTAGTCATATTTTAGAGTGTAATGAGTGGGAGATCAAGGATTCGAACTGATAAAATAGCGACAAACTCTTCAATTGTAATCTAACTATACTAACTAACATACTAACGTTATCTTTGACTAAGAAAAAAAAAAAAAAAGGCCAAATAAGAATACCAAGTACAAAAAGAAGTTAAGAAATTGATTAGTCATGTTGGGATTCTAAAAATGGTAAATTACACCATCAGTTTCTTTAATTTGAGAGATGTTTTATTTTGGTCCTCATAGTTTGAATTTGAAAATTTTGAACGCTAAAATTTCAATTTTGTTGTAATGTAATCCATCTATCATGCACCACTAATATTTTGAATGGAAAAAATCACGTACAAAACTAGAAGGATTAAAGTGGAATTTAAATAAACTATAGATACCGTTGTGTAATTTATTCATTACATTGGTTATCCACCCTATAGTTTGTTTTGAATTCTACTTTGATCTCTCTAATTTTGTATGTGGTATCCGTCCAAAATTCTACCGGTAAGTGACGAAGAGACCTAATTGTAATAAAATTGAAAGTGTAGGGTTCAAATTGTTCAATTTAAAATTTTGGCAACTGAAGTGACACTTCACTTAAATTATAGGAACTAATGGTACAATTTATCCTTATTAAACTGTGTTTGATTCATAAATTTGGGTAGGGATTTGGAAATGAAAGGGAAATGTGTTTGGAAGGTATGTAAAATGTACATCTTTCATTCACATTTTCTATTTTCTTTTTTATATTCCTATCTAAATCCATGAATTAAACACAACATTCAGAAAATAAAGACTGATAAAAGAAAGAACGGAGAAGAGAAATGAACTCAAAGCTTTGTTTGAATTTAAGGATATAAATGACAGACAACCAGGGTTCCTCGCTGCGGCTCCTACTTATCCAATGCAGGAAATGATAAAGAGCATTGTGCCTATGGCTAGAAAAAGGTAAATAAACCTGTCAAAATTATACCTCAGAAAATGACATTAATTCAACAGAAGATTTGAACCTTGAAATAATGTATAGTAATATAAAATGAGAATTTTTGAGAAATTCCCCAATGTAAATTACAACTATATATGTACCGACATCATAATATCTGAATCAAGTTAAAGATTATATTTGAGTAGCTTGAAAGCAAGTTCTCAAATGTTTATTATTCAAATTAAAGTCTAGGTGGCAAATAGAGAATATTTCACAAGCACCATGTGATTTAGTGGTCACAACTTAACAATGCACTCAAAGGATAATGTTAAGGATACAAAGGGTGTGTTTGGTTTGATTTTGGAGACAAATTTTTAAAATAAATCTTAAAGAAAGAGTTTAGAAATTTTTTTAGTTTGTTTGGTTGTATATTTTGGAAATAGTTTTGGAGTGTGGGAATTTGGGATGATTTGATATTTTGTTGTAGTTGAGTAGATGTGTATGAGAGAAAAAGTGATTGAGAATGAGAGAGGAGAGAGAAAAAGTGATTGATTGATGTGTGAGAGATAGAAAGTGATTTTGAAATTTTTTTTTCCAAAATTACTAAACGAAACAAAATTTTAGAAAAAATTTTCCAAAATTTATTTCTCAAAAACAAACCAAACAAAGCCAAAATTTTTGACTAAATAAATAAGGGAGATTTACCAATAAATCCTATAAGTTATACTTGTAGACCAATTAGTCCCATTTGTTTTCTAATAATCTGTTTGGTCCTTTTATTTTGTAAATGACATATTTGCCATTTTTTAAACGTTTAAAGTATGAGTTGGCGGTGGGTTGGTTTGTTTTGGGAAGTGCGCATGTGCCACACATAACTTATGTGTATTAGGGGTGTAGCGCACGTATGTTATGTTTGGGTTAAGTTAGGCCCGTGGCACATTGTGGGTGTCACATAATGGGGGAGTGCACTAAAGGTTTTTTTGTGTTTATTGCTTTAGTGGGGAAGTTGTGACGTGGCACACAACCAACCCGAAACGATTGTTTGTACCACACCTGCAACCCACACCCACGACCCGAACCCCTTTTTGAAGAGGAGATTTTCAGATTTGTGTGAAACCCTAAATCACGGAATTGGAAAAAATTTGAAATGTGATTCTGTGCATGATTTGGGGGGGATGATAGGAATGTACTGAAGCTGAGATAGTGTTAGGACGACACATTGTAAAATTTTTCCGATTTGATCGTCACACTTGAGGCGATCAGGGAGGACGAGGATGAATCGAAATCGTCTAAGTTTCAGTGATCAACCCTGTCAACTAAATCGATGGTTGGTAAAGGTATGTGACAAGTCATAGCTGTTTTTTTTTTCATGTGTTAGAAGGATGTGTGTAGACCTAGTTGCGCAGATTATGTGTTGTCATTTGTTGTTGCAGTTTGGGGTCACGTTTGTGGAGTGTGTGATGACATTTGTTATTGATATTTAGGGTCCCATGTTATCACTTCATTTGTTGCTGTAGGGTTTAGATGTGTATGTGGTTTTAGTTGGTTTTCATGTTTGGGGTCCCATTTATTTACTTTAGTTTTTGGTACGTAGTGTGGATTTCTGTAATGTATGTTGATTGTTGTGGATGGTTTGGGTTAAATGGTGTTGGGCTGTGTGGGTGAGGGCAGTTGTGAAGTGGTAATGGATTGGGGGTAGTGATTTGGATTTGTTTGAGTTGAAGTGTGTATGTGTTGTGTGTAGGGGTTATGAAGTGGAAATTTTTATGTTTTTGTTTTGTTGTGTGAAGTTTAAATTTGGGGGGTGGGGTAGTGTGGCAAAGTTGTTTTGTTTCCTATATTAAATGGATATATGGGGACCCATTTGAATAGATTATGTGTTGCCTTTTGTTGTTGCTGTTTAGGGTGACATTTGTGGAGTGTGTGTGATATCATTTGCTACAAATGTTTGGGGTCCAATGTTATGACTTTATTTGTTGATGTAGGGTGTAGATGTGTATGTGTTTTTAGTTGTTTTTCATGTTTGGGGTCCCATTTATTTACTTTATTTGTTGGTAGGTAGTGTGGATTTCTGTGATGTATGTTGATTGTTGTGAATGGTTTGGGTTAAATGGTGTTGGGTTGTGTGGGTCAGGTCATGGGTGAGGTGGTAATGGGTTGGGGGTAGTGAGCTGGACTTGCTTGATTTGAAGTGTGTGTTGTGTGTGTTTTTGTCTCTGTTTTTGTGAATTGTGTTGATGTGGATGGGTGTTACATGATGTATGTGTGTCATGTGACACTGTATGTGTGTTTTGTAATGTTGAAAATTGCAATGAAGCTGAAAATTTTGTGTTGTTTTTATTTCAAGGTCTCCTGAGGGAACGAGTCCATAGACGTGTTCATATGAAAGGAAGCTAGCTGAGCAGGGTATTGGTTCGAAGTCAAACAAACTTGAGATGAAAATACAAGGTCGTATACTCTTCAAACAGGCTACAGTTGTCACACAAGGGGTTAGGCGTAATATGGGAAAGGTGGCTGCTGGTGTGCAACGTCAGCCTCAAGCAAGGCTGAACTTCCGGTCAAATATAGCTGGGATAGTTAAGGTTATCAACTCGGCAAATTTGCGGGAGGCACATTTACGGCAATTGAAAAGGACGCCGTTTTGGATCATGGTCGAGGAAATTCATGTGAATAACTTAAATCACAACGATTTTAGAAAGTGTGACGACCTTATTTTTAAAATTATAAATGCATATAATCCCTGGGAAAATGCGTTCAACATTGGTGGGTCAAATGTGAAGCTTGGGAGCTGGGACATAAGGCTACTATTTGGATTACAATGCGAGAAGAGGCGAATTGATCTGTCACCTGGGCAGAGGCCAGTGTCAGATTTTGCGCAATGTAGGGCGCATGGCATTTCGAGAGTAACGTCAAAATTGGTGAAGACTTTGTTGTTAGAGGCAGCTAATGGCCACACAAGACAGGATGAGGAAGACACGGCGAAGCGGTTAGCTTTGTACATGTGTGGGAAACTCTTTTTTTCCAACATGGGAGAAACTATAAGCTGGGCTTTTGTTCGTTACCTCAACGACCTAACTATAGTCAGAATGTATGACCAGATTGACGTGATACTAACAACATTGATGGAATCAGTAAAAGAGTTCTATCGCACGCTTGGGAGGTTGCAGGGATGGAACTATGTTGAGACCATAGGTGGCCGTGGCCCTCCCAACTTTCAAGCTTCACTTTAGAATGTTATAGATTGTATAGCTACTTCCTACAAATACCTTACCGTGGCCCCCTCCATTCTCTAACAACCATTTTTCTCTTTACAGGACAGCAATATGATATGAAATAAAAGTAATAGTTTATTCATTTTATTAGTCAATCCCAAATGGTTCAGAATAGCGGTAAAAGTTTGCTGTTTATATTTGTTTTACTATTGAGTGATTAATGAACATACATGGAACTAATTTTGTTAGTCAATCATTTTAATTAGTAGTTCAATATACATATGTATAAACAAAAAAACATTAACAAAATTTATAAAATAAAGTTATCTTCACGAGTGTTTAACCTTAAAGTAAAAAGTTTATAAATCATATCATTCTATATGAAAATTTTCTGTCATTCTGTATGAACCGTATTGGGTCGAGACTTGCGACTTAATCTGACCCATACATATATGCCTAGTCTCGACTTGGCCCCCCAGTGTTTAAATCCTGGTTTCGTCCCTGGGAGGGTGACTGGCTGTGTGGTTGTATTGCTGGTATAATTTGTATGGAAAATTTTGTTATATTGTTGGGTTTTGTTTTGTTTTTGTTTTTTTTTGGGGTAATGTGTTGTTAAATTTTGCACATGGTTGGAATAACGTATGCAATATGTGTTGTTTGTCACGTAGTTCTATCTTTGTGAACATTCAGACATAGTGTAGCCAAAAAATGAGAACATGTTTCCCAGGTTTTTGAAGTGGGACATTGGGGAATTGATTAGTAGTTATCAAGGGGTGGATCTGTTGAGGCCTATCAGTTTTCAGGTATGTTCAGTAGTGTGGTATGTGTGCGGTGGATGTTTCTTGTTTGTGAAAATAGAAATGTGACATGCATTTTTTGGTTTGATTTGCATAGGTGAAGGTCGACAAGTTGAGATCTTTCGCGTATGAATGAGAGGTGATGGGATTGGACATTGAAGTGGGTGGGGGAGACGTGACTGATGTTGTTGACGGGATTCCGGAAGAGGCAGGTGGTAGTGATAGTTTTGTTAAAGAGGGGAACTAGGAAAATAAAACAAGTGATCGTGTTGTGTCTGGTGTGAAGGATAAAATTGAAAGCATAGAAGAGAATGGTGATAATGGTGGGGAGAATGTTCATTGGCCATGTGGTGATATAGGTGATGTACCAAAAAATGTTGTGCATGGCTCCTATGAAGGGGGAAAGTGCGACGATGTGGATGGTGCCATTATCGAACAAGAACACAATGCAATATCAGCACTGGAAAATGATAACAAAATGAAAGACAACAAGATTGTAATGCTTGAAGTTAAAGCATCTAGGTTGAAGAAAGAGAATGAGATGCAAGCTGTTCATATAGTAGCTGGGTTTGGGTGTGTTCTGAAAATGAAGGACGAAGAGGTTGAGAAGTTGAAGAAGGAGAACATGGAATTGCGTAAACAAATTGCGATTCTTGAAGACCAATTGGCAGATTGTGATGTTCATGATGTGACACAAGCATTTCGTACGGTAGAAGTTGATTGTAAAGTTAGGGGGCTTGGTGCAGGTAGTCGTGGGGTTGAAGGTGAAGGTTTTAGCGATGTGACACTGTTACGTGCAGTTGGAGTGTGTGTAAATGGTTTTGGGGAGAGTGATTTGAACTTGGAGACGGATGATATGATGGTGCAGGTGCATGAGCCTTGCGATTTGAACATGTATGATTCTAAAACAAAAGTGGTACCACAAGTGTTACAGGCAACTCCGAGGTTTGGTGTGCAGAAGTCTTATGTGCGTAACATTAAGAGTAAAGTGAGAAAATAGTGGAAGATGCTTGAGTTCGAGTACCCATTATTAGCTGGCCGTGGGACAAGAATGGGCTCGGTTGTAGGCAATGTTAGAGGAGAAGACACAGGTGTTGTTGGAGATGATATTATTGATGTGGACACAGTTGTTTTACATGGAAATAAGTGGTCCGGATTTGGTATAAACAACTGTTTGGGTGTTTGGAAAATGATGGCGGTCGTAGAGAAGGCGAAGATCACAACTGCTTATGAGCATCACGGAAACGGGTTAGTACTATATTACGTTGTCATTTATGTAAACATGGGCGAACTAATGTGTGTCAACTGTGTTATTCTGTAGGCCGTCATGTGGAGGGACAATACTAATGGAGTGTCCATGTATTTCACCAATGTGAAGGCTCTTGTTAGGCTAAGTTCTATTCGTGGCAATGTAAGTTTTTATTTATTTATTTATTTATTTTTTAAAAAAAATATTAAATTTTAGATGATTTCGTTTTGCGTATTTGTAAATGTTTAAAAATAGTGGCAGTTGGTTACTGTATGTTGTATGTTTTTAATATGGTCAATTTGTTTTTGGTGCATGTTAGGTTATTAATGCTTATGCGGAGTTACTTAAAACTAAACAGCATATAATGTATGAAAATGATGAGACCGCGAACAAGTCCTATTTTTTTAGTAGCATCTGTCTGGTAAGTTTGGGGTGGACGAATGTTGTTTATTTAATTTGTGTATGATTTTATTGTGACGTGGCTAGCATATTTGTGGCAGGAAATGGTGGAAAATAACAACGTCCGTGCGATGGAGAAGTATGTTACAATGAATGTCACAGAGAGAAGCACATGCAGATACATTCATTTCCCCATCTGTCATGATGCACACTGGACGCTTTTCGTTTATGATATTGAAGATGGTAGTTGGAAGCATTTTAATTCGATGAGGCAATGTTCAGTGCGAACAGACGTGCATTACAATGAAGCTGTATTTCTAGTAAAAATGAGTACACGCTTTGATGATAATGTGTTGCATGGGGTGGTTGAATAATGATTTTTTTTTTTTTTTTTTTTTTTTTGCGTTTCTGTTTTTGTAATATGTATGGCAGAAGGAACGGGTGTCCAATGTGATGAAGAAGTCCTTATGTGCGTTTGGAATGGAGAAGGCAGGGAGTGAAGTCGATTTTCATCAGCCACTAGAAGCTGTCTCACAGTGCCCGCAGCAGAAACCAGACACGTAAGTGCCAGGTGTTTTAGGTGTTGTTGGAATTCGTTTTTTGTATAATGTTAATTGCGCAAACATATGTCTTATTGCACGTAATGGCTTTGTACGCAGGCTTGATTGTGGGGTGATTGTATGTACGATAATGCGGCAGTATGTGCACCAGTGTGATGTGGCCCGATCTTTGCAAGGCACTAACTACAGCGTCTTACGTGCAAACATGGTTAAGGGTTTTCTTAATGATCCAGTGCGTGGAATTAAAGACTATAATTGAATTTTTTGTGTTATGGCGTCATGTTGGTTACAAAAAATGATGAACACTATGCCATAGTTTTTTTTGTTTTGGATTCGAAAGTTGTTTATTTTCATTTAGGTTTTTGGGTTGTTATTATTGCATCCAATTATACGTAACAATACATGTCGTACTATTTTTTGGGCATTATGTACGCATCTTTTTGGGAATTGTGTAGTGGGTATGTAACAATTACAGCTTCATGAAAATGGAATAAGCAATGTTGGATGGAAAAATGTTGTTTGAGTTTGTTGCAGTCGTTTTATGAGTTCGTTGTATATATGTATTTCCTTATGACAATAATTTACTTAAAAGCAAACAAGAAATTTATGAAGCATGCTGTTTAGTGAATTTTGGATGGATGCTGGTGCATGTGCTAGTGCCACAGGTGTGGTGGTGTCCTTAGTGACAATACATTCGACAATACAATGTTAGATGTGGTAATGTGTGTTGCGGGTTGTATTGACGGGGTGAGTGTGTAAAACCTTATGAAAGTTGCGCCAGCATCACTGTGTAACAGTTTACACAGATTTGGCTGGACAAAATTTAAAAATAAGTTATGAAAAGACGTGGTAAATGGTATAATCAGATTGAAGGGAAACATGCAAAGCCACAATTGTTCATATGGAAATTAAAATTGTTCTGTATGAAGTATGTAAGCATCATACATGTCTGAATGGGTGTGTTTGGTACACTCCTTTATTTGTGCGAAAAGAATTTGAAAGTTGGAAATAAATGTTAGGAAACTTTTTAGGTGCCTTGAATGCTAGATTGGTTCCTTGCACGTCTTCTTATTATGATTCCCCAAACGTTATCACCAACCACACCGAATTTGTTGAACTTGTTCCCCCTTGGAAAGCATCCGTTTCTTCTTGGACCTGCCTGGTGGTCTTTTGACAATTGGTTGTTGAATGACAAAATCATCCACGTTAAACGGTGGTTTTTCAACAGTTGGAATATAGATAATGTTATGTGCATATGAACTTTGGTACTCTGCTACGTGGTAATACGCATCAACGAAATTGTAAAGGTCTTTGCCACTGTTACGGATTGCAACGACTGCGTGGGCGCACGAGATACTTTGATTTGCCACTGGAAACATGAGCATGTATGCTTCCCAACATCAACCAGCACTGATGGGAAAGAGTGAACCTCATATACGTCATCGTTTGATTGGCTCACAAGCCATAATCTGCCTTTATTATACGATTTAACCAAACGTGCTTCCATCTTCGGGCATACAACACCATGCCACACTTCTGCCTTGCGCCGACGTTTGGCCATTTGCCGCATAATCTGAGTTTGGATACTGTCTTCCATTTGAGTTATTGGAAGGTGTCGTGCATCTCGTATCCATGAGTTAAATGACTCAACTGCGTTGGAACTCATTTCGCCGTAACGTGCACCGTTAATGGATAAAAAATGAAAAACATTTGAAAACAATTAACAATGTGAAACGTACACACAGGTTGTGATAAAAAGCAACTTGAATATGCTATAGGCATGAATAAAAATGGTTTCCAAAAAGTTACCGGAAATAAGCGTTCGCCCAATATACGGGGGGCAAATCCTTCAAAAATGCCGGTGCGACATTACGTCTGGATTTCATGAACTCCCCTAAACTATGGTTGAATGCAGCCACAGTTGGAGCATATGCGCACGCTTGGAATTTAGCCAACAACCCAGCCCGGTATGAACTATTTACGTATCGCATTTTGTCTTGCAAGTTTCATTGCAAATGTTGTAAGCAGAATGCATGATGGGCGGTGGGGAATACGATGGGTATTGATTCTATCAATCCAGTATGTCGGTCTGAAACGAACGTAAGTGTTCTATGTCCATTCACCACATTCACAAGGTGTCCCAAAAACCAAGACCAGTTGGCAGTGTTCTCCGAATCAACGATGGCAATAGCTAAAGGAAACAATCCTGTTTTTATTTATTTATTTATTTATTTTATTTTTTTTCCAATTAAGAACAAAACAAGCAATGTTGATTAAAACATGTTAAAAAATTTAATGGGAGAACACACAATCAGGTGGCATAAACACACACCCCCTAAAAAAATCGCGGCACAAACAAACCCATAACAGCCTCCTTACACCCCAAGTGTGTGGAAACACACCAAAGTGTGGATATGAAATTAAATAATGAAAAATCATAGTGTGCGACAAGATACCTTGGTTACCATCTTTTGCAGTGGCGGCTAACAAGTTCCCTTTAAATTTCCCTTTTAGAAACGTGTCGTCCAAGAAAAGTAACGGTCTACAATGATTCAATCCATCAATACATGCTTTGAATGATATGAAATACCTTATGAAACGATTGTTTTGATCATCGTAGTCAATGTTGATATAACTTCCCGGATTGTTCTCCATTACTACGTTACTATACCGCCGTAATTGGTCAAATGAAATTGAATGTGCACCGAACATTTCCCCGCAAGCTTTTTCAACACCTAACCATGCGACCTGGTAACTAACCTCTAAACCGTAATCTTTCTTCAAGTCAATGTAAGTGGTTTGTCACATACCCTCTCAGATATAACATCACACACTAAATCAGGCCCAGCACGCGAATTAGTGGGTGTCTGCACAACGACACCACAAATGTACTCGCTATTCTATTTACGAATGTAAAAAAATCCATTGCCATGTAAGACACGTGGGTGTATAGACCACAGGCATCCTTTGGTTTCCCTCATCATGCATACTGCTGTAATCCGAACGGAATCATTCTTTACATATTTGAACCGAAATCCACACTCAACGGCATACTTGGGAAGAACCGTTCGGAACTCAGCAGCTCCCCCCTCAAAACTTTGCCCAACATGTTGAATCCCATTAGCCCACGAAGCAGACAAAAAAACCTTTTCTACATGAGGACAAAATTTGGCTGATAAATCTTGTTCATAATCGACGTCTGTCTCGTCAAACAGACCATATGTCTGACATGGGACAGTCCGTGCATTGTGAGGCGGGCTGTCAATGTTATTGGCATCTTCGACGTCTCGCAACTGAATGATGACATCAACACATCGTAGGCAAAAAGACCGCGCAAGTGAGGCCATGTTCTCCATATCAATATCGTTCTTCAACATGAAGTTATTATAACCTGGGATTTTGAAAAACAAACACATATTCTCGGCTGTCAACCCCAAAATTGCCACACACATGGTTCACCAGATCATGGTAACGAAATGGGGCTTACAAATTGACGACGACATTTGTATTACCGTAACAACAAACCAGCATGACATGCGTATTCATTACCTGCATACATTTAACATAACATCAATAATATAACCCATACCAGACGATGTCACACAACTCCCCCCGACTACCACAACCCCGAACTCAACTAGTGCCACAAATCCCTTACCAATAACATACACGCAACCCACCCATTGAGTGCCCCACCCCCCACCCCCCCAGTTCATCGACTACGACACTTACTATCGTCAAGTCGTAACACATTTCAGACCCACCCAACCACTTCAAAAACAAAAACGATGACACCCTGACATGGATACAAAGAACCCCATCACAAAACTGATACTACCAACAAAACAAAACAAACAAAAACAACTCTGCATTATTATGGAGGGAAAAAAATACATACCTGCATGACGGTGAGTTTGACGACCAGAAAATGCTACCCCTGCTGTGACGTCACACAGACGGCGCACCCCCCTTCCCCCCCCCCCCCCTCAAAAAAAAAAAAAAAAAAAACCCAAAACCCTAACAGTCAAATTGTGGAAATGTGTATCACCGAATCAATGAACTTACCAAAAATGAAGGTGATCCCACCAAAAATAACCTAATGAAATAGGAAAGGGCACAAGTGTCCAAGCCTCACTACCAAAATTGGAAAATAGGATCATATAGATCTAAGCCTCTCCACCAGTAGGACTTATCCGATAAACATTTCAAAAGTGGGACTAATTGGTATAGTTGTTTATGAGATGGGATTTATTGATAAATATTCCTATAAATGACTAAATATCTCATATAGGTGTAGGGTCCACGGCCTATAGCATTTTCCATACTCAAAACCTAGTCCAATCCTTTGCCATAACTCCAAGACCAGGTTTGTTTGGGGCATTTAATCCAATAAATTACATAATTTTATGTTTGGTTAAGAAAATTGGGATCTAGATTAATAGTCTATTAGGACATGGCATCTCTCCTACGGGGATTATCGAATCTGAAGAGGAAGGGCAGGATACAAAATGAGAGATTAAAGAAAGGTTTAGACTAATTGGCTAAATTAAAAATTGATAGGATTTTGTCAATCCCTCCTCATAATCTTGAGTCAATCCAAATATGAGATATGATACATAGACACTCATGAGATATGATATACAATGCAAAGTAATTGATAATTTCAGGGCTAATAGTTCTAAAAATGCTAATAGCATCTAATATAGTATGCCCAAACAAACATTGTCTTTGAAGGTATATGTTCATTTTTAACATTTACTTTTTAATGGCGACATCCATTTTACCTTCGTGTGGTATGGCCCTATAGCATTTTACCCTCTTCATCTTTTGAAAATACCCACGTACCGCCATGTGATTTTGGGCTAAATTGCAATACTAAGGGCATCCACAATGGATGTGTTAAAGTGTGTTATATGACAAAAAGTGTTAAAAGTGAGATCTAAAAATGTGTGTTAAGAGTTTGTTAATTTAGTGAGTAAATGGTGATATAATGGATGTATTAAGGGGTGTGTTAAAATATATATATATATATAATAAATAAAGTAAATAAATAATTTAATTTAATCAAAAATTTCAAGCCAAAAAAAAAATCCCAACAAGTTCAAAAAAAAAAAAAATTATTGTTGATCGGCCAGACGTCCGACCAGTCAACCAGTCAGACCTAATTTTTATTTATTTATTTATTTTCTTTTCTTGAAGGGTCCGAACGTCGAGGTGGACTTTAGGTGGGACGTCCAGGAGGACTTCCTCATAGCACTTTTCTCTTTCTCCCTTGCTGGTTAAAATGATGGCTGCAATTAACACACAATCTAAAATCTGACACTAACTTTGATCACTAACGCTGCCCTTAGTAGCTCCATTGCAGTACCAAACAACAAACTTTGCTGGCCAAAAATTAACGACTGACACTAACAAATAAACTAATACATCAATTGTGGATGCTCTAACTTTGTTAACTTTAGTAATAAAAAAACAATTATACCCTTCTCTTCTTCTTCAGTATTTTTGTATAAATTAAAATAAAAAAAAAATTAATATACTCGATTTTTTCCACCCTAAATCAAACTTCAATTCATTGCTAAATTTGTAACCTAGTTATTAATTTAATTACATCTAAAGTTATTATACATATATATATATATATATATTACTATTAGCAACAAAACATAACAAAAGAGAGTTTAAAAAATGAAAAGAAGTGGAAACAGAAAAATAAACCTAGTAAACTAATGGATAAACAATGGAAGAACTAAAATGAGGGAGTTGGTGAATCTCAGACAAGTGCCCAGATTTGTCATTACGATTTCTAAAAGAAATGGATAGAAATCGAAATGAAAATCGAAATAGTCATCATATTATTTTTTCATCACAAAAGCAAGATTACAGATTACCCAAAACTCTGAGAAAACTTTATACATAGATATAAATTGTATATAGTGTATATATGTATATATCTGAACTGTTTAATAAGTTAAGATTGAATTTTCTGTTTTGGTTTACAAGAATTGCAGATTCTGTCATTGCAATGGCAGGGCAGTTCGTAGAGGGGCGAGGGCAGCTGTTGAGAGGAGGTAGATGGTGGCTGGGAGGTGGGGGAAGGAGAGAGGGAAAGGGGGTGGCTAGAAGGTGGGGTGGGAGGAGGAGGTGGCTGTGGTGGTGGATGTGGTGGGTTTAGGGTTGAAGATGAAGATATGGTGATTTTTTTTCTTTTAAGTAATGTTATGGTATGATTTTATATGATCCTATATTTACAAGAAAATGAGTGATGGCACCAATTAGTGTCACCACTAATGATGTGGCAGTCGGTTTCACTCACTGTCACAATGTTGTTGTGTCTGTTTTTTTTTTTTAAAGTAAATGCCATATTATTAGTGGTTATTTTAGAGCACCATTTTTAGTGGTCTCTATCATTGCCCATATTTATATGATATATTTAGTAAAAATGTTAGTAAAATATTTGAGGTTCTTAATATTTTCCTTTAGAAAAATGCTTGAGATCTCCACAACCCTCTTTAGATTTCTGTATGTGTGGGATCCACTCATGTATGTGTGGAGCCCCCATAACCAATGGTAAAAATTTAAAGAACGTTGTGGGGGTCTCCAAAAAATGAAGGTCTCAATCATTGTTGTTTTCCTTTATCTTTTTTACATTGGAAGGTTGATTTTAATTAATTTTTCGTTCCTAACTTTTACAAAAGGCGCTTGTATTATAACTTATGTTAGTTTTGAGAGAAAATGTAACTAGAGCAATTTAGGCCCTGTTTGGTACAGCTTTTTTTCAGTTTATTTTAGCTTTCAGCTTAATTTAAGCTATTTTGATGTGTTTGGTTTAGCTTAACAATGCAGCTTATAGTTTTTTGTAAGTCAGAAATCAGCTTTTTCTTTGAGTAGGGCAGGAGAAGCTTAATTTATAAGTCAGAAATCAGCTTATGTTCATAGTTATAAACTATAAGCTATTAAGGCATAAACTATAAGCACTTTCTCACAGCTCTACCAAACAGGGCCTTAGTCTAAAACTACATGGGGGTAAGTGATTATTTTTAAAATAAGGGAGGTAAAATGTTGTAAGGCCATGCCTCGGGGGTGTTTGGGAAGTCAAAAATTAGTTTTTTTGGATTAAAATTCACAAAAATATAAAATAGACTAAGATAGTCAATAAGATAAAATGTCATATTAAGCCCAAAATCATTTCAATTTTTCTTTCACAAACATCACACTCAATTACAAAAAAAAAATGAACCATCTTCTCAAACATAAAATGTTTTAACATATTAAAATAATTAAAAATTAAAATAACTTATTAAAATAGTCAACTTTCCAAAAAAGTCCGAGATAAAAATGGATTTTGCCCTTACTTGAAAGATACTTTGGCTTAGGTAATTGCTATAAGAAGTAGAACAATTGTGCAATACCTACCGCAAATGCACATGAACCTTACCGGACCAAGTTTTGCAATTAAAAGTTTGAGTATGAGCAGAGTTTTTTCCAATTAGTAGGGAGTGTAAAAGGAAGCTCTCGGTAAGCTAGGAACATCTTAGAATTAGACATGAGATTTAGAAGTGAAATTAATTGTTTTGAATCATGAGATTTAGAAGTGAAATTAATGGAATATTTTGTTGTAAATATGAATGTACAATGACATTGAACATGGTTACTTACAATGTCAAGTGAGATTAAATTTAGAGACACAAATTGCTTCAACTAAAACTTGAATGTCGGAGCAAAAAATTATATTCCTAATTTCGGTCATGCCATAATTAGATATTTATAATTTCTCTTTCTTCACACTTTTAAATCAATTGATTTATCCACCTCTATAATTAATTAAACAGAAATTAAGAAAACACTTGGTCCTAAGAAAAAGAAGAAAAAGGAAAGTGGAAACTCAAAATAAGCCCAAACTTGAATATCTCCAATTCCTTTATGTGATAAATATTTCATTTCCTATAACTTAAACTTATAAAAATCACTAATATGCCCCAAGACACAAAAAATAATCCTCAGTTGAAATATCTAATAATAATTCAATATATGCATACAAATTCATACTTAATGATCAATCATATCAGCCAAAGATGAAATAAAAATCTCTTTCCAGGTGAGCTCTGAATCCAATGGAGCCCTGTATTTATACATATTACTAAAAACAAATAAAATCAAATAAAAAAAATTATGTATATTTTAAAATTTTAAAAAGATAAAATGTAGTATTATTATTTTATATATTTTAACCATTTACATAAGAAAAAAATACTATACAAATTCTAAAGTTATAAAATCTAGGGTTAATTATACTAATAGTCCCTATAGTTTGGGGCTTGTGTCACTTTGGTCCCTGACTTTTCAATTGTGACACATTTGACCATGAATTTTGAATCTTGTTTCAAATAAGGACAATTGAAAATATTATTAGATTTTTCAAGGGTAAAATCGTCAATTTGATAAAATATAGACTAATTTGATAAAAATAAATGTCAAAAAAATATTTTTAATTTTTTTAAAATTATTTTTATCCACCAATGATAAAATTATGTAAAATTAATAAAAATTACATGCTTAATTTTTTTAAAATTAATTTTACATGATCATCATCCAAACACATAATAAAAATTAATTTGGTAAAATAAATAAATAAATAAATGTCTAAAAGATTTATCAATTTTACATAATTTTATTTTTAGTAGGTAGAAATAATTTTTAAAAATTCAAAAATATTTGTTTGACATTTATTTTTGTCAAATTAGTTTATATTTTTTCAAATTGACAATTTTACCCTTGAAAAATCTAATTATATATTCAATTGTCCTTATTTGGAACAAGATTCAAAATTCAGGGTCAAATGTGTCACAATTGAAAAGTCAAGGACCAAAGTGACACAAGTCCCAAACTATAGGGACTATTTGTGTAATTTGCCCTAAAATCTAAGAAACATTGAACGAATTTTATCACTGTATCACTTAAATAAATCAACAAAATCTAACAATCAATATTCCATCAGGTCAAGTCCAATAACCACTGCTAATCACATACAACTTCCATGATGAGGTAGAAATAAACCAACCACCACAAAAGGCATCGAACTCCTTTCTATAGGAGTTGAATCCGAGACGATACACTACAAAGAGTCCTAACACAATCACTAGATCAAATGTCCTAATTAATCGACTCCATAATTCAACAAGCAACAAACATGTCAATTTGTGAAATTTTAATTTTTAAGTAAAGGTTGCAAACAACTAAGTAAAACTTGATATGATACAAAATTTGAAGGCATTTAAAGAGAACCTTAAGGATCTAGGATAAATTACAAACCCACCTCCAGTGGTTTATTTAAATTACAAATTATCTCTTATGGTTCTAGAAATTACATTATGTCCCCTAAGATTTTTAATTTCATAACAAATAGATCCTTTTATTAATAAATTATCAAGTTAATTAACAGTTTTTAATAATATTAAAATTTTATTTCAATTAATAATTCAGATAATTTTATTATTATATAGGTGAACAGTTAGAAATTTCACTTTTTCAATTAATTCTATTAAATAAAAAATTCTGACAGGAAGATATTTATAATTTTTCAAACCATACGAACAATTTATATTTTAAGTAAACATCAAGAAGTGTATTTATAATTTACCCTAAGATCTAAGAAAATTCAATCTCATAATGGTAAATTAGGTTGGAGAGAAGTTTAGTGAAGTGGAATCAATAACTTTGAGCCGTTCATTAATAAAATTGTGTTATTTTTGGATTTGGTAAATGCTCGGCCTTGTTTGGGGACAAGTTTTTTTAGTAATTTTTTAATTTTTTGGCTGAAATATGATATAAAAAAAGCTAGTATATTTGGGATGACTTTTTGACTTTTTACGAAAATATGTGCAAAAAATTTTTGACTTTTTGATATAGGTTATTGGCATTTTGACTTTTTTAATAACTTTTTGACTTTTTTGCTAAAAAAATCAGTTGTCAAAAGTAAGTTAAAATCAAAGTAATTGAGATCCTCACTTGTAGAAATAATTTTATTTTTGAGTTTGGTGTTAGGTGAAGTTGGATTTAGGCCTCGTTTGGCAAGTGGCTTTTTTAACCAAAAAGTCAAAAAGTCACTAAAAAAATCAAAAAGCCAACAATTTATACCAAAAAGTTAAAGATTCTATTTTCTTTCTATTTTTTACACATCATTTCGTAAAAAATCAAAAATTCATCTCAAGCATATTAATTTTTTTTACATCATATTTTAGCCAAAAAATTTAAAAAATTACTAAAAAAATCTATTCCCAGACGAGGCCTTAAGTAAGTTAAAATCAAAGTAATTGAGATCCGCACTTTTAGAAATAATTTTATTTTTGAGTTTGGTGTTAGGTGAGTTTTGATAGGTTAAAAATTAAAATAATTGAGGACTATTGAGGTCTATAAAAAAATAAAAAATAAAAAATTAATATTATAAGATTTTTTTCTAAATGGGGCCCTATTTTTTGCTCGAGTCCAAAGCGGCTGGCCGGCTTGTCCCAGAGTCGACATCGTCTCTTACTTACACCCACATGGATATTTATTCTATAGAATGTTTTGTTTCCAATCCAAAAAAACAAAAGGAAATAAATAAATAAATAAACAAATTTGATTTAGATTTTTAAGATTTACTTTTCAAAAAATTAAAATTTTTTATTTTGCTTAATTTTTTATTTTTACAATTTTTTTAATAAATATTTTAAGTAATTTTTAAAATTTTTAGATATACCTAACATAAATATACTTAAAAGTATAATATTTGTGAAAATTAATCTTTAAAAAATTCACTAAATACCAAAAATATAAATAAAAAATGAGAATTCAATACATTTTTCGTATTCTTATATATTTATTGACTTTTTAAAATATTTTTTTACAAATATTTTATTTTTTAAATATATCTAAGAAAGATGCATCTAAAATATTTACTAAAATAAAAAATTAAAAAAAAAACTCAACTTCTAAAAAGTTGAATCCAAAAAATTAAACTAAACATATTCAATTGTATAGAATCATAAGCAATTAACGCAACAATGAAATCACTTACCAAATCAAAGGAAGCTTATCCGATTCGTGCTTCAAATGATCGGCTCCGAGAAACACACAGGATTACCCCTCATTTCTTAATGGTATTTTTTAAATTATGAAATTAATAATCCTTTTTTTGATTGAAAATTTAAAAAATTACAAGAAGTTATATTACTATGTATGAAAATTTTATAAAAAATATTTAGTACAACAGTGATATCATATGATCATTTACATATAAACATAGTTAATCCCATTATGAAAATATAGACTTATTGAATTGTTAATTATATTTAACATGTGGGATTAACTCTCTATGTGTTATTTTACTACTCATTAATGATATCATATTTCGATAATAATGTGATATCACTATTATTTTGTATATTATTATATAATTTATTATAAGACATACAAGATCTTTTTGCCTTGCTTATAATACACTAACATGTACCATCATATTTTCAATTATGACTTTTTGTAAGGTCAATTGTAAAAAATTTAAACTTTTATATTAAATATTCAAGATTTTGTGCTTAATATTAATTTAAAAAATTACTATCTATTGTTATTGATTATGAGAAAAAAATTTCGAAGTTGTATTTAGTAAGTGTCCCATCGGAACAATTTTTTTGGCTCTGCCACTTTTGACATGTGTTCCATACTTACTGTTAAGTTAAACGGAATGCTTAATGACATACTTCAGTTCACAAACCACAAAAAAGTTATGTGATTATTTTCAAATAAGAGAAGAATAATCTGCACATGAGCAAAAACACAAGAGATTAAAGTAGAATTTGCTCCATAATATAAAACTTAATTTTTTTACAATTTCAACAAAATCATATTTCACATATTAGTATCTAAAGCAATCGAATTATGAAAATAATACAATAAAAATGAGAGGGTCGTGTCATTTGATTAATGGGTATTAAACTTAGGAACAAATTGTATGTAGATAAATACAAAAGTAAGCAATTTTCACTGTATTTAAAAGATTTTAATTCTATTGTATACAAAACAACAATTAGAATTAAAGAAATAAAGAAAAGGAGAGAATATGTTTGATTACAAAAATCAAACTCGAAATAAAAAAAAAATAAATAAATAACAGATTTTATTTTGTTAAAAAACAAAATTAAAATCTGATTAAATAAACAAATTAAAAAAAACAGAATAAAATTAAACAACTTACTTGGTTAATTTCTTTGAATTATTTTCTGATCAAGTCCAGTGTTTAACACTGTGTCCTTAAGACAGATTCGTCCTCTCCACGGTGCTTTCAGAATCTGGACGTCTATCTCCCAGGATGAAATGATCTTACCACAAACAATAGCAGCACTACAAATTGTTTGCCTTACGAACACACTAAGTGTTTACACTCTTTCTTTTAGAATAAAAATGCAGCAAAATGCAGAGAGAATTATAGAGAGGATGGAGTACGAAAATTGGAGTGAAAATCCAAATGGGAGGCTAGTCTATTTATAGATGTAAAGGTGGCTCTTGGTTTTGAATTGAACAGGTATGAAACCTGTTGGGTTTAAATTCAAACAGATTTGAATCTGTTGGGTTAACCATTCAAACAGATAAAAAACGGGAAGGGCTCTGTTTGGATGAACATTAAATCCAAACCAATTTAATTCTGGGAAGGGCTCTGTTTGGATGAACAGGAAAAACCAGACCAGTTTAATTCTGACAAAAAATCCAAACCAGTTTATTTGAATTAAATTCAAATGTTTTTGGCCCAAAAAGATTAGTATTGGGCTGAACAAGCCCAACCCAACCTCACACCACGCGCCCAAGCCCAGCCCAGCCGGACGGACGGACGGCGGCGGCGGCGCGCGTGGTGGTTTTTGAGTCCAATGGGTCTAGCCCATTTTGTCCATAACCTCTCCCTCTAAAACACTTGGGTACCCCTTGGGGCACACCCCAAGTACCAAACCCATGCCTTATAAACCTTTCAAAACCTCCCACCAAATCAATGTGGGACAAGCTTTATTTAACCTTTAAGGAATTTCCACCAAAACTCCATTTCCATGGAGCTTACTTTGGCTTCAATTTCCCATTCACTCGGTAATGGTTTTAAGCAACCAAATATACCACGTGAATCACAACGCGGCATAGAACGCGTTACCACTTTGACCCGTGTAAATCGATGCACGAGGCCCACCTAAAAATTAGACCAAACTTAGGAAAAAATTCTGGTTTTACCCAAAATTTTATAACCATTTCCAACAATTTTGTGTACACGCATAATATATTATATATATTTAAATATATAATATAATTATATGAATGATTAAAGAGATGTGATTTTTGAATTTAAATCAAAGGATGTAATCATTGAGTTTAAACAAAAAGGTGTGTATTTTGTATTTAAACCATGGAGTGTAACTATTGAATTTAAATCAAAAGACACGATTCTTAGATTTAAAGGGTGTCACTTTTGAATTTAAAAAACACGACATTTGGTTTAAGGGATACAAACACATGCCTATATAAAGGCGGATTGGGTTGGCATTTGAAAAAATAAAATAAAAAAAGTAATCCATATGAAATCCATAGAATATCCATGGAAATTCTCTCTAACATTTATATTTAGCTTGTTTAGTTTTGGTTTTCAGAAAACACTATTCATAAAATTTTACTTTTATATTTTTTGCATGTTTTTTTGTTTTCAATGAATTTTTTTTAATATTTTAAGTAAATTTTTTTAAAAAAATTTTTTAGACACCTAACATAAATTCACTTAAAAAATATAATATTTGTGAATTTTTTTAAAAAATTCACTAAATATCAAAAATAAAAAATAAAATAAAAAATTTCAGTATATTTTTTGTATTTTTGTTTATTTATTAATTTTTTATAAAAAAAAAATCCACAAATATTTTACTATTTAGATATATTTAAGTAAGGTGCATTTAAAAAAGTAAAAAAATTGCTTAAAATTTTAAAAATATTCACTGAAAAAAAAATGAAAAATAAAAAAACTCAATTTTCAAAAAACTGAATTTAAAAAACTGAAATCAAACACAATAATTGTTATTTTCCTCTAATTTGGTAGATTAGAAAAATCGAAAAATATTCTGGATCTGATTTTGTTCGTGCATAACGCAATCAGACATCAGTCTTTAGATTGGGTTTCATTGTATCCTAGAGGCGGATTCGCCGGTAACCCGGTACACACCATGTTCGACAAAATTGGTGGGGACAAATATTGTCTTAAGGAAAACGACGTTGTAATGTGTCTTGAAATAATACTAATTATTTTTTGTTTTATCTCTTTCCATCTCATTAACCAAATTTGTACCAACATTCTAAGACGATATTCTCGAAGAGATTGATAGGATTAATATTTATTTGAAAATATTAAAAACAATTAAAAGGCTGACTTTTGATTCCAATTTGGTGTTTGATCGTCAAATTACGATCAAGGTGATAAAATGGTTTGTTTCAATTTATTATTGGCAAATGTATGTCTTAATGCTTTGCTTTGTGATTTTTATTTGAAAACCATACTTATAATTTGAACAGAGGTTCATAGTTTGTATGAAAACTATGTTTGCTTATAATTTTCATTAAAATAAACACTTTATTTGTCAATTCTAGATTATATGGTATTGGTTTGATAGTAACAATATATGTAGATTTTCATGTGAATAAACACTTTATTTGTTCAATGCTAGATTATATGGTATTGGTTTGATAGTAACAATATATGTAGATTTTCATGTGCTTAGGCTATGTGAAGAAAACAAAATTAATAATGTCCGTATTCCATATATAAATATTATATGCCTCATTCATGACATCACTGTTTTATAAGGAAAATTCTATTGTTGATTATTAGTTGAACATAATGATCTGCATTTTGGAAAGTGAATTGGAATGTTTTAAATTAAATTTTCTAATTTAAAATAAATATATAAATATGGATTGTTTTTGTGTTTGGCACAATGGTGTTTTCTTTTATTTTGGAGAAGTTATTTGATGGTTTTGGAATACTTTTGTACACACTCATCTTGTTATTTTTCAAAAGAGACATAAAATGGTGAGATTCACTGTTTGTCAATAGACTAGTAATGAAATTTGATGTCAATGCTTTTGATGCAAAACAACAAACCGATTGGTCATGGCAATTGCTGCACAACTGGAGAAAACTATCGGTGTGATGGTTTGTTTTAAATTGATGTTTCTTTTTGTCATTAGATTCTAGATATGGGCCAATCTATTTGGTACCATTCAAAATGTTCTGGGCTTAGAATTGGGTCCAATAGTAATAACTAATTATTGGGCTGAACATTCATGGGTAATGATTTAAATATTTATGAAGTGGCTCATATTTTTTGGGTTAGTGTTATGATTCTATTTATAACTTGTTTCTTCTTATTTAAATAAATGTTCTGATTGTGTATGACCATGATTAACTTTTATTTGAGGAATACTATGCATTTAAATTTCATATATTTGTTTATAAGTTAGTATCTCAAGTTCCTCTTAGGGAATGGCACAAATATTTGACAAATATTTTGTGGAAGTTTTCAAGAATGTATTTTTAAAATCAAGATATGATTTTAATTACTAAAATCTAGTATGATTTTTGGTTTGTGAATTCTTGAAACTTGAGAAAATATAGAATATATGTTATATACTTAGTAAATCTTTTGAATAAATAAATTAGAATCTCTAATTTATGTAACTTGTATTTGAATGGAAATTTTATGTTGATTGGTCAATTTATAATTCAAAACAAATACAAACATAAATCATGAAACTTAAGATATAAGAAAGTATTAGTTCTAAAGATCTTAAGTATTGATTGTTTACGTCCCACAATTTAATTTCTCAAAGTTAGTGAGAATGGTTAGTTCATATGTTAAAGTGGGTATCTGGTTATTTGAAAGGATACATAGACGCCTATTTAAATACTTAGCATAAAACTATGGCGTAGAGTAAATGAAGATTACTCTTGGTGGAGGTTTATCTCTTAGAATAGAAGAGATAGTTTAGTCTTTTGTAACAAAATAGATGGAGTGACATGGTATTTTTGTCACGAATTTTTCTTGAATTTTTCAGGATGCAAACTCATCATCAATATGAGTTAATGGTTATGACAGTGATTGTTAGTCACGTCATAAACTGTGGTAATATATAGCTATGTAATAATTTTGTCCACATGCCTATAAATTATCTTAAGAAATACTTGCAAGGGATTTGATGTGAGATCATCAAAAGGGATAGGTCTTAAGCCCAAGTAATGTATCACTCCTGGTGGAAACTCGACTCAACGCTTGAAGAACCATCAAGTCCTTGAGTTCAATGAGCCTAAGTACACCCATATATCGTGATTGCAAGCACTTAAATTTTTATTTTTATAACCATCCCAAGGTATAAAGTGGTTGAGACATGTAATGCAAAAGAGGAGGTTGAGCTACTTAGCTCTTAATAAGTTTATAACGATGAGTTAGGGTACTTTAGTTACAGGGGTACTCTCAGTAAACTTACCTATATGAGTGTAGGAGGTGGTGCCGCTTCCTATGAGTCCAAGGGCTTGACTCTAGAGTGCTTATGAAACAAGATATAGACACAAGGTCAATCCATGTGTCGGCTTTTTGAATTACCTAAGGAGAAGAAAATTTGTGCGTGAGACATGTCTGGTTAATCGTATAAGATCGCTAGTTCAAAAACAAGTCTACTATGCCATCTTGATTAACTTTGATGTGTTTTCACTAAGTGAATGATTCAAATTGAAAATATCTTCATTTATGCATAAATTTTCCTAATCTATCCAAGTTGTTATTTTCATATATTTTGAAAATGGTGGGGGATTGTTGGAACATTTTCATAATATATTTATGTATATTTAAATATATAATATAGTTATATGAATGATTAAAGAGATGTGACTTTTAAGTTTGAATCAAATGGTGTAGCCATTGAGTTTAAACAAAAAGGTGTTTATTTTGGATTTAAATCATGAGGTGTAACTATTGGATTTAGACCAAAAGACATGACTCTTGGATTTAAAGGATGTCACTTTTGAATTTAATGGACACGACATTTGGTTTAAGAGACACAAACTCATGCCTATATAAAGGAGGAATGGGTTGGCATTTGAAAAAAAAAATAATCCATATGAAATCCATAGAATATCCATGGAATTTCTCTCTAACATTCATATTATTATTTTCCTCTATACTTGGTGGATTAGAAAAATCCAAAAGTATTCTAAATCTGATTTCGTTCGTGCATAACGCAGTTAGACATCAGTCTTTAGACTAGGCTTCATTGTATCCTAGAGGCGGATTCACAGGTAACCCGGTGCACACCATATTCGACAGAATTGGCGGGGGCGAATATCGTCTTAAGGAAAGCGACGTTGCAACATGTTTTGAAACAATACTAATTATTTTCTATTTTATCTCTTTCCATCTCATTAACCAAATTTGTACCAACATAGGTTGGGTCAATTTATAGTCAATTTGACAAATTTTAAATCTTAAATCAATTGAACTTATCAATTTTTATCATCTAAGGGCATCTTCAATAGTGCATCAATTTTTTTACTAAATTTGAGTAAAAACTTCATTTGATATCAAGTGCTCCAATGGAGGGTTTTATAGTTTCATCAAATCACCGGTCGACCGGGTGTACGACCGGCCGATCGACTGGCCGGTGTAATTTTTTCACAAATTTTTGCCTTGGAGTGGTCATCCGGGGGAACATCTAGGGGGACATCCAGTGGTGAAAATCCAACTGCAATGAACAGTGATTTAATGAAAGGCACATTGGTCCTTAGTTTGATGAAAGAAACGTAAAATCTTGAATTTGATAAAACCGTTGGAGCAAGAAAAGAAGTTATTTTTCATCAAATTTAAATTTGATGACAATTTTAAATAACCATTGGAGATGATCTAACCCGTTGAACCCAACCTACTCACTTTCTCAAATGGTACAAATTAATTTTAATTAGTTTAAATCGACACAAATTGTCAACTTGACTATTTTTTTCACACCTCTACCTACAATAGTAATAAACTTTTACGAATCACAACAACAATAAGGATCAAATTTTTTCATCCTCAAAAATAAATTGTTACAAAAAATATTAGATGACCAATTCTAGTTGTCATGTCAGTCGTCACGAAACTAAGAAAAAGACCTTTATTGATAAAATTTAAAAATGTTACTAATAAATGTAATTTTAGGAACAAAACTAGGATAAATTACATTTCACACCTCTGCACTTTGTACCAAATTCCACTTTGATTCCTGCACACGAAATCGTGATAATTAACCCCCTGCACTTCTGGCCAAGTGTTGAAATTCCCTTTCTATTACTCCATTATTTAAGTGTTCAACTGAATCCAGTCATGTGATAAGCATATGACTACGAAATGAGGGTAAAAGAAAAAAATCACCCCATTTCACACCTATACACATTTCTAGAGGTGGGCAAGAATTTTCCCGATCCACCAAAATTGAATTGCCCTAATCAACCTACTACAAAATGGACAGTTTCAATGGTTCGAGTCGACGAGTGCAGATACATTTTTCTCAATTTACCTAAGTTTGGAAGGATGGCGGGTGAGAGACCACTCGACCCAACCCGATCTGCTGACACTCCTAAGAAAATGAAGTTATGCTTTGTGTGTTGGAAAAATGATTAGTAATTATATGTGCTATTTATGAAATATAAAAGTTGGGCCTTTATTATAAAAAAATAAACAATGGTTCAAGTGGACGGTTTCAATGGTTTGAGTGGACAAGTGCGGATGCATTTTTCTCAATTCACCTAAGTTTGGAAGGATGACGGATGAGAGAGAGACCACTTGACCCAACCCGATCTGCCAACACTCCTAAGAAAATGAAGTTATGCTTTTATACTTTATGTGTTAGAAAAATGATTAGTAATTATATGTGCTAATTATGAAATATAAAAGTTGGGCCTTTATTATAAAAAAACAAACAATAAAATTTTTTAGGCGCAAAATAGTACAAAATTACTGAAAAAATATTTTGAAAAAAATGCCCTAAACAATAAACCCAAACTTCTAAATTAATCCATATCTATCCACTGACCAGTACAACCAACTCAATCCGTATCTGCTAACTATGCGGACGAATGCAAATTGATTTTTCTCAATCTACCTAAATTCGGATAGATAGTGGATGAAAGATCATCCAACCCAACCCGATTCATGAACATATCTACACATTTCATTTCATAATTTATATTAAATTATGACTACGTTCAACTAAAACAAAATACAGATTGTGAACGATTAAGAAAAAGAACTAGGGTTTTGTACAAATTGAAATCACAAATCTCAATTTTCTACAATAATACAATCTTTCGTCTATTCTTTTTCATTTCTCTCTTCGATTTCTTTGTTATATTTATTATTCCAAAAGCTCTGGTTTCTTGTCTGCTCATACCTATTTTCAATATATGAATATATAAGCATATATATATATATATATATATTGTATTATATAATTCTCACATGTTTATCATGCGAGACAAAGTGTGTATTTGTGAAAAATAATGATGATTTTCTTCTATTACCCTCATTTTGTAGTCACATGCTTGTCATATGACTAGATTATGTTAAAAACTTAAAATATAACATAAGGGTGATATTGACACTTGGCCAGAAGTACAGGGATTGACTATCATGATTTTATGTATAATACGTGAGATTTGGTTTAAAGTGCAAGGGTGAGAAAATGTAATATATCCAACAAAATAATTTTGTGCCAAAATATTTACTTTTTGAGATGAAAGTATTGGTCATAAAAAGATAATAATTTATTACTAAATATTTAATTTTGTATTTAAAAATATAATAATGATACTTTTGATAACTAAAATATTTCTTTTCTAAAAAATAATTGTATTTCTCTAAATTTTTATCTGAAAATCTTAATTTGTTGTAGGCCCAGAGTCCTCTTTAGTAAGTTCACAAATTTCATTGAATCCAGTTCGTTAAAGTTTGGTGTGCATTTAATCCAGTTTGCTAAGATGTCACCTCACTTGCATTATTACAACAATCTTTCAATGCATTTACTGGGAAATAAATCGTGTATTAGCTGTCTCATGTAGACCTGGTGGAGAGTGTGCCATGATTTGAAATAACATTGGGCAAGTCTCGGCCACTTTTATGAGAGGGAAAATTACATCGATAGTTTTTATATTTTGTATTTTGTATCATTTGCGGTATAATAATTTTAATTAGTTCTATTTTAATCTCTTAAACAAAATTGGGAATCAAGTGACATGCTGCAATTAATTTGAAGGAAAATTTATTAGAAAATCATTTTTAAGTGTTTGTATCCTAATTAGTCCATAAGATATTTTAATATTCTAATAAGTCTGACATTTGATCTACTAAATCCTAATTCTCATATTTAAGGCATTTTAAAGACATTTCTACCCTTACAAATATTTTTTGAACGGTTAGTAATTTGATAATGTGAATATTCATATTTTATAATGTGAATATTCACATTAATGTGTGAATGTTCACACTGACAATGTGAATATTCACATTGACGATGTGAACATTTACATTGATGGTGTGAATATTCACATCACGGAATATTTACAATGTAAATGTAAATATTATTAGGGGTATTTTGGTAACTATGTCACTCATAGGACTTATTAGAATATAAGAAAATAATGTGGACTAAATAGAACATAAATAGATGAAAAATGATTTATGAAAAAGTGTCCCTAATTTGAATACAATGAATTTTGCAGAATGAATTAATTGCAGCGAAATCTGAACAAATAAGCAATGCGATCAACAACAAAAAAAAGATATTGAAGAAGGATTAGAGTAGACTAGAGTTTCGATTAGATATAACTTATTCTTTTTTGCCATATTTGAAATTCTGAAATCAGTTGGAGTAGACTACGATTTGGATTACAAATGCTAGAGTTTGGATTGCGAATGCTAAGGTTTCAATTCTGAATGCTTTTGGAAACAAATCTTCGAGATCGCAATATGAAATTGAAGAAATCTGTAGGTTCAACAGCAGGCATCTTCATGTACCATGGTTTTTTTCTCCATTCTTAAAGAAAGTACTAATTATTTAGGCAAATTTTAGATCGTCATGGATGATGTGAAGGATCGAAATTCTGGAGAATTTATTAAAAAATATTCTCTTTCAACTACTGGTATTTTAATTAGTTCATAAGATATTGTTCTATTTTAATAAGGGAAAATGCTAGAGGTCCCAAATTTTCTACCAAACAAATGACCAAATGTCTCACATGGGTGTGGGGTCCACAAAATTGCGGACCCCACACCCATGTGAGACATTTGGTCATTTGTTTGGTAGAAAATTTGGTATCCCTAGCATAACCCTTTAATAAGTCCTATTATTTTGAACCTTTGATCCATTAAATTTTAATCCTCATATTGAAAGTATTTTATGGATAATTTTATCCTTACAAATATTTTTTGAACCCTTAACAACTTAGTGATGTGAACATTCATATCAAGTAAATTAAATCATTAACAACTTAGTGATGTGAACATTCATATTAAATAAATTTGACACTATCAATGTAATATTAATGTGTATTATGTCACAAAAAAAAATTAATTTGAACTAAGTGAAACATAAGTAAGTGAAAAGAAATTTATAAATAAATGCCCCCATATAATTTAATAGCAAGCACCACATAATCCCAGGTGAAGGAACCATAAATTATCCTTAGTCTCCTTATATTTTTACTAAATTTTCACTTTAATTCTTAAACTTTTAATTATAATAGTTAATTTCTTATACTTTAAATCAAGTTACAATCTTACCCTTCTATCTATCAATTATTAACAAAGTTGACAAAATTTGTCATTTGAAGCATACCTATTGTCTCATTAGTACTTTTACACTTTCACTAAAATCTTACTTTCGTTCTCATATTTTCATCAAAGTCTCACTTTAATCCATCAACTTTCAATTTTCATTAACTTTATTTACAATAGATGAATGGAAGGGTGAGATTGGAATTAATTTAAAGTATAGGAGTTGACTGTTACAATTGAAAATAAAATTACCAATGTGAGATTTTAATAAAAATGTAAAGTAAGAAATATAATTTGTCTTTATTATTATTTGTTTTGCCTTTTGTCTTTTTGTTTTGGTTGTCTTTCTTTGCCCCTTTCTTCAATGAACTATAATAGCATTCAATTCATTAACAGCTTGTTTAATTGGATGAATTATAATATATGATTGAGATAATTAATCCAAAAGATTTATATTACCATGTTTAGTTACAATTTTTATTATTAAGATTACAGTCCGATTGACATTTTATCCACCAAAATTCGGTGGAAGATATTCCCTATTCGCTTGTAACTATTGATCCAGCTGAATAACCAATCTTATATTATTTCATGAATTAGTAATTCCCACTATTAATCTTGCTTGTTAAAACACGACTTGATTGAATACTAGCTAGACAATTTTTTGTATTTTGTTTTTTGTTTTTATACATATTTGTTTTTATAGATGGATTGATTGGTACCGAACAACTCATGCCTTAATGAAACCTCAACCCCCATTGATATTAATATTGAGATCGTAAAAAGGAATACAATTTGAAATCCTATTGAAGATGTATGAGATCTTTTACTATCATTGTACCAAATTGATCTAATTTTTTATCAATTTTACAATAAAATTTTCTCCCCGATTTAAAAATTAAAAAAACATTTAATTTATAAAAGATTTTCCTCCCACGTATCTCTCATATATATAGTCATCCACTAACTTATTTCTCTTCTTCAATCTATCATTGTTATATGTCTACCAACTTTTCCTCTTTATCAAGCGATTAGTATTTAAATATTCCTATTTTCTACATCTATTTTATATGGATAAATAACTTTCTCTAATCGGATTTATTTCGTTAACGGGTTAGTTTGCTATTTAGAACTAGTGGTGTGATGCCTTTCGATTTCAACGCTTTTATTAGATCGCTCCTTGCGTTCCCTTCAGTTGCCTTCTTGCGGTCCTATAAGACTACGGGCTAGGGAGGGGGGGTATTCCCATACCCCCCCTGCCCCCCTCGCTCACCCCTTCAGAGGCTCCCAAGACTCCCCTCTTACGGGGGAATGTCACTACCTAGCGGTTCAGTGACATTCGACGCCCTATGCCCTTCGTCTTATATACCCTCCAGTCGGCTCCTTTCGTGAACTTGTCGCTTGCTTATAGATCAGCAGCAATAGTCAATTCGGATAGGTCACATCACATCCTTAGTTCTTGTAGCAAACTCTTTTGAACCAACGTACGATGGCACGAGTTAGCTTGCTATTGAGCCAACGTACGATGGCACGGGTTTGGTTTGTTTTCAACGTACAATAGCACGGGTTAGCTTGCTATTTAGAACTAGTGTTCTTAGTTCTTGTAGCAAACTCTTTTGACACACCGCCCTTTGCCTTACCCTGGATTTTATATCCTTCTCCCTAACTGATATATAGAAGCCTTACTATAATCTGTAGGGAGCATCAGGCTATTGGGAATTCTTTCAGGGGCGGATATGCCTTTCGGTTATTAATAAGTGAGTTATAAAACCCACATTGTTTTTTTTTTTATAAAAGAAAAGAGTACTCACAAGTGTTATATTTGTAAGAGTACTCACAGGGTATATGTACTTTTAGGGTAATGCTGTATTCTAACACCACCGATGGGATTATATTCTAAAGATAACTCACAGGGTATGAGATAACAAACTTTTATAGGAAGAATCCTAACCTCCATAGAAGAGGAAAAAAATCCCTCACAAAGGAGGGATACAACCTAAACACAAGAAGAATTATTACAATAAATAATAAAAAATAAATAAAATAAAAACAAACCGAAAGCAACTAGGTCCAAGTCGCCAAATGCATCCAAAGCTCCATTATACCACAACCTTCAACTTGAAATTGGAAGACCCTACATTTGTTGGTCAAGATAGAATATTGAGGTTAGCATTAAACAAACGTGTTAAACAACATCGGTCTTTGGATTGTGAGAAAATCTGAAACCAGATCTTAAAGTTTTGGGCGCGAGGGTGAAAGTTTGGGTGCAAGCCAAACATCCGATTCTAAAGATTGGAAAGAGGAAGAGGTAACGCCACATCAATGGCCCGAGGCAGATCTGAAGAAGATGAGGTAGATCTAGTGAGGGTGAATCCATGGAGGAGGAAAGGTGGCAGATCTGGTGGCGGTGTGGTGGTGGTGGTGGTGGCGGTGGCGCCGAAAAGGGTTGAAAGGATAAGCTTCCAATATTATTAAGTAAAAAGACAAAAAAAAAATAAAAGAGAAAAATGAGGCGGAAGGAGGAGAGAGAAGGCCGGTGGCCGAAACCCCTCTACACCCCAGGTGGCACACTCAGCAAAAGGCTCAGCAAAAGGCTTAGGGAGAAAGGCTTAAAGAGAGATGCCATGAGTTTAGAGATTTAAAAAAAAATAGAACAATGCTATACTCATTTCTAAATTAAATGATTAAGTTAGAAGATTTTTAAATAGAAGTTTTGGGGACATAATTTTGGGGTTGTCCACGTAGCTTAGGTAATGCCGAGGTGCCATGTGGGTAATCTAAATTGCCGAGATATGATGTGATTATATCGGAATCCGATATATTTGGATAGAAGACAAGAATCCTAGTTGATGTCAGGCCATCTATTTGGGTAAGGTTGGACACTTGATACAGGTGTTCTAATCTAAATAAGAGAAGCCTTGAATAAGTAATATCATTGTAAGAGATAGAGTCCCGTGAAGTAAGACTTCTAGGGGAAGTAGGGCACCAATTGCTATATAAAGAAGGCACCTCCGTGGGTCTAAGGTATGTTCTGAACGAGTGTGTTTATTTGTGCTGATATCTTTGAGAGATTGTTTGACTGACTTGATTGTCGAAGTATCCCTAGGTGGACGAGCCACCGATCTTGCTGTCTTTTTGTGTGCAAGTATTAGGCTTTTCTATTTCTGCATGTGCTCTACGACTTAGTTCCCAAGATCTCGACAAAGAGATTCAATTTAGTTGTGAGATTCAAATTCAACACCCACAAAAATTTTAAATGCACACAAACATAATACAAAGCATATAAAAATATTTCATGTGGTTGAAATTCATTGTGTTGTGAGTCAAACTTTGAAGAAAAAAAAAATCTTAGTCATACAATATATTTTCTATGTTTTGTTGTTGTACTTATTGCATTGTTGATTTTTTTTTTCTTTTTTTAAAAAAAAACTTTGGTATAAAAAATTTGATCAATGATTTGAGAAATATTGAAGCTTGGAAATTTTAAAATTTAAGCTATCGATTCAATTTAGGACTCACAATACAAATTTTTTTTAAAAAAATTAATGGGCTTATATAAAATATGTTTTCTTCCAAATAATATTGGGAATGGCTAATATCCATATCATTATTGTTATCCAAAAGACAACTTAAGAGGGGGTGAATTAGGTTTTTACAAATAAAAATAATAATACCCTAATAAAAATTATGACTAGCACAATAGATAAATATAGTTAATGAAATAAAAATAATTAAAACAAATGTTCTAACAACTATGTCAGTTAATGATTTTAGCACAGTGAAAATGTGAAATATAGCTATGCAATTTAAATAAAATAAAGAGATAAGGGAGAGAGGGAGAGAGGGAGAGAGAGAGAGAGAGAGAGAGAGAGAGAAGAGAGAGAGAGAGGCAAACAAATTTATAGTGGTTCGGCTTCAACTCGGCTTACGTCTATTCCTCAAGCTTCATTTGAGATTTTTCACTATACTCTAACTTCACAGGGTGCTAGCAACCTTTTCACAGATGGAGCAATCCTCCACAGATTTTACACAGACTTTCTAAGTTAAGAACACTGAGTGTACTACACTCTTACAAGGTTGAAAAGAATGTGTTTTTGCTTTCACAGAAAGCTACAAGAATTATCTCTCAAAGATAGATATAAAAATGAAAATCTGGTTTTTCTGTAAACCTCACACAGGAAAGATAGGCTTAAAGCTATACGTCTCAGTGTATAATTTCTAAAAGAGGATATAAACAAAAATTGAAGAACACTTCTCAGAGAATTTTTTAGAGAATAGATGTGAGTGATTACAGATCAAAGAATATTTTCTGGTTTTTTTTTTTTTTTTTTTTTTTTTTTTTGTAACTTGTTTACATTAGAAGCTTTGGTATATATAATGAAACTTGTAACCGTTTATAGCCGTTGTACTCCATCATTACTAATTTGAATATCTTCCACTCCATCATTACTTATTTGAATATCTTCCACTCTATTATTACTAATTTGAATATCTTCCACTTGAACCTTTTGGCCTGCTGCTGTGCTGGGCTGTTTGAACCTTTGTTTTGGGTTGTTTGAACTTCTGCTTTGGGCATTATTTTTGGATTGAAATGAACTCCTGATTTAAGTAAATATTAAATACTTTCAAACAATATTTAAGATAAAAGTTTATGTGAGAAATAATGGGACAAAATAAATTTTGATTCTATTTTTCTCTTTCAAATAAATTAAAACATAATTAAATAAATCATCAAAATAAATTTTGGATTCTATTAAAATATAATTAAATAAATCATCAAAATAAATTTTGGATTCTATTTTTCTTTTTCAAATAAATTAAAATATAATTAAATAAATCATCAAAATAAATTTTGGATTCTATTTTTCTCTTTTAAACAAATTAAAACATAATTAAATAAATCATCAAAATAAATAAGTCTAACAATCTCCCTCTTTTTGATGATGGCACACAATGATATTTTGATTTGATTTGAGAGTAAGAATGGCTTCCCCTCAAGTCATGCTCCTTGAATTCATTTCTAAATACATAGGTTAGCACATGTATAATAAATGAGCTTTAATCAACAACATGATACAAGATTAAAATATCAAACTATAAATACATAACATCATATTAGTTTAAAAATAATACCATAATACATAACATTATAATATATAACATCATAATACATAACACCATAATATATAACATCATAATACATAACATCATCATAATATATAACATCATAAGTTTCTCCCCCTATGACATTATCAAAAAGGAAATCATGGCTCAGAATCGGGAAAATGAGGAAGAAAATGATAGGGATAAATGGCATTAAAAACAGATAATCAAAACAGAGATATATACATACATATATATATATATATATATATGATGTGCCCGCCTCTCTCGTTTCCGTCGAAAATCGCGTCGGACACGCGGCCTTGCTTTTGCGTCAACCGACTGACAAAAGTGAGACGGGTCAATCAACTGCCTCGACTCTTTCTCCCACTTGTCTTCTTCTCTTCCGTCTTCTTCTTCTTAATCACTCGCTTCGCCTTCTTCTTCCTCATTCGCTTGCATCCATTTCTACGTCATCTTGAGAGAGATAGAGCAGAGAAACTGAGCAAAGCAGAAAGTCTGCCAAAATCGACCCTCCTTTCAATTACATCTCTCTTGTCGACCACATGGCATCGCCCTGTCCCCTCACTCTCTTTCCGGATCTGAACGACCCCTCAAGCGCTGCTGGGCTGAGTGCCCCAGGCCTACTCTTCCCAACGTTCCTATGATGTCGATTGAGCAAATAATGGCAGCGCAATTAGATATTGAAGCCAATCATTTCACACTAACGTCCTGTATGGAGATGGTGACTGCAGTCACAAAATTGGCGCATCGACTGCAGAACAGAACGAATGAGCTCCACCAGGTCAATGCCTAACTCTCTGTGCTCCAGCGCATGTAAAAAGATGTGCGAGCAGAGATTTGCGCACTAAAGGCCGAAAATAAAGAACTTAAACGGAAGACCACCTCCATGGCCCGATTTGGAGCAATGTCGTTCTTGGCTTTTGATAGTCGGCGGGGAGTGCTCACTCTCAACGAAAGCACGGGGGCAGAGACTTCAAGTGTCGCCCAAGGTGATAAAAAGAAGAAGAGAGCGGTGGAAGATGCGAGTAAGTGAGGTCAGTCAATGGCCTGAAAAATGAAGGGATTTTTTTATTTTATTTATGTAAATATGTATATTTTGATTTGTGTTTGTTTTTATGTTTAATGTAATCACTTGAAGATGAAAGTAAAGTGCAAAAAACTAAATCAAAATTAAGCCTCAGGGCAAAACAACAAAAAAATTAAAAAAAATAATGAAAAGAAAAGAAGAAAAAATAATAAAGAAAATGAAGCCTATTAGTAAAACAACAAAAAAATAAATTAAAAAAAAAGATATTAAGCCTAATAGCAATAAAAAAAAATTAAAATATAATAATACCAGCAGAAATTATACTTAATGGGACATCGGTTTTACTGGAAGGGTAATACAAAAAAAATACCATGAGGGTTTTAAAGAAAATCAATGTATGCAAAGTTAATTTTACTTCAAGATGCAGAATCCAAAAAAAATTACACAGTTGAGAATAGCAAACTGTTAAGGATAATAAATGTATGAAGGACTTGAGAGCATGCAACTGATATAAATGTTTTCATATCAATGTAACAATACACATATATCATTTTAACAAAAATTCAAGTTTCACAGTCATAACAAAACTTTTTAAGTAAAAATCGACATTCCAAGCTCGCTACGAATAAAATTGAAGCAATCCTCGCTTAGGGGTTTTGTGAAAATATCCGCCAATTGCTTGTCGGTGTTTACAAATTCAAGTACAATATCCCATTTTGAACATGATCTCTTAAAAAATAATGTTGAATTTCAATATGTTTTGTTCGTGAGTATTGAACCGGATTTTTGCTTAAATTGATGGCACTAGTATTATCACATTTAATAGGGATATGATCATAATGCAAATCAAAATCCTCCAATTGTTGTTTCATCCAAAGTATTTGGGCACAACAATTTCCGGAAGCTATATATTCAACTTCGGCCGTTGATAAAGGAACAGAATTTTGCTTTTTGCTAAACCAAGATACTAATGAGTTACCAAGAAAGTGACAAGTGCCACTGGTGCTTTTTCTATCAAGTTTGCATCCGGCAAAGTCGGCATCCGAGTAATTAATTAAATCAAAGGCAACACCTTTAGGATAAAACAGTCCCAAATTTTGAGTGCCAACAAGATATCTAAATTTTTTTTTAACAGCACTGAGATGTGATTCCTTGGAATTTGATTGATATCTAACACACATACAAACACTAAACATAATATCGGGTCTACTTGCAGTTAAATAAAGAAGTGAACCGATCATACCTCTATATTTTGTTTGATCAATGGACTTACCTTTTTCATCCTTGTCTAGCTTAATGGATGTGCTCATAGGTGTTCCAACTATTTTTGAGTCATACATACCAAACTTTTTGAGTAGTTCTTTTGTGTACTTAGCTTGGTTGATAAAAATTCCTTCCTTACATTGTTTAATTTGAAACCCAATGAAATAATTTAACTCCTCCATCATGCTCATCTCAAACTCACCTTCATATACTTAGCAAAATCTTTTCACAAGGTTTCATTAGTAGCACCAAATATAATGTCATCTATATGTATTTGTACAATAAGGTGCCGTTTGGTAACACTTACGTTTTCAGTTTTCTGTTTATATTTACAAAAATTTTAAAAACTCAAATAAAAACTTGTTTGGTAAATTTTTGATTTATAAATCAATGGTTTCAGTTTATAAATTTGGCAAAAAATGTAAACTAAAAAATGTGTTTCCGTTTAGAATTTCAAATTTTTTTTTTTTTACCACCCAACAGTAGCCACCACCCGCTACCATTTTCCACCACCGTCTTCCACCCCCACCCCCCACCACCACCCGCCACCACCCGTCACCACTACCCACCACCCACTTGCCACTACCACCCACCCCCTGCTACCACCACCACCACCACCACCCACCACCCACCACCACCACCACCTGCCACCACCCACCACCCGCCGCCACCATTACCCACTACCATCCACCACTTGCCACCCGCCACTACCACCACCACCCACCACCTGCCACCCACCCGCCACCACCACCACCACCACCACCACCACCACCCACCTGCCACCCACCCGCCACCCACCGCCACCACCTGCCCGCCACCACAACCCGCCACCACCACCCGCCACTACCACCACCGCCACTACCACCACCACCACCACCCACCACCCGTCACCACCACCACCACCACCACCACTACCCACCACCCACCACCACAACCACCACCCACCTGCCACCACCTACCACCACCTGCCCGCCACCACCCACCACCACTTGCCCGCCACCACCACCCACCACCCGCCACCCGCCACTACCACCACCACCCACCTGTCACCCACTCGCCACCACCATCTATTCGCCCGCCACTACCTTCCATCCGCCGCCACCACCTACCACCCACCCGCTACTACCACCACCACCACCACCACTCGCCACCACCACCACCACGCCACCATCCACCCATCCACTCGCCACCACCACCACCACCACCCACCACCACCATCACCTCTACCACCACCATCACCCACCTGCCACCCACCCGCCACCACCGCCACCACCACCGCCACACCACCACCACCACCCACCACCGCCACTCGCCACCACCACCACCACCACCACCCACCACCTGCCACCACCACCACTACCACCACCACCCGCAACCACCACTACCACTCACCTGCCACCCACCCGCTACCACCATCTATCCGCCCGCCACTACCATCCATCCGCCCTCCACCACCTACCACCACCACCACTCGCCACTTACCCGCTACCATCATCCACCACCCGCCACCACCAGCCACCAACCACCACCAACCACCTGCCACCCACTCACCACCACCACCCACAACCCACCACCACCACCACCACCATCACCCGCCACCACCCAACACCCGCTATCGTCACCCACCCACCACCCGCTCACCCACCGTCTTCCGCCGCCGCCACCACCCACCACTTTCCACCACCGTCTTCCGCCACCACCACCACCACCCGCCACTTGCCACCATTTTCCACTACCGTCTTCTGCCACCATCACCCACCACCTGCCACCATTTTCCACCACTGTCTTCCACCACCACTACCCGCCATCATTTTCCACTACCGTTTTCTGCCGCCACCACTCGTCACCACCCACCACCCGCCATCACTTGCCATTTCTCACTCTTTTTTATATTTTTAAAATTTTTAAACATTTTGTCTAAACCAAACGCGTTTGTAGTTTATGTTTTTCTAAAAATAAACAAAAAATAAACAAAAACCAATTTATAAAATTTTTGTAAATATAAACTGAAAACGTAAACGTTACCAAACAGACCCTAAGTAAATCATTATTTTTAGTTTTCACAAAAAGTGTTGTGTCAATCATTCCTCCAGAAAAATTATTTTCAATCAAAAATTTATTTAATCGTTCATACCATGCATGAGGTGCTTGTTTCAAACCATATAAAGTTTTTGATAGTTTAAAAACATGATTTGGAAAAACATGATCTTCAAAACCTGGGGGTTGTGTAACATAAACTTCCTTATTTATAAAACCATTAAGAAAAACACTTTTTATATCCATTTGATAAAGTTTGAAATCTCTAAATCATGCAAATGCAAGTAACATGCGAATGGCTTCTAATCTAGCAAGCGGAGCAAAGGTTTCATCGAAATCAATACCTTCTTCTTGATTGTATCCTTGTGCAACAAGTCTAGCCTTATTTCTTATAATTGTGCCGGATTCATCAAGCTTGTTTCGAAAGATCCATTTGGTGTCGATAATGATATGATCTTTAGGTTTTGGCACAAGTTCCCACACTTTGTTTCTCTCAAATTGGTTAAGCTCTTCATGCATAGCTATTATCCAATGTTCATCGAATTCGGCTTCTTGAAAGTTTTTAGGCTCAATCTGTGAGAGAAAAGCCAAGTTATTACAATTGTTTCTAAGTGAAGAGCGAGTTTCAATACCTTTTGTAGGGTCACCTAGGATTAAATCCTTAGGGTGATTATAAACAAACTTCCATTTTCTTGACAAATCATCATTGTTTCCTCCTTCTTCTTGAGGTGGAAGAATAGGTTGTTCAATCTCTTTGTTCAACTTATATGGTTGGTTCTCTTTTTTGTAGATACTTGAATCTTCCACATTTGGTTCCAAATATATATTATCACTAACAATTTGCTTTTGAGCAGAGATGTTAGTTTCATCAAATGCTACATGTATAGATTCTTCCACAACAAGAGTTCTTTTATTAAAAACACGATAAGTTTTGCTAGTTAAGGAATAGCCAAGAAAAATTGCTTCATCAGATTTTGAATCAAATTTACCTAAGCTATCCTTACCATTATTATGCACAAAACATTTACAACCAAAAACATGCAAGTGACTAATGTTGGGCTTTCTATCATGCCAAAGTTCATAAAGAGTCTTTTTTAGAATAGGTCTAATTAATGCATGATTTAAAATATAGCATGCAGTGTGAACGGCTTCGGCCCAAAAATATTTAGGAAGATTATTTCGCAAAGCATTGTTCTACTCATCTCTTCTAAAGTTCTATTTTTCCTTTCTACAACACCATTTTGTTGAGGGGTTCTAGGTGCTGAAAAATTATATCCAATACCATGTTCATCACAAAACAATTCAAATTTCTCATTTTCAAGTTCTCTACCATGGTCGGTTTGAATATTAGTAATAAGAAAGCCTTTTTCATTTTGAATTCTACGATAGAGTTTTGTGAAAAAGGAAAAGATTTCATCTTTGTATGCTAAAAACATAACCCATGTAAATCTTGAATAATCGTCAACAATAACAAGACAATAATGTTTACCACCTAGACTAGATGTCTTTGAGAGACCAAATAAATCCATATGCAGTAGTTGAAAAAGTCTAGTTGTAGAAATGTGAGATTTTGATTTAAAAGATGTTTTAGTTTGTTTTCCTTGTTGACAAGCACTACAAAAATGATATTTTTCAAATTTAATTTTTGGAAGTCCAATGACCAAATCCTTTCTCAAAAGTTTAGCAATTAAATCCATATGAGTATGACCAAGTCTTCTATGCCAAAACCAACTATTTTCATTATTAACATATAGACATTTAATATCACTAGCATAGAGATCATTGAGATGAAAAACATAAACATTATCGTGACGATTACCAACAAATAAAGCTTTATGATCATTTGTGCTTTCAATTGTGCAATGTGATTTATCAAAAATAACTCGATTACCTTCATCACATAATTGACTAATACTAAGTAGATTATGCTTAAGTCCATCAACAAGTAAAACATTTTCAATAGAAGGGTTAGGAGAAATACCGATGCTACCAATACCGATGATTTTTCCTTTCTTGTTGTCTCCAAAAGTAACAAAGCCTCCATCTTTGGATGACAGTGCAGGAAAGAAGAATTTATCTCTGATAATGTGTCTGGAACATCCACTATCAAGGTACCACTTCCCTTCTTTAGCTTTGGACTTAAAGCAAACCTACAAGATGATAATCAAGTGTTGGTTTTTGGTACCCATAGTTTCTTGGATCCTTCTTGGTTAGTTTTGTTAGATCCCTTAATAATCCAAATCTTTTTAATTCCCATGTTTATATTATTTTTGAATGGACAAGAAGATATATAATGGCCTTTCTTTCTACAATAATAACAAGTAATATGAGGGTGAGTCATAAGAGGTGTCTTTTCAAAAATTGTATTGAGATTCTTTTGTTTTTTAATAGGGTCATATCTAATGCCCGCTTTATCGAAAACACATCTTTGCTTTCCAAGAAGCATGTTGAGATTATTTCTACATTTTACAAAATTTTCAAGTGTTTTTGTTAAATCATCAATATGGTTTTTTAAAGTAGTTTTCTCATTAGAGATAGTATCAAAATCATTTTTCAAAACAATTTTTTCTTTCTTTAATTCTTCTACATTAATAGATAAAGATGCAACAGATTTCTTCAACACATTATTTTTGACACAAACTTTTCTAAATTCATCTTGTAGTTCATGGAATGCACTTTCAAGTTCTTCATAAAGAGTAGTTACATCATCTTGAGTAGAGTCTTCATCTTCAAGAGCCATGAGACATAAGTTGGCTACTTCATTTTCAATTTCATCACTTGAGCTTTCATCTTCACTTTCTCCCCAAGCTGCTACCATGCCCTTTTTGTTTCTTTTGTAGTCTTTTCCATGAGTCTTTAATTTTGGACAATCCATCTTCATATGTCCAGGAATTTTGCACTCATAGCAAATAATATGCTCTTTCTTATTATCTTTGTTGTACTCTTTCTTGAAAGGTCTTTTTCCTCCATAATTATTTTTCTTGAAGTGCTTTTTGAGATTTCTACTAAACATGGCATAGTTTTCATCTTCAATGGAGTTTTCATGTTCTTCTTCATTTGATGAGGCTTTGAATGCAATTCCACTTTTCTTTTTGTTTTCAACATCCTCATGTCCTTTCATGGTGATCTCATGAGTCATAAGGGAACCCATAAGCTCATCCAATCCAAGTGTTGAGAGATTTTTGGCTTCTATAATGGCCGTGACCTTTGCTTTTCAATTCTTTGGTAAACACCTAAGAATTTTTCTTACCAACTCACTGTTAGTATAAGTTTTTCCAAAAGATTTTAAAGAGTTTACAATTTCAGTAAATCTAGTAAACATACTTAAAATAAATTCATCAGAATTTATTTTAAAGAATTCATAACTATGAACAAGCATATCAATACGAGATTCCTTCACTTGGTTTGTACCTTCATACATTACCTCAAGTTTGTCCCAAATTTCTTTTGCCGAATCACAACTTGAAATTCTATTATACTCCTTAGAGTCTAATCCACAAACAAGGGTGAGTTTGGCTTTAGCATTGGCTTGCAATAATTTATGATCCCTCTCATCACATTCATCTTCAGTTTTAGGTACACTAATATTGTCTACTAATTTGGTAGGAATTTTTGAACCTTTGGTGACAATAATGCACATGGCATAATTAGTGGCTTGTAGGTATAGGGTCATCTTATCCTTCCAATGACTATAGTTGTTTCTGTCAAACAATAGTGGCCTATTTGTGGCTTGTCCTTCAGCTAAGGTTGCCATGGATCGAAACTCCCAGATGGTTAAATCTAAAACAAAAGTCTAGGCTCTGATACTAATTGTTACCCAAAAGACAACCTAAGAGTGGGGTGAATTAGGTTTTTACAAATAAAAATAATAATACCCTAATAAAAATTATGACTAGCACAATAGATAAATATAGTTAATGAAATAAAAATAATTAAAACAAGTGTTCTAATAACTATGTCAATTAATGATTTTAACACAGTGAAAATGTAAAATATAGCTATGGCAATTTAAATAAAATAAAGAGATAAGGGAGAGAGAGGCAAACAAATTTATAGTGGTTCGGCTTCAACTCGGCCTACGTCCACTCCTCAAGCTTCACTTGAGATTTCCCACTATACTCTAGCTTCATAGGGTGCTAGCAACCTTTTCACAGATGGAGTAATCCTCCACAGATTTTACACTGATTTTCTAAGTCAAGAACACTGAGTGTACTACACTCTTACAAGGTTGAAAAGAAGATGTTTTTGCTTTCACAGAAAGCTACAAGAATTATCTCTCAAAGATAGATATAAAAATGAAACTCTGCTTTTTTTGTAAACCTCACACAGGAAAGATGAGCTTAAAGATATACGTCTCAGTGTATAATTTTTGAAAGAGGATGTAAACAAAAATTGAAGAACACTTCTCAGAGAATTTTTCAGAGAATAGATGTGAGTGATTATAGATCAAAGAATATTTTCTGGTTTTTTTTTTTTTTAACTTGTTTACATTAGAGGCTTTGGTATATATAATGAAACTTATAGCCGTTTATAGCCGTTGTACTCCATCATTACTAATTTGAATATCTTCCACTCCATCATTACTAATTTGAATATCTTCCACTTGAACCTTTTGGCCTGCTGCTGTGCTGGGCTATTTGAACCTTTGTTTTAGGCTGTTTGAACCTCTGGTTTGGGCGTTATTTTTGGGTTGAAATGAACTCTTGATTTAAGCAAATATTAAATACATTCAAACAATATTTAAGATAAAAGTTTAGGTGAGAAATAATGGGACAAAATAAATTTTGATTCTATTTTTCTCTTTCAAATAAATTAAAACATAATTAATAAATTTTGGATTCTATTTTTCTTTTTCAAATAAATTAAAATATAATTAAATAAATCATCAAAATAAATTTTACATTCAATTTTTTTCTTTCAAATAAATTAAAACTTAATTAAATAAATCATCAAAATAAATAAGTCTAACAATTATCCTCTAAACTCTTCCATACTTTTTATGGGCGTTATACTGGGTCCACAATGATAATTCGAGCTATTCATCTCGTAGACCTCATAGTGAAGATCATCTATGAAAAAATCAACTTCATTAAATATCGATGAATAGATAAACAAATTACATTTTGCTTTACAAAATAGATGGCTAAAGTTTAAACTCATAGTTGCCGTCTGTTAATATATATATATATATAATTTGTTCATGTGTCTATTTATATATGATGTGAAAAACGTAAGTTATGTGATTCATGATCTATGATAAAATTCAATTCACCAAAATCTTCAAACAAAGCACAATTTAAATCAACAACCCACTACAAATGTAGATTGATCCTACACGATTGACAATCAAACAAAAATGATTTAACATGGAAAAATTACAATTGGAGAATCTCCAATTGTGATAAAAAAAAAAAAAAAATTTATGAGCCAGCGCCACAAAAAAATCCACTAAGAAGACTATGCAAGCATACAAGAGATGTCTCTATTATTTAACGAATTCACACTCGAATTGAACTCAACTTATTGTGCCTTTTCCATCATGTAAATCATGTATAACACAGCGGGTAAAAGAAAATAAATTCTAACCTCAGGTGATAGAATCTGAAGCAAAGAACCTTGTGAGTAAATCAAGTGCTTCTCAAACCACGAACTACGAACACCCAGCAATGGAGTGATACCACAGTATGAGTATCACCCACACCAGTCACAGTGCAAAAGTTTGATCGTTATTTTAATGGGAGAGAGTTAGAGAGAAAGTATGGGAAAAATCATTCGTTATTCGATACATCCCATATCCCATATATCGTATCAGATATATAGGCTGAGTATCTAACCATCTATCCATATCTCTTGATAAGAGATGGTAGATATAGATACTGATTGTGTGTTATCCAAAGAATTCAAATTCAAATTTAAATTATTTAGATGATCTGATATGGATCATGGGTCATGCCACATGGGCGCCCAAATCCGGGTCCAATACCCAACCCAATTTCGTACATCTCCCACTCGCACATGAGTTGGCATGACACTGCCACATCTCTATCTCAATCTCCTCAAAATTTGAATAATCTCATACTAGCCAATAAACCGTGCGACCGCTGAGAACACCTGCATGTGGGAGCTCTATACTAGAAACTCAATATGAGCCAGCATAGAGACATCAACCTAGAAAGAATAAAAAATAGTGTCTCATATACCCAGGCCCATCTAGCTACATCGGTCCAAAACATCTCTAATCCCTCAAAGACTATGTTTGACCCTCCTAGGTCTCGTATTATATTCATACCCAATCAGCATCCCATAGAGAGCGATGTGAGTTGTCAACAGTGAATATAGAGCAGAGATGTAGAACTAGATGATCTTCCCTTCACCCTCATATTATTTAATTCGAAATTGACCGCTTTCCCAGTAATGTCCCTTAAAGCCGAATCAAAATTGACCGCAAGCAACATACCAAAGTAGCTGAACATCAACTCCTCATCTTATGACATAGTCAAAGGTCACAAAAGGCACAAAGTGAAGTCATTGGAAAAATGACTTTTAGGACTCAAACGGTGAGGAAACAGGGATCCATTCTCTCACATCGCTAACGAGTCGATAAGCACATGCAGTTCGAATGCATGTTATAATGGAGTAACTCTTCCAAAGAGTGATGTTAAACTCACACACCATACAGATCTTAGTCTAGTTGCTCTTAAGCGCATAAGTCGCTTTCTAGCGTCTAATTCAAATTTTCTATTTGCTCGCCTCTCAGGCATCAAATGAGATCTCGCATCTGGCTATCCATAATAGGCACATCATGGAAAAGTGGGTACACTCATATCCATGGTCGGTCTCAAGGCGACATAGCTAGTGGATATTTTTAGCCTCTCTCTTGGCTTCAGATACAATAAGCCACTAGTCTCATCCTTACTCGCTACCTAGCGCTAAGGGCGATTGTTCATGTGAGTGAGTCAATCTTGTCTGCTAACATCAATTTGTTTATTTTGTGTATGCTAATTCACAAACCATTGCAAAAAGTAGTAAACATAAAAGTGTAATAAAAATAAATATGAATACTAATGGCATAAATATCCCAAAAAAAATAAGAGTTCAACTGAATACACATATATATCACCACCTACGTAGTCCTAAAGCCCTAAAATGAGTAAAATAAACATCTCTGGCAATGGGCTTAGTCAAAGGGTCCGCAATTATGCGACTCATAGGGATGTGTTCCAGGATCACTTCTTTCTATGCCACAATGTCTCTGATAAAGTTGAACCTCATATCAATGTGTTTGGTTCTCCCGTGGTACTTAGGATCTTTAGTATAAGCGACTGCAGCCATGCTGTCACAATGGATAGTCATAGGGTCTGAAGTGTGTGTGACAATATCCAAATGCTAAAGGAATGTTCTCAACCAAACAGCTTCTTAAACGGAAAATGAACAAGCCACAAACTCAGCCTCCATAGTCGATAAGGCGATATAGGATTGCTTCTTACTGCTCCAAGAAATAGCACCATTACTAAGCATGAAAGCATATCCTGAAGTGGACTTACGCTCATCTAAGTCTCCTCCACAGTCAGCATCACAATAGCCAACTAGACGTAGATCTGAACTTTAGTAGCAAAGTGTGTAATCTGCAGTCCTTCTAAGATATCATAATATCCTCTTAACTGCTTTCCAATGAGCTGGTCCTGGGTTAAATTGGTAACGACTCACCAATCCAACTACATAACAAATGTCAAGGTGTGTATACATCATAGCATATGTGGAGAAGTGGTTTGGAAATACTCTTCTGATCCTGGGAGACGCTCGTGATCCTTAAATAGACACCTGAAAAGAAATGAACACTCCGGTCAGGGGTGCCGGAATTAGCACTCCGACGGACAAGTCAATCTCTACTCTCTCTGGGTTACTTGTATTTTTAGTTAAGCATACTAGTTCTCACATACCTTTCTTCGACTGTTGTTCCTTTATTTATACTCGTTTCCCGGGCCTCGGGGCTTGGTCCACTTTTCGCTCACTATCCGCTTATTTATTCGGCCCCATAATTCAATAGTTACTCGGCCTATTTATTGTATTCGGCCTCCTGATCGTGCAGGTTAGAGCCGAGTAATGTCTATCTTCTAGAGCGTACGCTTCTGATTCTGCTATTTATTCGGCTCCCACAATTGCCCCCCAAACTCCCCATTGACGGCAGTTAATTGGTGTGTTTGGTTTCAAATTTGAAAAGTCAAGAGAAACGTAAGTTAGGCAGTTTCACCTATCCCAATGTGAATGTCAGAACTCACATGCCTTTCGGTCATCATTATACGTTCCTGCCTTATTCGTGCATCTTTTGCATTTATTATGATTTGAAACTCCAGTCTCTTCGAATGCATGCTTTTTTGAATATTTGAGCCTCCTGGATTGCCAGCCGGTACCTCTCCTCTGTCTCGCGTCTTCTGCAACTTCTTCCCGTCTCTCCTTGTCTCTTTTGCCTTTCATAAGTTTTCTTCTCCTCTTTGTAATCCTATTTTCCGTGTTCATTTTTGATTTAGAATACCCTTGAGTCCTTACTAGAATGGCTAAGCATTTGAAAGACCTCCTTTCCGAGGGTTGTATTTCTAGGTTCTGACGACATTTTTCTATCCCTGATGATGTCCATCTATCTCTAGTGACGGACAATACTCTTGATATGGAGAGGGATAACTAAAATATAATCGTCTTTCCTCTCTTGTCCATTGCGGAGGGCGGAGTTCGCTTTTCCCTACACCCATTTCTTAGGGCCGTCCTTCGCCATTGGGGTCTGATTCCTTCCCAACCCAATGTGAATTTTTTTCGAATCATAATGGGAATCGTAGAGTTGAACCGACGCCTTAGGATCAACCTTGGCATTTCGGCAATTCGGCACTGCTACACTTTAGCCAAATCCTCCGGTTAGCTCGGGCGCTACTTTCTCAGGGCCAAGGACACTGACCATCACTTGGTAACCATGCTTGCCAGCTCTGGCAAACAAGTTGACGATGTAATGGTCAATGTCCGAGGCAACTGGGAATTTGGCGAAGGTGAAGATCGCCTAGACCCTATTCCCAGACGGAGCGGTGAACCAGGTTGCCGTGTAACTCCTTGTGTTTATTGATCTTTCTTTTATTCGGCTTTTTCTCTAAGTTTAATCCTTTGTTTACGCAGGCAATAAGTTGAAAAAGATTCTGACCTCGGCTGACGATGCAGTCCTTGCGAAAATTAAGACTGCACTCAAGTATTTTGGCCGTCCAAACGTACAGAAGCAAGGGAGAGCCGCCCATATACTCCTGCAGTGCGAGCCTACTTATACTACGTTCTCGGCCGCGGACGACATTCCGATCCCATCCGGCAAACAACACCTTACGGCTCTTATCTTTCCCAGCTTCAAAACCCTTAGGCAAATTGGTTTCGAAGCTTTTGATTCGGAGCACGACGTAGAGCCGATGGTCGAGGTAATTGCCGAACCAACAAGAGAGTTCGCTGCGGAGGTCGAAGAGGTCGACGAGGCTCTAAACTCAGCGTTTAAGGCAGCCGGTCTTAACCAGCCTAACTCACCGTCCACTTCGGGTCGGGTCGAGTTTTTTTTCGGAGATATTTTTACTGGTTTGGCAGATCTTCCCGGCTCCTATTCCGAGAGTATGGCAAAGGAATCTTTTTCTTAACTGGCACGAAAAAAGAACGCTGAGCGTTTGGCTGCCCATGAAAAAGCTGAGGCCATTAGTTCCAAAAGTGCCCTCCCTAAATCATCCAAGCCGGTTGTCGTGGTTGAAACGGCTCAAATTGTTTCTGTCGAGATGGAACGGTCAATTGGGCGTTCGACTCTAGAGGCCGATAAGGGGAGGGAGAAGCAACCCGCCGATTTCGAGGCTGTCTCCGAAGAAAACCCAGTCGAAAAATGGCCGCACTTAGAGGAGTCGGACGTGGTTGTTCCTTTTGTGGTTCAGCCGAAGATAAAAAATGTGTCGATCTCCTTGGACGCATCGGCTGTGAAAGACCCAACCGTGGCGTTGAAATTGGCTTCGTCGGTCTCATTGCTAGCTGACAAGACGGCTTTTCGCTCGGAGCCGGACGTGTTAGCAATTACATTGGCCGCTCAAACAGCTATTCTGGTATATAGCTTGATCTTATCTTTTGCGTTTCTGCGTATATTTATTTTCATTTTAATTTTCTGTTTTACAGACAGTCGGAAGGATAGCCGAGATAGGGCGGCGCCAGCACGACGCTGTCAAAGAAATCAGCCGTTTAAGATCGGAGGTGGGTGAAAGGAGTAGGGCCAACTTCGAAGTGGCGAGGGCGACGATGGAGAGTGCAAGGGCGGAGGCCGAGATGGAAAGAGCAAAAAATGCTGAAGAGTAGAGATTGGTCGCCGAGCAGAAGGAAACCGCGAACGAGGAATCGCTCAAGGTAGCCAAGGAGGCGCTTGCCAAGGTGGAGGCCGAGTTAGAAGAGTTGAAGAACGCCAAGGAAAAAGCCGACTCTGAGGCTTCTGCGGTGTTCGAGGCTGGAAAGGGCGCCGCCCTTGAAAACTACGTAGAAGAAGTCCCCAAATTCGAGAATCGGGAATTCAAACACGAGTGGCTCAAAGCCCTTCCTGCCGCTGGAGTTACATTGGCCATGCCAATTCCATACGAGCAAGTGGACGTTGAGCCGCTTGAGTCTGATCCTGAGGCTTGATTTGGGAGACATTTTAGTTTTATTAGGGATTTTCTATTTTAATGTATGTTCTTTGTTAGTTGATTTTCATCTTTTTTGGATTTTCATGTGTAAAATGTCCGCTATTAGCGCCCAATTTATGAATGAAAATTTTCTATGCTGTCAAATTATTGCTTGTATTGTTTGTTATATGAGTACATAATTAAAAGAATTAGCAATTAGAACAAAATGTCACGACTATGTGAGCCAGCAAACTTAATAGCCGATTAAATTAATGAATTTGATTTAATCATAAATAAAATGAATTCATGAGGTGCCGATAGGTCAGCTCATAAGGCAGCTTGACGAATCTACCTTTAGCTGGTTCATGAACAAGAACGCCGAATAACGGAGGTTCGTGAACTAGAACGAAATGAGCATAGAACGTCGAATAAAATGAACTTATGAATATTGTGCTGATGAATCAATTCGTGGAACGGCTGGGGCACTTAAGCCAAATAGATTGATGAATTTGCCCTTGCCCCAGCTGGTTCATGAACATAGAACGCCGAATAAAACGAACTTATGAATATTGCGTTGATGAATCGATTTGTGGAACGGCTGGGGCACTCAAGCCGAATAGATTGATGAATCTGCTCTTGCCCCAGCTGGTTCATGAACATAGAACGCCGAATAAGACGAACTTATGAATATTGTGTTGATGAATCGATTCGTGGAATGGCTGGGGCACTCAAGCCGACTAGATTGATGAATCTGCCCTTGCCCCAGCTGGTTCATGAACATAGAACGTCGAATAAAACGAACTTATGAATATTGTGTTGATGAATCGATTCGTGGAACGGCTGGGGCACTCAAGCCGAATAGATTGATGAATCTACCCTTGCCCCAGTTGGTTCATGAACATAGAACGCCGAATAAAACGAACTTATGAATATTTTACTGATGAATCGATTCGTGAAACGGTTAGGGCACTCAAGCCGACTAGATTGATGAATCTGCCCTTGCCCCAGCTGGTTCATGAACATAGAACGCCGAATAAGACGAACTTATGAATATTGTGTTGATGAATTGATTCGTGGAATGGCTGGGGCACTCAAGCCGACTAGATTGATGAATCTGCCCTTGCCCCGCTGGTTTATGAACATAGAATGCCGAATAAGATGAACTTATGAATATTGTGTTGATGAATCGATTCGTGGAACGGCTGGGGCACTCAAGCCGAATAGATTGATGAATCTGCCTTTGCCCCAGCCGGTTCATGAACATAGAACGCCGAATAACAGAGGTTGATGGGGTGATTGGGGCATGTGACGCAATCGGCGCCGGGCTATTGAGGTTTCAATATTAATGAGATTGCCTCAGAGGTGCTGCCCTCGTAGGGAATAAATGGGCGTGTACTTTGTGAACGAAGGTTCTATTTATATGCTCAGTCAGCAACTCAGTCCAGCTCTTTGAAGAAGGTTAAACAGTGCGAATGTCGAATAGACTTTTCTTCAACAGCAGAGGGGAAGCGAGGACGCTAGCTGAGTTGGGAGGAGATATGAGTTGAAGTGGTGAACCTTCACGCACGGGAAGTAAGACTTCGAGGGAGCGGGAGAGACACCAATCTCCTCGTCGTCGAAGTAGGTCGCCTAGGAGGGACAAGCAGCCACAGGGCAAATCTCCTCAACCCCGTTCTGAAGGGAATCCGACGAGACTCCACGCCCTTTGAGTTTTGCGGTCTTCGTGGGGAATAGACCAATGACAGAGGCGGATTCGATCGTTCGAGATCCAAATGTGGCAGTCGAGTTTGCTCGACATATTTTTCCACCGAAGTCCAGCAGTCGATGGTGGGTCGGTAGGACTTTGAAATGTTTCGTGAAGGCGTTCATGGGGCGGTGAAGGGGCTGTACACCGCTTATGAATCAGCATGCGTCTCCGCGCCGCTCAACACGATATAGAGCAGAGAGGTAAACGCATTCGGAAGTTAGAATCTCGCGTGGAGAAGGCCGAGCGTGAGCTAAGGAAAATCAAGTCTGCCAAGTCTCAATCAGCCAGCCATCCCAACCCGGTTGTGGAAGAGAGGGTGACTCAAAGACTGATTAGTGATGCTATTGCCGATCGGAACACGGCTAGCATGTTCGCGATTGAGACTGCGAGGGCCGTGGCCTATGAAAAAGGCTTTCATGATGGCCGAAAGGTTGGAATATAGAAGACCAAGGAGAAACTCTCCGAAGAAGTTTGCCAATGTGAAAATCATGGGTTTAGGCACGGTTGGATCAAGGCACTTCAGGAAGCTGAGGCTCTCCAGGCAGCAGGTGTAAATTCTGCGTTGCCGTTGTACCAACAGAATGATTTCCCCTTTTCCGCTTTTGAAATTGAGAAGAGTGACGATGAGGGAGCCGCCGGATAAAAATATTCATTGTAATACTCAAACGCAGATTGCGTTCAAAACTATGTAATCATTGGCTGATCGAGTAAAATGTTTTATTTTCAATGTTTGTGTTTCGTTTTATATTTGGCACACACGTGTTTGCATGTCTCATTGTATAAATGTTTGAATAAATGTATTTTAAATGCTTTAATGTGTAAACGGTTTTTGCTAGCTCGACATAACAGAGCATTCTTCATAAAACATCTATTCGGCATACACGTGTTACGCATGGCCCTGGCTCCCAATTTGATATCCACGAAGGGCACTCCGAATCCGGAGGCTTTTTCGGCCCAAATGTGGCATGCACCGATGGGGGCTCCGAATCCAGAGTCTTTATTTGGTCAATCGTGATATCCACGAAGAGCGCTCCGAATCCGGAGGCTTTTTTGGCCCAAAGACGTCATGCGCCGATGGGGGCTCCGAATCCAGAGTCTTTATTCGGCCAAACATGATATCCACGAAGGACGCTCCGAATCCGGAGGCCTTTTTGGCCCAAAGACGTTATGCGCCAATGGGGGCTCCGAATCCGGAGTCTTTATTCGGCCAAACGTGATATCCACAAAGGGCGCTCCGAATCCGGAGGCTTTTTTGGCCCAAAGACGTTATGCGCCAATGGGGGCTCCGAATCCGGAGTCTTTATTCGGCCAAACGTGATATCCACAAAGGGCACTCCGAATCCGGAGGCTTTTTTGGCCCAAAGACGTCATGTGCCGATGGGGGCTCCGAATTCGGAGTCTTTATTCGGCCAAACGTGATATCCACGAAGGGCGCTCCGAATCCGAAGGCTTTTTCGGCCCAAAGGTGTCATGCGCCGATGGGACTCCAAATCCGGAGACTGGCCAATCGTGATATCTACAAAGGGCGCTCCGAATCCGAAGACTTTATTTGGCCAATCGTGATATCCACGAAGGACGCTCCGAATCCGGAGGCTTTTTTCGGCCCAAATGCGTCATGCGCCGATGGGGCTTTGAATCCGGAGACTTTATTTGGCCAATCGTGATATCCACGAAGGGCGCTCCGAATCCGGAGGCTTTTTTGGCCCAAAGACGTCATGCGCCGATGGGGGCTCCGAATCTGGAGTCTTTATTCGGCCAATCGTGATATCCACGAAGGGCGCTCCGAATCCGGAGGCTTTTTCGGCCCAAAGACGTCATGCGCCGATGGGGCTCCGAATCCGGAGTCTTTATTCGGCCAATCGTGATATCCATGAAGGGCGCTCCGAATCCGGAGGCTTTTTTTGGCCAATCGTGATATCCACGAAGGACGCTCCGAATCTGGAGGCTTTTTCGGCCCAAAGACGTCATGCGCCGATGGGGCTCCGAATCCGGAGTCTTTATTCGGCCAATCGTGATATCCATGAAGGGCGCTCCGAATCCGGAGGCTTTTTTTGGCCAATCGTGATATCCACGAAGGACGCTCCGAATCCGGAGGCTTTTTAGGCCCAAAGACGTCATGCACCGATAGGGCTCTGAATCCGAAGTCTTTATTCGGCCAATCGTGATATCCACGAAGGGTGCTCTGAATCCGGAGGCTTTTTCGGCCCAAAGACGTCATGCGCCAATGGGGCTCCGAATCCGAAGACTTTATTTGGCCAATCGTGATATCCACGAAGGGCGCTTCGAATCCAGAGGCTTTTATTAGAAATCTTTTGAACTGGATTACACAATGAGTAAACAGGAATCTTTGCATTACAAAAGTGGAATGTGTACATGGTGAGCCATTCAGAACTAATATCATTCCCCACAGATCAGGTTTAATGATAGAATTTGCGCAAGTGCGTTGAATTCCAAGGCCATGGCAGACTCCTTCCAGACATGTCTTTGAGCCGATATGCCCCTACTCCTGTGATCGAATTAATCTGATAGGGGCCGTCCCAGTTTGGACCAAATTTTCCGTCCGTTAGTTTCTTGGCAGCTGGAAGTACCTTCTTCAGGACCAACTCTCCTGGTGTGTAGCGGCGCTGCTGAACACGTTGATTATGACTTAGCAAGCTGCTGCTGGTACCGCGCCATGGATGCAAGGGCACAGTCTCTTCGTTCTTCGATTAGAATCAAATTCAAAGCCAGCATCATGTCGTTTCGGCCCATATCAAAAACTTGCGATTTCAGGGTTAGGTGGCCGATCTCCAGGGGTATGATCGCCTGGGTTCCAAAGCATAATGCAAACGGCGTTTCCCCAATTGATCGCCTCAGCGTAGTTTGATGAGCCCATAATACACTCGGCAATTCTTTGACCCATTTGCCTTTAGCTTTCTCTAGCCTCTTCTTGATGCCGTCCAAGATGGATTTGTTAGAGGCTTCGGCTTGACCATTGCTTTGTAGGTAAGCCGGCATAGAAAAGTAAGGCCGGATACCATACTTGCTGCACAACTCTTGGTAGACACCACAATCAAACTGGGTGCCGTTGTCTGAAATAAGAGCTCTTGGAATGCCGAATCGTGTTATGATATTTCTCCATACAAAGCGCTTAACATCAGCATCTCGAATGTGCATTAATGCCTCCGCTTCGACCCATTTTATGAAGTAATCTGTCGAGACAATCAAGCATTGCTTGTTCCCTGGGGCCCTCGGCAATGGTCCTACGATATCAAGTCTCCACTGGGCGAACGGCCAGGGACTAGTAATGGAGCTTAACTCTTCAGCAGGCAAATGGGTTAACGGGGAGAACTTCTGGCACTGTTCACATTTCTTCACATAGCATTCGGCATCAGCTCTCATTGTCAGCCAGTAATACCCCTGTGTTATAGCTCAATGGGCCAAAGAGCGCTCGCCAGAATGGGCCCCACAACTGCCTTCATGTATTTCAGTCAGAAACTCTTCAACTTTGTCTGGGTGTACACATTCCAGGTATGGACCAGAAAAGGGATTTTTTATAAAGCTTTCCTTGCGGATCCAAGTAGTATCGCAGCGCTTTGTTTCGCAGTTTGTGCGCTTCTTTTTGTCTGCTGGGAGCTGTTCGGAAGACAGGAATGCAGCAGTAGGGTCCATCCAACTCGGTCCTAACTCTATGACATTGACCTGGATTTCCTCCGAAGGGCCAATGCTCGATTCCGGGATGAAACCTACTTCGATGGTCCGTTTAATCTCTGAGTTAATGGCGGAGGCTAGGCAAGCTAAGGCGTCTACATGTGTGTTCTGGTCACGTGTTATCTGATTTAATTCATGATGGTCAAATTTGGCCAGCAAAGTGCTAGCCGATTTCATGTAAGCCGCTATACGGTCATTTTTGGCTGCGTACTCCCCTTTAGCTGATTGATCATCAATTTTGAATCGCAAAATACCAGCAGATGCCGAGCACCCAGAAGGTGCGCATTCCTCAAACTGGCCAGAGGGCTTCGTATTCGGCCTCGTTATTTGATGCTTCGAAGCCGAGTTTGACGGCCTACTCAATTATTGCGCCGTCGGGAGCCATGATTACTACTCCGGCTCCGCTGCCTCGTTGATTGGATGATCCATCACAATACAACTGCCAAATGTCCCCTACATAAATTCTCCAGTTTGGCTTAGGTCGAACTTCATCAGACTTGAAGTCGGCAAGACCCCCAGTGAATTCGGCCACAAAGTCGGCAAGTACCTGTCCCTTGATTGAGGTTCTAGGAAGAAACTGAATATCGTACTGGCCGAGTTCAAGAGCCCACTTTGAAATGCGTCCTGATGCTTTCGCACTGCGTAGTACTGATCGGAGGGGGTAATCTGTTAGCACCCCGATGCTATGCCTCTGGAAGTAATGCATCAGTTTTCTTGCCGCCATGACTAGGGCGAGGATGAGTTTTTCTAGCAGAAGGTAGCATGTTTCGGCGTCGACCATTGTCTTGCTCACATAATATACTGGCCGCTTGCTCCCCTAGCTTTTCCTTTATCAGTACAGCGCTGACGGCCCGGTCGGAAACTGCCAGATACAAAATGAGCGGGTCACCTGCCGAAGGTGTTGTCAAGAGTGGAACTGATCGGAGGTAGGTTTTGAGGCCGTTGAAAGCGGCTTCGCACTCGACGGACCATTCAAAAGCCTTGCCCTGCCGTAGTGTATGAAAGAATTGTCGGCAACAGTCCGTGGAACGACTGATGAACCTGTTAAGTGCGGCGGCCATCCCCATTAACTTCTGAACCTCCTTGACCGATCGAGGGGAGCCGAGTTCCAAGATTGCTGTGATTTGCCTTAGATTGGCTTCGATTCCTCGGTGGTTGACAACGTAACCCAAGAAATTGCCAGAGCCGATCCCAAATGCACATTTGGAAGCGTTCAACTTCATTCCATATTTGCATAGAATGCCGAATGTCTCTTCCAGATCAGCTATATGATTCTGCTCTTCCTTGGATTTGACCACCATGTCGTCAATGTACACTTCCATAGTGTGGCCGAGTTGCTCTTTGAACATGGTGGTGACTAGCCTCTAGTAAGTTGCCCCTGCATTCTTCAGCCCAAAAGGCATAACCTTATAGCAATAGGTTCCTCTTGGGGTGAGGAATGCAATTTTGTCTTTGTCCTTCGGATGCATGGCAATTTGATGGTAGCCTCTGTAGGCATCGAGGAAGCTCATACGCTGATGACGTGCTGTAGCATCTACCAGTTGGTCTATCTTGGGGAGAGGAAAACAATCTTTGGGGCAGGCTTTGTTTAGGTTCGTGAAATCAACGCAAACTCGCCAGGTCCCATTTTTCTTCTTCACAACCACAGTATTAGAGAGCCATGTAGGGTAAGTCACTTCCCTAATTGCCCCGGCGTCAAGCAACCGGTCAACCTCTTCAACAACTGCGGCAGTGTGCTCTGCGGCTGATCGCCGGCCTTTCTGAATGATCAGCTTGCATGTAGGGTCAACATTTAAACGGTGTTGCAAAACAGACGGATCTACACCCGGCATCTCATATGGAGTCCACGCAAATAGATCAAGGTTGCCGAGCAGGAAGGAAATTAGCTGCTGTCTGTCGGCTTAATTGAGGGAGGCGCCGACCATGAAGAACCTGTCTGGGTTGCCGTTGATTTCAACTCAATCTAGGTCTTCCGTGGCCTTTTCATTTGGGAGCCGCCCAACATCGTCGAGGCTTTCCCGATCTGTTACCTCAATAGAGTTCACTTGCAACTCCTTTGGTGTCTTTTGAGTAAGGAGATAACATGCTTGTGCCGATTTCTAAGAGCCACGGATTTGCTCAATGCCACGTTCTGTTGAGAAGCGTAGCAGCTGATGATAGGTGCTTAGCACGGCCTGCATAACATGCAACCAAGATCGCCCCAGGATGAGATTGTACAGTGATGGCAACTTGACGACCAAGAATTCCACATCCACTGTTCGGGAGCCCGTTCGAACGGGTAGTGTGATTTTCCTCAACGGGTACTCTGGATTGGCGTTGAACCGAATAGTGGATAAGGGGTCGGAGAGAGATCCGATTCAGAGAAGCCGAGTTTGGTGAATGTCTTGTAGTACATAACCTCCGATGTGCTCCCCAGATCAATGAGTACACGCTCAACTGTGAATCGATTTACGTGTAACTCAATTACCAAGGGATTGATGTAGAGAAGTGTCGCTCCGGCCAAATTTGAATCATCAAAAGCAATGCTCGCAACTTCATGGGGCCGTTTAGCCGGAGTGAGTTGACTTTGAGGGTTGGGATTTGACTGAATCGTATGCACCGCGGATGACATTGGCAGGCTGTATATCATGTGGATCATGCCGAGTGGAGGAGAATCCTGTCTTAAGGCTAGTGCTTTGGTTGAGTTGCCTTTTCGGACGTACTGTCGTAGCCGACCATCTTGTACCAATTTCTCCAAGTGATCCTTCAATGCATAACAACTCTCAGTATCATGGCCATGGTCCTTGTAATACTCACACCGTTTATCCCGCCTTCTCGTATCGGGAGGTCCCATCATTTTGGACGGCCATTTGAAGAACGGAAGGTGTTGGACTTTGGACATAACCTCACTGATCGGCTCTGTAAACTCTGTATATTTCTTGTCGGCGCGCCTCATACACCTACTATTAACTTGTAGTTGTTCATTTGCTCGGTGGGAGCATTGGTCGTTTGATTGGTAAGAATCCTGTCTCTTGTCTCGTTTAGCCCGATGCTGTGGCTCGAGGCTCTGAGGTGGTACAAAATTTATTGGTTGAGCAATTTCAGAAGGGGCCGGCTTGTTGGCCACGTTTCTGGCTTTAACTTGCAAGGCGTCATCCTCCACTTTGCAGTATTCCTCAACTTTCGTCATCAACGACCAGACTGTTTTGGGGGGTCTTCTAGTCAAGGAACTGCGGAGAGCACTGTCAGGATACAAACCCATTTTGAAGGCGGTGATGGCCATGGAGTCGTTGCAGGCGTCGTCAACAAGATTAAAGCACTCCCAATAGCGCGCCGAATACGCTCTTAGTGTTTCTCCTGGCTGGATCTGCATTGCCCAGAGAGAGTCGGCTTGTTTTGGCTGGACCTCGTTGGTGATGAATCTGGCTCTGAAGGATTTCTGTAATTGATGGAAGCTTTTAATCGAAGCCGGCTCCAGTTTATAATACCACCTGACAGCCAATGGTCCCAAACTGTTGGGAAATATTCGGCACATGAGGGCCTCGTCGTCTGCATGCAATGTCATGGCTTGCTTGTAGTGACGGATGTGATCGGTGAGGTCTGATTTTCCATCATAGAGAGTGAACGACGGAGCTTTGAACTTTTTGGGCAGAACCACCCTTGCGATCCGTCGCACAAAGGGATTATGCTGGTCTTCCTCATCTGAACTGTTTCTTCTGCGCTTATGCCTTATACATGGACTTTCTTCAGAGGAACTGGAAGTCTCGGGTCGTCCATTCTTCTTGGGCTCCGGGGATAATAAGTCGGAGTCGCTATCAGTGTCTTGTTGTCAGGCTCGAGGTCGTTGACCACCTACCCTCAGAGGTCGTTTCGGATTTTGGCGTACAGCTTGTTTCGACTTTGCTACCTCCAAGGCCAAGTCCTGACGGAGACGTTCGTTCTCAGCGATCATGTTCTCCAACCTCTGTTCGTTTTGCTTCGCTTGTTCCATGATCGCTTGCATTGTCTCATGCTCTAAAGTCGAGGGTGAGGCGAAGTTCAAAGCGCGTCTTGCGAGGATAGTCTCCGGTCCAAGCATGTTTGCTAGAGTGAGGTCGTCTCTCTGAGCGGTTTCATTAGTGACTACAAGAGGGTCTTCTGTTACGCCCGCCATGGATGTATTTGAGTATTCCCACAGACGGCGCCAATTATGGAGAAGTGGTTTGGAAATACTCTTCTGATCCTGGGAGACGCTCGTGATCCTCAAATAGACACTTGAAAAGAAATGAACACTCCGGTCGGGGGTGCCGGAATTAGCACTCCGACGGACAAGTCAGTCTGTACTCTCTCTGGGTTACTTGTATTTTTAGTTAAGCATACTAGTTCTCACATACCTTTCTTCGACTGTTGTTCTTTTATTTATACTTGTTTCCCGGGCCTCGGGGCCTGGTCCACTTTTCGCTCACTATCCGCTTATTTATTCGGCCCCATAATTCAATAGTTACTCAGCCTATTTGTTGTATTCGGCCTCCTGATCGTGCAGGTTAGAGCCGAGTAATGTCTATCTTCTAGAGCGTATGCTTCTGATTCTGCTATTTATTCGGCTCCCACAATATATATCAAGCTTCCAACAACATTTGCGTAAGGTACACGGGCCATCTTTTCACTCTCTTCTAGAGTCTTAGGACCCATATCAAGGCTTAGGCTCTTGTCTCTCGCAATAGGAGTGTCAATGGGTTTGCAGCTCTGCATCTAGAATCGCTTTAGGATAGTCTTAATGTAAGTCTCTTGAGACAACCCGAGAAGTCTTCTAGAGCGATCCCTAAGGATCTTAACACCGAGCACATAGCTTGCTTCACCCATGTCTTTCATCTCAAATGTAGAGAACAACCACTTTTTAGTGGCGACAATCACCTCCTTGTCATTTCTAGCCAATAATATGTCATCCACATATAATGACAATATCAGAAAAATGTCCTTGGACCGCGTAATGTACACACAGTGATCTTCATCGATCATCATAAACCCATTAGAAACAATGGCTCGATGAAATCTCAGATTCCACTGTCTGGATGATTGCTTTAAGCCATAAATAGATCGTTAAAGCTTGCAAACTTTGCGCTCCTGACCTACTACCACAAAGCCTTCTGGTTGATCCATATAGATCTCTTCATCCAATTCTCCATTGAGAAATGCAGTCTTAACATCCATCTGATATAGCTCTAAGTCCAACTGATCTACTATGGCCAGAATTAGGTGAATAGAGGCAAACCTCACAACTGGTGAAAAAGTTTCCTCATAGTCCACACCCTCTTGTTGGGTGCAACCTTTCGCCACTAGGCGAGTCTTATACCTTTCTATGGAACCATCCACCTTGCGCTTGATTTTGAAAACCCATTTGTTCCCAATAGTCTTGCGCCTTAGCGGCAAATCAACCAAGTCCCAGACATGATTTTTCTTCATAGACTCTATTTCTTCATCCATTACAGCACTCCATTCTTTACTAGCAGGGGATGAGAAAGCCTGTTTGAGATTCTTAGGCTCCATCTTATCACTCGGAGCAATCATGAATGCTTTCCCTTCAATCTCAAAATGATGACGGGGTATAACTCCACATTTGCTTCTACGCAATTGAGAATCCTGAGAATCCTCATCCATTGAATCTAATCCATGGGCAGGTAAATCGCTTCCACTGTCCCTAGGAGCTTGAGGGATTATTTCCTCATTCTCTACTAGGCTACTAGGTGCGCCTTCAAGTAGATCCTCCATCTCATAGAGTTCTATATCTCTAGTTATCTCACCTCTGCTAGGGATATCGTCTTCTAGGAAATCCATATCTCGTGACTCAATTTCAGTCACACTTCCACCGGATGCTCCTCAATAAACACATAGCCCTTAGAATGCTCACTATAGCGAATGAAGATACACTTCTTTCCTCTAGGGCCCAACTTCCCAAACTTATGAGAAGCGTTGTGCATATAAGTTGCCGAACCCCAAGGCTGCAAATTGCCCATCTCAGGCTTTTTGCCAGTTCACATCTCATATGGGGTGGAAGGAACTAATTTGGTGGGCACACGATTAAGGATGTAGGCAGCAGTCAACAAAGCATATCCCCAACAAGAAATGGGAAGATTAGCTCGCGCCATCATAGATCTAACCATGTCAAGCAATGTCCGATTCCTTCTCTCCGCTACACCATTTTGCTGCTGAGTCCCAGGAATTGTCAATTGCCTGATAACTCCTTTTTCCTCTCAGAGCACTTTAAATTGCTCAGATAGATGCTCGCGTCCCCGGTCAGTCCTTAGAGCCTTAATGCTCTTGTCTAATTGATTCTCAACCTCATTAACATGCCGTCTAAAGCAATCCAATGCTTCTGACTTGTGAGAAATGAAATACACATGGCCAAACGTGTGCAATCATCTATAAATGTGATGAAATAAGGGGCTCCATGCCTTGCCCTCACATTTATTGGTCCACATATATCAGAATGAATAAGCCATAATGGGATAGATGCCCTTTTGGCTTTCCCAAATCGTTTCCTTGTTGCCTTTCTAGAAGACAATGCTCACAAGTAGGCAAAATGACTCTAGCGAGTGGGCCTAAAAGACCTTCTCTAGCCAATCTAGTCATCATATCTTGCCCTATGTGGCCTAATCTAGCATGCCATCTCATAGAATCATTATTACAAAAAGATGCAATATTAGAAACAGAGCCATTAACATTTTTATTAAAACTAAAATCATCCACATCCAAAACTAAAAAACCATCTGAAAGATAACCAAAACCTTAAAAAAATTGTTCCCAAATAAATGCTAACACCATTATTCTCAAAACAAAAGCTAAAACCAAGGCTCATCATGCTAATAACTGAAACTAAGTTTCGTCGAATATCCGAAGCATAAAGAACATCATGAAGATACAAGGTGCGCCCTCGTCGCATTTCCAGCTTGTATGTGCCAATGCCAAGCACCTCTACACTGGACTCATTCCCCATGTAAACTTTTTTGCTCCCAGCAGGTACTCGACGATACTCAACAAACCCTACTCTGTTCCTCGCAATGTGGTCTGTTGCTCCGGAGTCTACAACCCAAAAATGAAGAGAATGAGCAATTAATGCTTGACTAGAAACAAAGCATTGAATGTAAGAAATTAAGTAAGGGAGTACCTTCTTTTACTCAGGGCAATCTCGAGCAAAGTGTCATTCTTTGTTACAGTTAAAGGATGTCAATTTATCCTTTACCTTCTTGCCACCTCTCTTGCCCCTATGCTTGAAATTTCTAGTGCCATTGGGCTTAAGTGTAGCTGTTGCTTGCTTCTTAGGAGCACCTTTTGCTTTTCCACGCTTGAACTGAGAAGTCCTACGTGAGTTTGACTCAACCACCATAGCAGAACCATTAGACTTAGCCGCCTCTAGGCGCTCAACCTCTAGCTCTAAATGACGCGATATGTCTTCAAATGTTTTCACACTCTCATTATGCATCATGTTCTGTTTCATCTGCTTCCAAGAATTTGGCAGAGAGTGAATCACAGCTTGCACTTGTTGCTCTTGAGTCAAATTGTGCCCAGCAGTCGCAAGCTCACTTATCATGGCTAACATGACCCTCAAATGCTGCTTCATCGAGTAATGTACCTTTTTCTGATAGGAGTCAAACTTCATAGTCAGCCCACGTAGCTTTGCCAAAGAGGTGATACCAAACTTTTACTTGAGAGCTTCCTACATCTCAAATGCAGTCGGGCAATGCTCAAACTCACTAATCAAGTCGTTGTGTATGTTGCTCAACATGGTAAAGCGCGCATACCGATCTTTGTTACGCCAAGTCTGAAAGACTTCAAGATCACAACAATGTTGAGCTGTATTGCCCTACTCAGGCTCAACCATCACTTATTCAAGTGTGGTCAACACTTCTTGCTCATTGAGGAGGTATTGGATCTTAGAGCGCCATATGTCATAATTGTCGCCATCCAATTTCTCTCCTTTAGTTAAGTCTGGCACCACTATCTTAGCTGTCATTTCTACATACATAGTAAAGGAAGAACAAATGCGCAAGGGATATTAATATTAGCAACACAAAATTATTTTGCAGCAAAAGAATCTAAATTAAATAATGATAATATTACACATGTCTCAAGATCGAAAATTTGTTATGCTCATAATCATCTCTTGCGCATATAGTGACAATTATCAAAATTTAATTTACTTCCATGCGGAAAAAAAAAAGAAGAAAACAACAACAACAACCTCACACTACTTATGGCATGTACAAAGCATGATAAATTCCATACAATAACATCTTAATGTAAATTTACAATTAACTCATGCTATATTCATTTAATAATGGAATTAAAATTAAAAAAAAAAAAACTAATCATGATTCTCTAATCACAACATATTACAAATTCTAAGTAAAAAAAAAACAACAATATGTTGTATTTAATATTCAGATTATGCCATAACAGAAAATACATCATTCTGGAATTTTCTAAAATTTTTTGAAATTTTAAATAATTAATAAATACAAATAAAATCAGAAATAAATATTCCAGAATATGGTAAACTGTAACAATCATACTAGTAAATAGTAAACCATTACAGTAGTCTACAATAAAATTTTCAACCCCAGAAACTTAGTCATGTAACACTAGAAGCATTTTAAAGCAGAAATAATGAATTATTATCTCAGGAAAAATATTTTTTATTTTCATAAAATTTTAAAAATTTTACAGTAGATAAAAAATTTAATTCTAAGTGCAACAGTACCAATCACGCTCAAAACAAAGCTATAACAAATTATTTATGACCATTTAACGCGATTTAGGATTTAAGGAAAAAACAAACAGTGCCTTAACATTCATCCGCCAAGCCAGCCAAGCCAGCGTAGAAAAACGGCGCGACGCGGCTCGGCTCGGTGCAGCGCACGGCGCACAGCTCGAAGCAGCGCGGCTTAACATGCGCGTAGGAAAGGTGCATGTCTCTCATGTAGGAAGCGCGCCTGGCGCGTGGCTGGCGGGTGGGACGCGTGGCAGCGCGTGGTAATCTCTGAATGTGCCAGCTGGTGCGTGAGTTACATGCGCTGCCTTCCGGAATGATTTCTGGACTATTTTTGGTATTGCCGGACTCATTTTTTCAAAATAAAAATAATGGTGGTTTCAAAAATGACATTTAATAAACATAAATGATGAAGTGTATTACACTCTCTTTCTAATGAGAGTGGAAGTGTAGAAACTCTGCACTTCATCTTCTTCTTTAAGCTATCAAAAATTCAAAACGAACCCAAATTAGGGTTTGATGTTCCTTATCAATCGTAAGTCCAAATCTACCAAATAATAAATGGTTTCGAAGGTCTCGAAACAAGGATTCTAAATATGTAAGATTTGTAGACTGAAATTAAAACATATAAAACCATCATGCATGTAAAGTTTCGGGAATATAAAATGGGTCTCCATTTTTCTTGAAATCTAACCAGTAGATTTTTATGAAACTTTGCAGATATGTTTTACATGAAATATACTACAACTTATATAAATTTTAGGTTGATCGGAGAAAGTTCGAAAAATTATTAATTTTCATGCATATATCATTTATATATATATAATTATACACATATTTTAATGCATAAAAATAAGCATGAAAATACTCATTTAATGCTTTGATACCAATGTAAATCATGTATAAGGCAACGGGTAAAAATAAATAAATTTTAACCTCAGGTGATAGAATCTGAAGCGAAGAACCTTATGGGTAAATCACGTGTTTCTCAAACCACGAACTACGAACACTCAGCAATAGAGTGATACCACAGTATGAGTATCACCCATACCAGTCACAGTGCAAAAGCTTGATCGTTATTTTAATGGGACAGAGTTAGAGACAGTATGGGAAAAAATCATTCATTATTCAATACATCCCATATCCCATATATCGTATCAGATATATAGGCTGAGTATCTAACCATCTATCCATATCTCTTGATAATATATGGTAGATATAGATACTGATTGTGTGTTATCCAAATAATTCAAATTCAAATTCAAATTATTTAGATGATCTGATATGAGATATGGGTCATGGGTCATGCCACATGGGCGCCCAAATCTAGGTCCAATACCCCGGCCCAATTTCCTACACATCACCATCTTCATCACAAAATTGCTTCAACCAATGTTGATTCCACAACGTTAATGTTGAATCCATGATGATGAGCCACTTTGAAATTCTCCAAAGCCTCCAAGCTCAAACCCTTCGGAATCTACTGATGTAACATAAGAAAGGTTGATTCAACAAAAGCCCCTTGATGTAAGCAAGCTAGTCGATAAGATGCGACAATCTTACAAAGACATCAAGGAAATCAAACAAACACTCTCATGTAGATCACACTATGTTTTTGGAGTCTTTAGAGAGAAAGTTGGATGAGATCACCAGAGAATTAGGGATCTGAGGCGGTTATAGCTCAACAAAGTCACAGACCACTCAAACAATATGTCTAGAAAGGTAGTTCTAACAAACCCTGAACTGCAATGATGACCAATGAATTGACTCTTCACTCGGGTGCACAAACCATCGCTCAAGCTATAATTGAAGCCTCTCAGTATCTCAGAGCTCAATCAGAGATGCTGCAAAGGTCAAAAGTTTGTTCGAGTGCACCTTTGATCGCTCGAGTGGTCCATGAAGACTTAACTAGGCATTTTAATGGTTTTGATTTAGAAGACTGAAGGATTGAGTATGGATTCATGCTAACACTTAGAATCTCACAATAATAAAATTGAAATAAGCAAATACAACTCAAATGTGTTCGTAACATGGGATTGCCAAGACAAGGGACGTAACACGATGAAACTGATTTTTTGCACAAATAGTCTTCACTGCAAGATCTAGGAGATGAATGACTCGGATTATCACTATGGATCTAAAATAAGACCCATAAAATATAGCATGGAGGAGTATGGAAGATAGTGGTACGGAGGGGAGTAATTCCATATTTGTAATTTATTTGAGGAAAAAAGTGATTTAAGGAACAATACTAATAATATTGTGACAAATCATATTAATTTTAAATGAGGACTGCTTTACATCATTTTTTTATGTTTTTTTTAATCTCACTAGATTATATGACAATATACTATTTATTTCAAGTTTGGGAAGACTAAATAAGTGTACTTTTTATCTTTTTGGACAAAAAAATTGAGGTTGAAAATATGGATGTTTGGGTTAACTTTTTGACTTTTTATAGAAAAATGTGTAATAAAAAATTGTGAAATTTGATTTTTAGAGAAAAATTTGAATTGGGAGTTGTGCAGCCGTAATTATTGACTTTTGGTGAATAGTGTTAACTTTTTAACTTTTTGAGTAACTTTTTGGCTTTTTGAATTATTTGAGAGTACCCAAACTTGGCCTAATTTGCTTAAACCAAAAAGGGAACAAATCCTGATTATTCATATAGGAGGTAATAACTTATTTTTATATAAATTGAATTTTGTACTAATCACAAAATGACATGTGTATTTTTTAGTATCGTAAAATTTTAAAAATATAAGAAAAATAGATTAAACGTTTCACTTCAAAGAGACCACGTTTTTATTTTTATTAAAGTGTAGATAGATACATTCAAAGCAATTACAACATAAATAGGGTTATATATGAATAACACTCGTCTCCTCCTCTATGAGGGTTGGACCGTCCAGTTCACCACGGACTCTAGTTTGAGAATTTAATTCATCGATTTTTTTGGTCTCTGTACATAGATTATTCATACAAATAATAATAATAATAATAATAATAAAAGAGTAAAAATAAATTAGTTCTTATAATTTTTTTTATTTTACAAGTTTATGTTAAACTATTTGATACACGTCCTATTTTTATACTATATAATTTATAGATATATCATAAAGTAATTATCTAAAAAGTATGAGGGAGCCACTCTAAACCTCTCTTTTTTAATTATAAACTTGGACGAATTATGCTAACGGTCCTTATAGTTTGAAACTTACGTCACTTTGATCCTTGACTTTTTAATTGTGACACACTTGATCCAAAATTTTGAATCTTGTTTCAAATAAGGACAATTAAAGATATCATTACTTAATTTCAAGGGTAAAATTGTCAATTTGATAAAATATAAACTATTTTGATAAAATTAAATATCAAAAAAATCTTTTTGAATTTTTAAAAATTATTTCTATTCACTAAAGATAAAATTATGTAAAAGTGATAAATCTTTTGGATATTTATTTATTTATTTATTTTTATCAAATTAATTTTTATTATGGGAGACTTATTTATAAGTCTTTTTTCAGACACTTATGGTAGGCTAAGTCCTATGTAATTTCTTATAGAGTCTCAAGTCCTATTTAAATATGAATGTATTCCACAAGATCCTACATAAACGTAACGTGACACTTACATAAACGTAACGTTTCGCAAACTTAATGAGTTTTTATTTTTTTTAAATTAAATGTGAAAATGTTGCTGGTTTATGTCGGTGTCACGTTACGTTTCATATAAATATAATCTATGGTAACATTCAATTTCCTATATAGGAAATTGAATGTTGCTATAGATCATAGGTGTCACGTTACGTTACGTTTATGTAGATATGATCTATAGTAACATTCAATTTTATATATAGAAAATTCAATGTTGCCATAGATCGTAAGTGTCACGTTACGTTACGTTTATGTATATATGATCTATGGTAACATGTAATTTCCTAGGAAATTGCATGTTACCATAGATCATAGGTGTCACGTTACGTTTATGTAGGTGTCACTTTACATTACGTTTATATAGATATGATCTATGGTAATATTCAATTTCCTATATATGGTTTTACTATTATTTATATAGATATTAACAACTAATATTGAGGGTAAATGTATCAATAAACTTCCCACAAGACTTATGGGAACATAAGTTTTTTAGTAGGACCATATGTAGCATAAGTCTCCCTAATAGGACTTATAAATAATTTTTCCTTTTATTATATATTTCGATGATGATCATGAAATGTGTAACTTTTATTTTCATTAAATTAGTTTATATTTTTTCAAAAGTCAAATATTACAACAATTTTAATATCATTATTAAACCAACCCATTAAATCAAAAAATTTAAAACTAAAAATATTTCATATATTAAATATATCGATTACATATTAAAATTTTAACAACTACTCATTACATGATCATTATCCAAACACATAATAAAAATTCATTTGATAAAAAAATAATAAATAAATGTGTAAAAGATTTATCAAATTTACATAATTTTATCTTTGGTAGGTAGAAGTAATTTTTAAAAATTCAAAAATATTTTTTTCACATTTATTTTTGTCAAATTAATTTATATTTTATCAAATTAACGATTTTGCCCTTGAAATTAAGTTATGGTATCTTCAATTGTCCTTATTTTGAACAAGATTCAAAATTCATAGTCAAATGTATCGCAATTGAAAAGTTAAGAACCAAAATAGCACAAGCCTTAAACTATAGGGACTATTAGCGTAATTTGTCCTATAAACTTTTAGATTACAAAAAGTTATACTAAGCCTAATTTGGGAACAGATTATTTTAACAATTTTTTAACTTTTTAGTTAAAATATGAGATAAAAAAAAACTTGTATATTTAAAACGACTCTTTAATTTTTTACAAAAATATGTACAAAAAATTAAAAAAAAAAGAATTTTTAACTTTTTTTTGTTAAAGGTTATCAATTTTTTAATTTTTTAAATAATTTTTAACTTTTAAATTAAAACTATTACTTCACAAACCGCCTGAATAACACCTATGCCCTTCTCTATCACCCAGCAAAAAAATGTGTGCGGCCCTACCACTTTTAATAACCACGGTAAGTATGGGGTGTCACCTGGTCCATGCCCTTCCGCGTGGAATAACTACTTGTCCATGAGGATCTCAATGCGCATATGGTCTCGAGAAATTGGTTATTTTAATAAATTATTTTAAGTTTTAATTATTTTAATAAGTTAAAATTTTTATATTTAAAAATATAGTTAAATTTTTTTATAATTAAATATGATATTTATGAGAGAAAAAATAAAATAATTATAAGTTTAATGTGATATTTTATATTATTAATTATTTTAGTCTATTTTATCTTCTTATAGATTTTAACCTTAAAAAAAAAAAAAATCATAAATGCACCTTCCAAACAAGGCCATAAGCAAACAAATTATTGGCCCCCAAAAAAAAAAAAAAAAAAAAAATTTATTGGTGAATTGCATTGAACAACAACAATAATACATGGAAAGGAAAAGTCCCTTTTGTCTTTAGTTGTGTGATGGCGAATGTTTGAATCAAAACCAATAGTTCCAATCCAAACTCGTCATATCACTCCCTCTAGGAGAAGTCTTGAATAAGTAATATCATTGTAAAAGATAGAGTCCTATGAAATAAGACTTCTAGAAGAAGTAGGGCACCGATTGCTATATAAAGAAGGCACCCCATGGGTTTAAGGTATGTTTTGAACGAGTGTGTTTATTTGTGTTGATATCTTTGAGAGATTGTTTGACTGACTTAATCGTCAAAGTGTTCCTGGATGGACGAGCCACCGGTCTTGTTGTTTTTTATGTGCAAGTATTGGGCTTCTTTATTTCTGCATGTGTTTTACGACTTAATTCCCAAGATCTCAGCGAAGAGATTTGATTTAGTTGTGAGATTCAAATTCAACACTCCCAGAAATGTCAAATGCACACAAACATAATATAAAGCATATAAAAATATTTCGTGTGGTTGAAATTCGTTGCGTTGTGAGTCAAACTTTGAAAAAAAGAAATCTTAGTCATACAATATATTTTCTGCGTTTTGTTGTTGTACATATTGCATTGTTGATTGAAAAAAAAAAAAAAAAAAAAACAAACAAACAAACAAATAAACAACTTTGCTATAAAAAATTTGATCAATGATTTGAGAAATATTGAAGCTTGGAAATTTTAAAATTTAAGCTTTGGATTCAATTTGGGACTCAAAATACAAATTTTTAAAAAAAAATTAATGGGCTTATATAAAATATGTTTTCTTCCAAATAATACTGGGAATGACTACTATCCACATCATTATCCTCTAATCTCTTCCATACTTTTTATGGGGCATTATACTGGGTCCACAATTATAATTCGAGCTATTCATCTCGTAGACCTCGCAATGAAGTCCATTTGTGAAAAAAAATCAACTTTATTAAATATCGATGAATAGATAAATAAATTACATTTTACTTTACAAAATAGATGGTTAAAGTTTAAACTCATATTTACTGTTTGTTAAAATATATATATATATATATATATATATATATATATAATTTCTTCATGTGTATATTTATATCTGATGTGAAAAGCCTAAGTTATGTGATTCATGATCTATGATAAAATTCAATTCACCAAAATCTCCAAACAAAGAACAATCTAAATCAACAAGCCACTACAAATGTAGATTGATCCTACACGATTGACAATCAAACAAAAACGATTTAACGTGGAAAAATCACAATTGAAGAATCTCCAATTGTAATAAAAAAATAAAAATAAAAAACTATGAGCCAACGCCACAAAAAAACCCACTAAGAAGACTATGCAAGTATACAAGAGATCTCTCTATTATTTAACGAATTCACACTCGAATTGAACTCAACTTATTGTGCCTTTTCCATCACCATCTTCATCACGAAATTGCTTCAACCAACGTTGATTCCACAATGTTAATGTCGAATCCATGACGATGAGCCGCTTTGAAATTCTCCACAGCCTCCAAGCTCAAACCCTTTGGAATCTACTGATGTAACGTGAGAAAGATTGATTCAACAAAAGCCCCTTGATGTGAGCAAGCTAGTCGATGAGATGCGACAATCTCACAAAGACATCAAGGAAATCAAACAAACACTTTCATGTAGATCACACCCTGTTTTTGGAGTCTTTAGAGAGAAAGTTGGATGAGATCACCAGAGAATTAGGGATCTAAGGCGGTTATAGCTCAACAAAGTCGCATAGACCACTTGAATAGTATGTCTAGAAAGGTAGTTCTAACAAACCCTGAACTGCAATGATGACCAATGAATTGACTCTTTACTCGGGTGCACAAACCATCGCTCGAGCTATAATTGAAGCCTCTCAGTATCTCAGAGCTCAATCTGAGATGCTGCAAAGGTCAAAAGTTCGCTCGAGTGCACCTTTGATCGCTCGAGTGGTCCATGAAGACTTAACTAGCCATTTTAATGGTTTTGATTTAGAAGATTGAAGGATCGAGTATGGATTCATCCTAACACTTAGAATCTCACAATAATACAACTGAAATAAGCAAATACAACTCAAATGTGTTCGTAACACGGGATTGCCAAGACAAAGGACATAACACGATGAAATTGATTTTTTTGCACAAATAGTTTTCACTGCGAGATCTACGAGATGAACGACTCGGATTATCACTATGGATCCAAAATATGACCCACAAAATATGGCATGGAGGAGTATGGAAGATAATGGTATCAAGGGGAGTCATTCCCTATTTGTAATCTATTTGAGGAAAAAAGTGATTTAAGGAACAATACTGATAATATTGTGACAAATCATATTAATTTAAAAATGAGGACTGCTTTATATATTTTTTTATGTTTTTTATCTCACTGGATTACATGACAATATACTATTTATTTTTATTAATTTGCTTAGACCAAAAAGGGAACAAATCATGATTATTCATATAGGAGGTGATAACTTATTTTATATAAATTGAATTTTGTACTAATCACAAAATGACGTGTGTATTTTTTAGTATTGTAAAATTTTAAAAATATTAGAAAAATAGATTAAACGTTTCACTTCAAAGAGACAACGTTTTTATTTTTATTAAAGCATAGATAGATACATTCAAAGCAATTACAACATAAATAGGGTTATATATATGAACAACACTCGTCTCCTCCTCTTTGAGGATTGGACCGTCCAATTCACCAGAGACTCTAGTTCGAGAATCTATTGATTTTTTTTAGTCTCTGTACATAGATTATTCATACAAATAAAAATAAAAATAATAATAATCATAAAGTAAAAATAAATTGGTTTTTATAATTTTTTTTATTTTACAATTTTATGTTAAACTATTTGATACACTTTCTATTTTTATATATAATTTATAGATATATTTAACTTAAATAAAGTAATTATCTAAAAAGTATGAGGGAGGCACTCTAAACCTCTCTTCTTTAATTATAAACTTTTAGATTACAAAAAGTTACTCTAGACCTCGTTTGAAAATAAATTATTTTAGTAATTTTTTAATTTTTTGACTAAAATATGAGATAAAAAAAAACTTATATGTTTAGAAAGATTTTTTAATTTTTTATAAAAAGATATTTAAAAATAAAGAGAAAATAAAATCTTTAACTTTTTATTACAGACTATAAGTTTTTTAATTTTTTAAATAATTTTTTAACTTCTAAACTATTACACCTCAAACGAGCCTGAATAACACCTATGCCCTTCTCCTATCACCCAACAAAAAAATGTGTGCTGTATGGGGTGTCACCTGGCCCATGCCCTTCCGCGCGGAATAACTACTTGTCCATGAGGATCTCAATGAGAAATTTATTTTAAGTTTTAATTATTTTAATAAGTTAAAATTTTTATATTTGAAAATATAATTAAATTTTTTTGTTATTAAATGTGATATTTATGAGAGAAAAAATAAAATGATTATGAGTTTAATGTGATATTTTATATTATTAACTATTTTAATCTATTTTACTTTTTATAGATTTTAACCTTAAAGAAAACAAAAATCATAAATGCACTTCCCAAACAGGGCCATAAGCAAACAAATTATTGGTCCCAAAAAAAAAAAAATTTATTGGTGAATTGCTTTCAACAACAACAATAATACATGGGAAGGAAAAGTCCTTTTGTCTTTAGTTGTGTGATGGCGAATGTTTGAATCAAAACCAGTAGTTCCAATCCAAACTCGTCATATCACTCCCTCTAGTCGCCGATCAAAAAAAAAAATATCACTCCCTCTAGTTTTGTTATTATATACTAGTTGTTTTTGATAATTGAGCAAAAGAGTCAACTATGGCAACAAGGGGTCTTCATCACTTGAGCTTTCTAATCTTGGCTTGCATTTTACCTAGCACAGATTGTGCAAAACAGAGTTATGAGTCAGCGGAGACGCTCAACCGGAGCAGTTTTCCAGCTGGTTTCGTATTCGGAGCGAGTTCGGCTTCATATCAGGTGTGCCATTTATGCATTTTCTCTATGAAAATAGTAATTTTTTTGAACCAATTAGACATTATTTTTTTCTCCTTCGCATACGATAAGGAAGTTAGGAAGTTGGTAAGTTAGATTAAAAAGAAAGGTTGCAGTTGCTTCATCAATTCGAACCTTGAATCTCTGACTTTCTGACCGTCCCACGAGACAGCTATATGAACTATTGAGCTTCTAAGCAATACCATTTATTTAGTTCCTTTTGATCATTTGTAAATTGTATTCAACTTTTAATACTGTTATTCATTGATATTCAAACTTATAATAGTTGTCTTGTTTAGTCTGAAGGAGCAGCATTCCAGGATGGTAGGGGACCCAGCATATGGGATACCTTCACTCACAATTATCCAGGTCTCTCTCTCTCTCTCTCTCTCATGTAGGGATGTAAGAAAAATCGAAAAAATTGACCAAACCGATTGAACCGGATCAAATCGGCTATATTTGGTCTGTTTTTTAACAAGAATTAATCTGTGCAGTTTTTAAATTTGAATTTTTTTGATTATCAGTTCGGCATCGGTTTAAGCACCTTGTGCATCGATCTAAACCAAAACCGACCGCTTCAGTATATATTATATTTATAATATATATATATAATCTAATAATCTAATGATATTAATAAGTATAATAAATTATTAACCTTAATTAATTAATCTTATCATCTTTATAACCTAAGTTTGTAAACTCTTATTATATATAATCTTAACTCTAACTCATTATTCTTGAAACCTTAGTATTTTTAATTTTTTTAATTTTTAATTTTTACTTTTGTTAATTTAGAAATTAAAAAGTATGTATTAAATAGATGAATTGGATATGTTTGAAATGGTAGACAAATAATTAATTTAATATTTTTATATAGATTAATTATTGTATTTAAAAATAGCTCAAGTTTGAAAAATTCTAAACCGATTAAACCGCACCAAACCGAACTGTTTCAATTGGTTCGGTTCGGTGCGGTTTGATGTGAGAAGCGGTCTGTATTGGTGTTCAAAATAATAAAACCAACATTATCAATTCGGTATAATTTTTTACCTAAATACCGATCGTACCGAACCGATTACATCCCTACTCATATGCACACCATCCGCACGACCACATGCATTAAAGTGGAAACAACTATGGATAAAGTGAGATGCTAAATCTTTTAATTTTGTTTTTCAATTTCATCTTCTCTCATCTTTATCTCCTTTAATTCACATTATTGGAAATGAAATTGGAGGAATAAAATTAAAGAATGAATCATTTTTCATTAAGAAATTATTCAAAATTTGTTTATGTGTTAGCGTGCGGTATAGCATAAATTCAATTATGGACAGTTTTTTATTTTTTATATTTCTTTGAAGATATAACATTTTTTAAACAAAAATGTTATGAACTGTGAGAATGTATTTGAATTTTATTTTAGTTGAAAGTGACCTACACCTACCATGATTGTAGACTATTAATTTTCTTGTTCAAGTATTTTTTTATTTTTAATTTGTATTATTGTTTTTATATGTAAATGGATGGAGATTAAAATAGGAAAATTTTGTTATTTGATGTTATGGTTGTCACTTTTGCTATACTTTAGAAATACTAACAAATATGATAATGACATACCAATTAACAGACGAGAATTATAGGTGGTTTCACTACTTGATATTGGAATAACGTGATATTATTTGTAATTGATGTGTTTGTTGATACATTCGTTAGTATTCCATTATTTTTGTTAAGTTTATAGGCTTGTTTGGAGTAACTTTTTACAAATTAAAAGTTGATAATTAAAAACAAAAATTAAAAATACATCTCTATCTGCTTTTCGTAATTAGTTTTTTCCCAACTTATAAGCTATAAATAAAAATAGCACCAAACACTTTAACACAATTTTTTTCTTTTTTTTTTCTTTTCAAAAAAGAAGAAGTTATGGGCAATTCTGTAATCCAAGTTCTTCCTAACTAGGGCGGTAAATAAAGCGAGTCGAGTCGAGTAAAATAGGTTGTTCAAGTTTTACTTTAAAATTTAATTAGCTTAAAAATGCGTTCAAAATTGACTATTTACCTTTTGAGTCGATCTCAAATGATGATCAATTTGATCACCGGTTAAGCTTGAATAGTATTATTTTTTATAATGCATATAATTAAGTCAAATCAAGTAATATATTGTTCAAACATAATTTAAAATTTTAAAAAAATTTAAAATATATTTAAATTTAACTTATTTACATACCAAAAAGGGCTCTTTTGGGATTAGAGCAAAACGCCACTTTTTGTGGCTGAGCAAAACGCAAAGTTGCGTTTTTTGCTCATTTGGGAAGTGGCAAAAAGTAGGTTGAAAAATTACATAAGTACCCTCAATGTTTATATCTTGTGAGTTTGGCTAAAATGTAATTTTTTTAAGTTTGGTGAAGTTATTTTAATCATTTTAGTGTGATGTGACACCATAAATAAATATTAATTCAAAAAAAAATCAGCTTTTACCAACTTTCCAAATCACTCCAAAAAAACTTGGTTAAAAGCAAAAAAGTTAGTTTTTACCACCTTTCCAAAATACCACTGAGTATCTAGGGCTGAGCAAGTAGTCCGTGAAATCCGTAATCCGATCCAGTCCGGTCCAATCCGATAAGTTTGGATTGGTTTTTTGAATCTGCGGTTCGGTTCCGGATTGAAGAATTAAAAATCCGTAGTCTACGGATTGGTTCCGGATTGAACCCCACGGTTCCGGATTGGAACCGATCCGGACCGTATATAAATAGTCTATATTTTTATTATACATCCTCCCTCATAGTATCTTCTCTTAATTCTATATAAAATCTAAACTCAAACTTAAAATCATATAATATCTTCTTTTATTACTTTTGTTTGTTGGTTTTTAGTTTTAATTTGTAATGATTTAAATACTTATAGTGAAACCAGTTTTCTTATGGTTGTTTAAATTTTAGAACAGTATGTCGCTATTATAGAAAATATGTTGCTATTGTGGAACTAATATAGCGCTATGTTTATATTTTTATAAAATTAAAGTGTTATATATATATTTTTGTTATTTAATTATATGAATCCGTGGTCCTAAACCGATCCAATCCGTATTTAAATGGATTGGTTCGGATTGGTTCCATGATTTAAACGGATTGGATTGATTCCAATTTTTTAAGAACCGTAGATAATGAATTGGTCCTTATTTTTTCCCAATCCAATCCAATCCAATCCGGACCATGCTCACCCCTATGAGTAGCTAGTTTGTTTTACTACAATATTCCCAATAGTGATGTGGTATTGACAGATCTTATGGTCTTATGGCAGAGAAAATAGAGGACCACAGTACAGGGGCCGTAGCGGATGAATTTTATTATAGCTGTAACTACAAGGTATGGTTGATTTGTAAAAATTATTCCAATATTTCAACATATACTGAATTTTAATTTAGGTAGTTTTTTATTTTAACAAAATTAAAGGGATGTTCTAACAGGAAGACATACTTCTGATGAAAAATATTGGGTTAGATGCTTTCAGATTTTCCATATCATGGCCTAGAATATTACCTAGTAAGTAATGTCTCAACCCTTGAAACTATCAATTACAATGCCTCATTTGTGTACTTCATTTACTTTATTTATTTCAAATAGATTGCGTGAAATGTGTATGAGGGATGGATTGAATTTCTCTACGTTTATCGGAGGTTTTGTTTCAATAATTTGAATCATTTATTTTGTAAGATTTTTAATCTATATTATTCATAAAAAAAATTAAATTGATTCGATAATCGTAAACTTTTTCATTTTATTATATTTGTCTTTGAAAAAATATACGACAAACATGTTTTTGAAAATAGATCATTTAGTTTTTGGAGACAAACATAATAATAAAAAAATTGTTACGATTATCAGACCGATCCAATTTTCTTCATAGATGACATATACGAAAGGTCTTACAAAACGAACGATTCAGATTATCAAAACGGATCCCAAGATAAACCCTAGGCACCTCAAATTCTTTGATGCTCAAATTTAAATTTTAGAGAAATCTAACAATTTATATATATATATATATATAACTTGTATCTATTAATACCTGATGTAATACCTGATGCAAAACAAATAAGAAGGAGAAGTATGAATTGTTTGGACCTCATACATTAAAGGACAATTTAAATTAGTATCGCTCTCGCCAATTTTGCATATCACAAAATTTCTCGACTTGCACTATTTTTTTGTTTAAATAACAAATTTTGAACAAAATTTCAAAGTTTAAATATCAATTATTTAACAAAAACAGTGTACTTAATATCCGAATAAACAACTTTATTTGGTAGTATAATATTGAAGCAATTAATTTTATTCGATAGTTAATATTTGAACAGAATACAAAATATTAATTTGAAAATAAAAGTTCTTATCAATTTCATCTTTAAAAATTCATTTATAACAAATTTACCCACTAGTTTTGTTTAATAATTTCCCCAAAACTAGGGATAATTATTCAATAATTTTGAAATATGGACACGTGTATTTCATAATATTATGATTAGTTGAGAAGATGAATAAGTGTTTCTATTCCTCAACCAATCATTATTCAATATGTTCTCTCATGTTCCTCAATCACTCAACACAATTCCTCACTTACTTATCTTCTCTATTAATCATAATATTATGAAATATCACGTATCTATACTCCGAAATTACTGATAGTTTTTGTGCATTATATTACATTTAAAAAAAAATTAAAAAACATGTGTCCCATGCATGATGTTGACGTAAATATAATTTATTAATACAAAAAATGCTAGAGGTCCTTATATTATATGAACAACAATGATAGAGATCACTAATTTTAGAGCTCTAAAAAGACAATTAATGATATGGCACTCAATAAAAAAAGAAAAAAAATACAACACCATGGCCAAAACATCAAATCATTTATGGTGGGACCTACTGCTACATCATTAATGATAGCACTAATTAGTACTCGCACTCATTTTCCTTATATGAATCCCACATCCATCTAAAATATTTGATAAAACTTTTAATAAAATATTTAGAGTTTATACATCACTCAATTTCAAATCAAAGGCACTCGTTCACAACAAACAAACCCATCTTCATCAGTGTGACCACACCGCCAATCCCACTACCCTTTTTCTTAATCATCTCTCTCCTCTGCAGCCATCAGAGGTCTGTTTAAACATTCCCATTTTATAAACGGCAATGCTACGTAGTTCAAATTTTGTGGCTCAAAAGTGGCTCAAATGGCCAAAACGACGTCGTTTTGAGTACAGAACAATATAAAAATGGCCAAAACGACGTCGTTTTGGCCATTTGAGCCACTTTTGAGCCACAAAATTTGAGCTACGAGACATTTTCCTTTTATAAAGCAATTCTAAAGTGAGAGAGAATACATGAGAAAAAAAATTCAAACCACTGATCTTTTTGCCCAATAATTAGCTTGGTTGATTTTTAAATGTTTTCATTATTCCCATTATCATAAACAAGTAGGTACATATTATATTATATTATATATAAAGAATTATTGGACCATGCTTAATTTCTAAAATCAATAATAAAAACTCGAGAATAAATTCGATAAATTGATTGAGAAGTAATGATTTAAAAATAAGATTTATTGTCTCAAGTTCAAGTTTATAAAAAAAAAAACGAAGTTGCTTGATTGTTAACTGTAGGAGTTTTTTCATATTTGTAATTAGCCTTCTATTGATTCACAAAAATAAAAATAAAAAATAAGACGACTCAAGTCCAACTGAATTGAGTTGGACGGGAGTTATTTAGGGGTGGTTTGGGATGATCTAAATAAGTATATTTTTTGAATTTTTATGAAATATGGATTGGGTTTGAAATAATGTGGTAGAGAGATGATGTGACTTAAATAGGATAGTGACTTTTGACTTTTTGACTTTTTTAGATTATGATAAACAAGACCTAAAATTAAAAAAACAACAATGATTCATCCCCCATTTTCCTCCCACCCCCTTTGACCCCCTCTCTCTCTCATTGGTCCCATTTTCTTTTTCTTTTTCTTTTTTTTCCTGCTCCTCCAATCACCACCCGCCACGTGGCAAGGGGGTGAGGGGGTGACCCCCAAAAGGGGGTCCCAAGCATTATTCTTAAAAAAATATATATTAAAACTCTTAATTTCTAAAATCAGTAGTAATTTCATAGTATAATTTCAAAATTATATAATACTACTAGATACATGAATTTGGTTCTCCAACTCAAAGTATTAAGGGTTATTTACATGAAGCTCCTTAAATTATTAAAGAAATATTACTTTTACCTCTTAAATTATAAAAGTATATAAATAAATTTTTTAAATTATTGTAAAGTATCACTCTGTCTCCTAAATTATAAAAGCATACAAATGGACTCCATAAATTATAAAAAATGTACAAGTTGGACTCCTAACGGAAGTGGTCAAAGTGAAATACGCTAATAATTTAAGAGATCTATTTGTATATTCTTATAATTTAAAAATTAAAACGATATTTTTCAATAATTTAAAAGTTTTATATTTATACGCTTTCATAATTTATGAATCAAAATGGTATTTTTCAATAACTTAAGAGTTTTTAGGTAAACAATCCAACTATTAAAAAAGAAAGACACCACCGACACACTATTCAAAAAAATTATCAGGTTATTAACCATTACAGTCTGTCTACCACCATCTTGCGGCCAATCCAACCAGTGTCCGCCACGTCACCTCATCTCCCCTATTACCCTTCTTCAGCGACAATCGACGGTGGTGAGGGCTTCTATACGAGAGAAATATAATAGGACATTTTTGCCCATCGTAGTTTGAGGCCGGAGTTTTACTATAAGAGAATGGAGGAGAGTCATTCTTTTTTTTTTTTCTTTTCTTTTACTTATAATTCAAATATAGTTAGAAAATTACTATGTGATTTTAGACTGAAAGAAATATTAACTTATATTACAAACAATATTTTTTAGAATAGGCATGATATTTTGAAAAATAAAATAAAATAAACACAATAATAAGTTAATTTTATCCCAATCTTATTGAAACCTAAAATCCAATTAATATGTTAATTAAAATAAAATTATAATTAATGATTGATTTAAAATATAACAAAAAAAATTAAGGGCTTATCTAAAATATAATAAATTTAAAAGTAGATTAAGATGTTAAGAATTGCGATAAATAATTTAGGATTTAGAGTTAATTATAATCTAAAATATAATTAAATTAAAATTAGATTAAAAGGTTAGAAATTAGAATAAATAATTAAGGTTTGACGATTAATTGTAATTTAAATCAATTAGTTGTTTTTTTTAGAAAGGATCAATTAATGGTTAAGAATTATAAATTATGTGTATAAGTGAGGAGAGGGGAAAAAAAAAAAAAAAGCAAAAAAGACATTTAGGACACACCGTTTAGCTTAGTCCCACCTCGCTCTGGCCATATATACAATTTTAATTCTAAATATATTATTTTGTTATAAAATAAATTTTAAAAATAATAAAAATAAAAATAAAAAGATATATACTTCTTTTTAAGGTTTAAATTAAAATCTTTTTTAAAAGATCATATTTATTTTACAATTAAATTTTATTAATATTTCTAAAATAAAATAAAATAATTAGTTAATAGTCTATATCCAATGGATTTAGTGGGCAAATTTAGAATTTAAGATTTTTTTAGGATCGGGCTTCAAATGTTTAGATTAGAGTCGACGTCTTGCTAGGTCAAGTTTGAAATAACACGTTCTTATTATTTCTGTTTGAATTTTGAATTTATTATTTTTTTGTATTTTTTACTATCTCTATTTTAATATATTTTATCATTTTTTTTAGATCTACTTAATATATGTACACTTAAAAACTAGCATATTTGTAAAAAAAAAACATTTAAAATAAATTACCAAATATAAAAATTAATATATTTTTTTAAATTTTTTTATAGATTTATTTACAAATGTTTTACCTTATATATAGATTATTAGGTATATCTAAAAAGTTTTTAAAAAATGATTAAAAATAGGAATTTCTTTTACCCAAAAAAAATATATGTGAAAGATGAAAAGTTCAAAAATATTTTTAAAACAGAAATTAATCTATATATATATATATATATTATAATGAGTGTCATAATGTTATATATATATTTATAATTATTTTATATAACTAATTGTGTATATGTAATACTGTTGGTTGAATAGTTTATTGGAAAATGCTATTTTAGCTCCATTTGGGAGGTTGGTTTAGAGGTTTTTTTGGCTAAAATAGTCACAAAAAATAAAATAGATTTTTTAACTCAATAAGACAAAACATCACATCCAACCTAAAATCATTACATTCTTTCTCTCACAAAAAAGTCAAAAAAGCTAAAAAATAAAAAATCTTTCCCAAATCAGGCTTTTTAGGCCTAAGCTAAAATAGCCAAAAAAGTCAAAAAGTTAAAAAGTCAACCCACTTCCCAAACGAAGCCTTTGTTTTTGGGTTGGTTAGATTTTTTGATTAAGATAGTTAATATGGATAAAATAGACTAAAATAATTAATAGGATAAAATATCAAATTTAAATCATAATTTTTTTTTTCTGACAATCCTAAAATCAACTATAGAAAAAAAAAAATTTATCATCCCAAATATAACTTTTTTAGTTAAGTTAAAATAGTTAAAAAGTCAATTAAAATAGTCAAGTTCTCAAACGATACTATATGCACACTACTACAAAATATGTAATTTTATCATAAATTTTCATAACATCAACCACAAAATGCGTAATCTCGTTATAAATTGACGTAATACAACATATTGTAACTTAAGTCATAAACTTTTACAATATCAACCATAAATTTTAGATATTTTATTATATTAATTGTGATAAAGTTCTATAATTTTGTAATTAATGTTATAAAATTTTATAATAAAATTATATATTTTGTAATAGGGATCGGCTTCCCTCTAGTCTGTGATCAGATTGGAGGGTGCTGTTGGGATCGTGAGGCCTACCACGGGTCCCGTTTGATAATTTGAACAGTTCAATAAGATCACGTTTATCGGATATCAATAGCTATTTCATCGGATTAGATTTCTGTCAACTGTTTATTTTTTCACCGTCTATTTTTTTTATACAAAATTGATTTGATCACATAACTATTAATATCAAATCAACGTAATTTTTTACAAATATATAATATTCAATAAATTTTACACATTAAATAATTTAAATTATTAAAAAATAATGTATTATAGATTTTATAAGTCTAATAGTAAAAACTAATCTGATCACACACGGGAGGAAAACCAATCCCTTTCTAATAAGATTGGCAGCCTTTGAGATAAGATTGACACACTTTGATGTAACCTATGATGGACTTTTCAAAAGCGTGTGCAGCAGCCTACTCCTTTTGTAACAAGAGCATCTCCAAAGGTTCACCTAATTTTTCACTAAATTTGAATAAAAAAATGACTATTTTCTTAATCTGATACAGAATGCTCTAATGGTTGATTTTTATCAAATCTGCTCCAGGAACAACCGGTTGGTTGACCGACTGGTCAACCGGTAAGGCAAAAATTTTTTTTTTTTTTTTTTGGAATTGTTTGAATCTACTTATTTGAACTGTTTGAACCTTTTAGTGGTCGACCGATTGGTCGACCGGTAAGGCAAAAATATTTTTTTATTTTTTATTTTTGAATTGTTTGAACCTACCCATTTGAACTGTTTGAACCTTTTAGTGGTCGACCGGTTGGTCAACCGGCCGGGCAACCGGCTGGTTGACCGGTTCCTCTCCTCCAACAGTCACAAACAATAATTTGCTGAAATTTGTATCCTGTTTTCAGTTTGATGATTTTTTTGTTCAATTCTCAATTTGATACCAATTTAGTGAAACCGTTGAAGCTTCAAAAAGTGTCTTTTTCATCAAATTTTAAATTTAATGTCAGATTTAATGAACCGTTGGAGATGGTCTAAGATTGACACACTTTAATGTAATAAATGAACAACTTTTCAAAAACATGTGCACCCTATATACTTAGCAAGTGGCAGGTAGGGTACACAGCTATAACTCTTAACCAGCTGTCCACATTTTAACGGTATGCATGTCAGATTTGACGTGGAATTATTAGTTAGTCTACATAACAATACATAATATTTTAAGGAAAATGAGTGGAAGCTTTAATTACAGTTATCACTAATGATGTGACAATGGATCTTATCCACTGTCACAATATGTGTTGTCTTTATTTTTTATTTTTTATTTTTGACTTTTTCACCTCACTAGTGATGGATTTAGAGTCACTAAATTAATAGTCTCTAGCATGATTGATATTTTAATAATGTTGTGATTAATAAAAATAAAATAAAATTTATAAATTTATATTAAATGGTTAAAATATATATAAAAAATATGATAAATTATAATTGATGAGGAATTTAGTTCTTTGAAAAGTTGGTAAAAAATTAACATTTTAACTTTTTAAATTTATTTTACTTTTTTATAAATAAAAAATATAAAAAATAATGTGATTCAAAATAAATAAAAAACTAAAAACTGATTTTTTTATTTTCTTTTCAAAAGAGCCTAATATCTCTAGATAATCAATAACTTTTGAAATTTGACACTTTTTTTTTAGCTCTTTATTATGCCATCGCTGTTAGCAAAAAAAAGGGAAAGAGTAATGTTGGTCCACCCATCTATGAATCTTCGAAATACCTATGAGTGTTATTTGCACATTATTATAATTGTTTTAGTACATGTTATATATTTTTATAATAAATATTGTATATATTTTTTATAATTATAATAATTTGTATTTTAAAAATAAAAAATATATAATATTATCATAAAATATGTAACATTTATTTAACATTTATTATATATATAAAAAATCATAATGTGGGTGTTTTGGGAAGTGAATTTTTTTGTAGATTTTTTTAGTTGTAGGATATTATTGGAAATTTTTTTTTTTGGCCTTGTTTGGTTTGTTTTTCAGAAAAATTTTTGGAAAAAATTCTCTATAAACAAATTTTCAAGAGTAATCAAACCAAACAAATTTTTCCAAAAAAAATCTCAAAATTTTGTTTGGTTACCTACTTTCCAAAATCACTCTTTCTCTCATACACATCAAATCAATCACTTTTTTTAAAACTCTCTCCCCAAAACAATTTTTCAAAACCATTTCTGAAAAAAGGCAAACCAAACAAGTTTTTATACTTTTTATCTCAAAAACTACTCTATAAACACAAACCAAACACATTGTGTTTGGGAAGATAGTTGGATTTTTTTGTGGTTGAATGTGATGTTTGTGAGAGAAAAAGTGAAATGATTATGGGGTTTGATGTGATATTTTGTTTGGATTTGTTTTTTTTTTTTTATTTTGTAACCAATTTATCTTTTAGTGAAAAAAAAAACTTAAAAAATTTGTTCCCAAACACCGCCATGTATCTAAAATTAAATAACAAAGTGCATGTGGTACATATGAGGAGTTTCCATAAATCTGTATTAATCTTGCATATGGTTGTACCATCATAATATGCAAGTCTCTTGATATTTTCTAAAATTTTCTTTTATCAAGTGATATATAAAATAAAATAAAATAAGGCTAATAACTTTTTAATGAGTTGAGTTAGGATGAAAATGTAGAAAGTGCGATAAAGAAAAAATCTCAACTTTTGTTTTTTTGTTTTTGCATTTATAGACATGAGAGTAACGAAATGAAATGCAAAAAAGTTAATTTTGTTGCATAACATATATCTTTTATTTTTTATTTTTTTTGAACTAGTATAACTTGTATCTTCACATTCAACTTTGGCAAAAAATAAAAGATAAAAAAATTACAAAGTTCTATTCTTGGAAAAGTTGCGTGATGTTATCTGGCTTCACTATTTTTTGACAAATTTCTGACAAAAATTTCATCTTAATCAAACGTAAATAAAAAAATAAAATTTCCTTTTATTTACCATTACGGAATTGATTGAGACGCCTACAGGGGGTCACCTCCACGACCCCCACAGGCCCATGATTGGCCAATTTTTATTTTTTATTTTTTATTTTTTATTATTTATTTATTTTTCTTCTCCTCCAATCACCAACCCCACGTGCGTGTGTATGGGGGAGAGGGGGGGGGATCATTTTTTTTACCATTATATGCATTTTTAAATATGTTTGTTTTTCTTTTTTAAATTTGTCAGAGGGGAAAATCAGTGGGGGAGTGAATCCTCTAGGTGTCCAATTCTACAATAATCTCATCAACGAAATCTTATCACACGGTAATCATCCCATCCTATTATTATTACTTTCGTTGTTTGTTTCGATGTGAGATCTTTGATTAATTTTCTCTATCATAAAGATTTACAGCCCTATGTGACACTATTTCACTGGGATCTTCCTCAAGCCCTCGATGATGACTATGGTGGATTCTTAAGCCCTAAAATTGTGTGAGTTTTCCACTTTTAATTCATCCAAAAGACTTGAAAATTATGTAACCACATAATTCAATTTTTTTTTTCTTTTTTTTTCTTTTTAAACCGGGGTTGGTGGCCTCGTGGACAACGCATTGCGTTTCCATAGGGTGAGTCAAGTTCAAATCTTGGAGGCACATTGGCTCGCTCTAGACTCTGTGCTGTAATCCGATCGAAACTTGACCTCTTCTTTGGCCCATGATGAGATCCATTGGGTGTCTCGGTAATGGGTCCTTCTTATGGGTTGAGCTAAATTTGACCGATAACTGATTATTCCGAGGTCAAGGTCCACATATGCTATGATACTCTCATAAAATGTCCTATTTTATGTTTTAAAAAAAAAAAAAAAAGCTCCACATAATTCAATTGAGATCGTATTTTATGTTGAACAGGGATGATTATCTGGACTATGTCGATTTTTGTTTCACTACATTTGGTGACAGAGTGAAGCATTGGTTGACATTGAATGAGCCATATGAGTTTACTGTATATGGATATGGATCTGGTGTCTATGCACCTGGTCGATGTTCTGAGTATATTGGAAATTGTACATCTGGCAACTCTGCAACTGAACCTTATATAGTTGGCCACCACCTAATCCTTTCTCATGCAGCTGCTGTAACATTGTACAGAGAAAAATATAAGGTATGTATTTCAAAGTATTTAATTAAAAAAAGTCATATTTTGTAATTTAAGGTATAAATTAAAATTACACAACATTATCAAGCTTAACAACATATGTTGAAACACTGTTAGAGGGTGTATTGAATTCACAAATAAGTTAGAAATCTTCATTTCACAAATAAGCAACAACCCAAAAGGGTTTTTTTCGAGTCCCGTCAAGTAGGACAAAAAATGTGTGGGAAAATAAGAAGGAAAAAAAGAAAAAGAAAACATCTAAAGATGAATGGAAAATGATAGGAGTATACAAGTTAATAATCAACTTGAATCCAACTAATGTGATCGATATTTCAACCAAACATTTGTTGGTAAGTGTTATGGGCCCATTCTAGCAAAGACCAATTAGTGATCGTTACATTTGTATACACAAATTTCATATCCTATAATTAAGACAATAAAATGAGTACAATTACACCAATTACAATGGTCATCCTCTAATTCAATCTCCTAGTATGGTTACAATCCAACGACTGTAGAAGCTTATTGTTGAATCGAACAAATTAATGAATTTTTTTAAGTCTTCACACAAAGAAGCTTGAAGAGAGAAGCTTGATCGAGGGCTTAAACGGCTTAATCTCGAACAAACAACGAATCAATCCTTTGGTGGGTTTGATGCTTGAACACGTAAGAGATGCGACACCTCATTGATGTGCTTGGTGATCTTCTACGCATCTTGATAGATGCTTAAAAACTTGAGGACTTGTGAAGAATGCTTCAGAGCTTTTGCAGAGTCTTCAGTCAAATGTCCTCTTTTTTTATAAATGAAAGCCTCTATTTATATGCTTAAAGGATGGGGTATTTGTTTTGGAAACCCCCTTCAATTGATATTTAATAGATTTTAATTTCTAAAAATAAGATAAATTTGTCTCTTATTTTATAGAAATAATTTAATTTTGGATATGAATTTAAATGCTCCCTCATTCATTGGAGAATTTTGACTAGTGTACTTATGAGTCCCGTACGTAGCCTTGGGTTGACCCAACCAACTGATCCAACTATCAAAATTGGGTTTACCATTTGCTCTAGATATGACTTATAATTTAAATAGGTTAACTTCCATGATTTTGGTAGGACCTATTGCTTTTTTAATATTTTGACGATTTTGATTTCGATCCATCAAGAAAATTTAATTTATCATAAATAATCAGAGGATGATTGAACCATCTCAAAACTTCAGTGTTTACAACATTACTCGGATCCAAGCGGTTGTCAGCTTGAATAGCACTGCAAAACATGAATACATAAGTACTTTACAATAAATCTTAGCTCCCTTTGGAGTTTGAAATGAACTTATTAGAAGTTGAACTTTACAAAATTATAAGGAGATTAGTTATTGGATGTAGACTGATGACTCCAAAGTAAAGAATGATATAAAGATGGGAGAGATGCATTTTCGAATAATTTTGTACAAATAAAATCTTTCATGGAAGTATTTCAAATAATTATGTTCACAAGTAATTTCAAATCTATTAATATATTTTAATTTAAAACACTCAATTTCATTAAAAACTACACTCCTTGAATTTTTTTAACTCTATTCATTTCATATTCATAAATACAAACGCAACATTATTGTGATCTAATGAATATTATGCTCTTGACTCAATATATTCAGGTTTCTCAAAAGGGTGAAATTGGGGTTACATTATCATCCAAGTGGTTTGTTCCATTTTCCAAAAATACAGCCAGCCAAAAGGCTGCCCAAAGAGCCCTTGATTTCCTGTTGGGATGGTATGTGATGATCATATTTACTTTGATTTGTTGTGGTTTATTTAAAGCTTTGCATCTGTCTCTTTCAACTTTTCTTGATCTAATGCTCTATATGAAAGTGTAATCGTGTAGGTTTTTACATCCAATGACATATGGTGACTATCCCAAAATCATGAAGTCTTTGGTGGGGTATCGATTGCCCAAATTCACAGAGTTAGAGTCTCAGATACTAAAAAACTCTTATGATTTCCTCGGAATAAATTACTACACGTCATTTTATGCAGCTAATGCTGTGTTCTTTAATATTTCAAAATTAAGCGTTACTACAGATAATCGTGTTATAAATTCTGGTATGCTCACCTTGTTCAATGTGTTCATTCATTTACATTTTCCTTGTTTGTTCATTTTTGTTGGTTATCTTTTTCTGTTTCCTTTTATTATATATATATTTTTTCTTTTTCTTTTTTTAACAGCTGTGAAAAATGGAGTTCCCATTGGTGAACCGGTAACCTCTCTTTGTTTCTCATGGAAATTTTTCAAAATAAATTACATGTTACAAAGTGTTCTATTATCATAAGATTTTAAGATGCATATATATCCACTAAATTATGCAAAAACAGAAATTTTTTGTTATTTTACTGAGACAATAATAATGGGTATGGATGATTTTGTAGACTGCTTTGAGCTGGCTTTATGTATGTCCAAAAGGAATTGGGAAGGTTGTGCTTTATATAAAACACAACTATGGCAATCCACCTATTGTCATCACTGAAAATGGTAAATCTTTTCTTTCTTTCTTTTTATTTTTGATTCTTAACATTGGATGCTATATATGAGTAGTTTGATACATCAATGTTTGCACAATTCAAACTGTGTTATGCTCTTGAATAGGTGTTGCTGAAGCAAACAATCCAACGTTATCACTTCAAGAATCGTTAGAGGACGAGCTAAGGATAACCTACCATTACGAGCATCTAACTTATCTTTTGAAAGCTATCAAGTAAGTACATTAAAATGTTAGGATTATATGTCAACAAAACTAGTAACTTTTACAAGTCTAAAGGGTTAGTTTTGAGTGGTAAGCATAAGTTATGAGTTCGAATCCATAGTGTTTGATTTCTTTAGGGCCATTCTTTGTAGTTGTGGCTAATAATTACTTGATATATATGGGATAGAGTAATGGGAAACCATCCGTAAGGATGTACCAAAATTAAACTCCGAGCCCTTGAGAAATTATTTCTTTTTGACGCGTATGATTAGAAAACAAAAATGATAAAGTCCTTTTTGCTAAAGGAAGGGCAATGAATGCTAAATTCTAGCCTAGTGAGTAAAACTTAGGTTATACCTTTTAAATAAAGTTTGTGCAAGACATGTTTATCCTTCCATTCTAAGAACACAAATGAAAATGTTTGAAAGAGAGTGTAGATGTTTCTTATATGGAAAATATTAAGTCAATCACCAATTATCAAAAGTTAGGTTATTAACAAACAGAGGCCAAAGATTAAACCATACATGTTCTAGCAAGAACTATGGAAAGGGAACGTTTGCGAATGCCGGAAACTCATGAACGGAATGACGAGTTCGCTAACAGAGCGAATCACATTCTGGTGGTTTTTGTTCAACGAAGAGGGGGTGGTGTTCTGATCCACGATTCCTAGGATTTTGGAGGAACAGAGCGACCGAAATGGGTTGCATAGTGATCATGGCAATGATCTAGGCTTGTCCACCATGACAAGGAAGCCTATCCTACTTACTCAGAAAGAAATTTGTAAAAGTAGGGCTCATAATGGTTCTGGGGTGTTGAGACCAAATGGGTGTAATATGATTATTGATACTGGGCTGGGTTGAAGGGCTGGGCTGTGATGGGCCTTTGATGGCCTCCCTAGAAAACCAACATGAGTCAGTCATGGGCCAGGAATTGGAGTTCTCTTCTGACCAATTAGAAGCGCAACTAGTATCTACTTTGGGCCAGACTTTAGAAGATGACCTAGATTAAAGGTTGGTGTCTGCTTCTCTCTTTAGCTCGAAGTGTGATGGGGGTATAGATGGGAAGGTTCATACACGGAAAAAGTGGAAACAACTTGCTCATGGTACTGCTAAATTGCATATCGATCTTTCTTTTCTACTACTAGTGAGCGGATACTCAAGTGGAAAGCAATGTCATAAGGCTGGTGAGGGTGGTGACATGGATTGGAAGTTGGGAAAGAAACTTTGCCCCACTGATGTCAATTTTTTGGTGTCAAAACCAACTCAACGAACAATGGCAGCTGCCCTGCAGTTCCACCAAGAGCAATGAATTGTTTAGGTTGGAACTGTCATGGGCTTAGGAACCCACAAACAGTTCGAGGGCTCCAACGTCTTCTGAAGTAAAAATCCTAAAGTGGTTTTCTTAATGAAAACCAAGTGTACTGTGGCTAGGACAGAAAAGTTACGATGTAAGTCTGGTTTTTCCAGTGGATTTTTTTGTTGACCGGGTTGGTTTGAGAGGGGGTTTATCCTTTTTTGGAAAGGAGATACTCAAGTAACAATTAAGACCTATTCGTGTGAACATATTGGTGCTATTGTCAATTCAGGTATAGAAGATGTCAATTGGAGATTGACGGATTTTTCGGGAATCCAGATGCTTTTAAATGACGGGATTCATGGGAATTACTGAGGCGGTTTAGCCCATTTTTCAGTTAATTCCTGATTGGTCCGTGGGGATTTTAATGAGATTCTATTCTCTCATGAAAAGTTGGGGATGCACACAAGGCATAGAGCTTAGATTGATGGCTTTTGGAGGCGATAAAGGAATGCCCTTTGGTGGATTTGGGTTTCTCTAGGGCCAAGTTTACGTGGTGTAATAATCGACCTTCGAGATTAATTAAGGAGCTTCTTGATCGGGCTTTTACTATTGATGAATGGATATAGCAGTTTCTGGATGCAAGGGTCTACTCTCTTTTATGCTTGGCATTTGAATCACGTACCCATCTTGGTGGATGTTGAGGAGAAGAAGACGCGTGATTTATTGTTTGGAAGACAACCCAAAATTTATTGATTTGAATGTGGTTACGTGATGCTGGTTATGAATCAGTTGTCCAAGATTGTTGGGTGTATATGGAAGATGCGTTTGGGAAGTGGTTTGGGCTATTTTAGCCCACTAAAGACAAAACAGGCTATTTTAGTCCCAAAAAAACAAAACATCACATCTAATTCATAATCATTACACTCTTCTCTCACAAAAAAAACTCAAAAAAGTCAAAAAGCCAAAAAGCCCTTCCCAAACCAAGCTTTTAAGCCCAGGCTAAAATAGCCAAAAAAGCCAAAAAGCCAAAAAGCCAACCCACTTCCCAAACTCACCCTCAATGGATAGGCTTATTCAAAATGTGAAACAAACTAGTGATTGACTTGCGCACGAGAATCAAGACACTTTGGCCATGTGCAGTGCATTATCAAAAGGAAATTGGCTGAAATTTATGTTCTTGGCAGTCTAGTTACGGTGTCGGTTATTGATTTGAAGAGAAAGGAGCGCTTACAAAGCAATGTGGATGATTTGCTAGAGAGGGGGGGAGATGACATGGTGTCAACAGTCACGTGGAAATTGGTTGAAAGATGGTGATCGTAATATAGCGTTCTTTCATTCGAAGGCATCTTAACGGGATAAGAAGAAAAATGTTATGGGTTTGGTAGATGTAAATGGGCATTGGTGCACTAAACCAGCGGAGTTGGAGTGTATCGCAATGGGCTATTTTCAAGACTTAAACTCGACGAGTAACCCACCAGGTATTGTTATGGTTTTGGCTTCAATTAAACCTTGTGTTACATAGGATATTAAAGAGAATTAGAATTGTTGATTGTATTTTCTCAGTGAATGAATTTACAGAGATGATGATTCATTATATACACATATAACATGTATCTTAATGTAACCATAACTACCTAACTAACTATAGTTAACTCCTAACAAACTAACCACTCAATTATACATATGTTAGAAATTGAAAGACTGAACACTAGTGCTGCTTTGTGGCATTACCTGATGCTACAGTGTAGACTGTAGCTCATGTGCAGTAGGTTGCAACTCTTGTGTAGCTTGTGCAGGAGGCTTAGACTCTTCAAGAGCATACTTAGGATGATCTGGCTTACTATTCCCCATCAAACTCATAGGACTAAGAAGGACTAAGAGCTTGCTTTGAAGATACTGAAAACAAGCCACAAACAAAGGTTTAGTAAAAATGTTTGCAATTTGATCAGTAGTGGGAACCTGAGAAATATGGAGCTTCTTTCCTTAAACCCTTTCTCTAACAAAATGATAGTCAACTTCAATATGTTTGGTGCAAGCATGGAAAACATGATTATTGCCCATAGTAATAGCAAATAGGTTGTCACATCAAAAAATAGGAACAGACATAGAAATATGAAACTCTGCTAACAACATTCCAAGCCAACTAAGTTCTACTGCAGCTTGAAACAATGCCCTGGAATTTGCCTCTGAGGATTATCTAGAAATAGTGGGTTATTTCTTAGCAATTTAAGAGATTAAGTTAGAACCAAGATAAACACAATGGCCAATGGTGGATCTCCTATCAAGGACCCTGCCAGCTCAATCAGAGTCTGAGTATGCATTAAGAATGAGAGGACCACTAGAGAAATGAAGACCATGAGCCAAAGTCCCTTTTAGATACCTAAGCAACCTTTTAACACCAACAAAATGACTATTTAAGGGTGTTTGCATATATTGACAAGCATGATTCACTGCAAAGGCTAGATCTGGCCTAGTGATAGTAAGATACTGAAGAGCACCTACTAAACTTCTATACAGAGATGGTTGAGAAAATGGTAAGTCATCATAAGAAGAAGAAGAAGAAGAAGAAGAAGAAGAAGAAGAGATGGAACCCTTAGCCATAGGTGAGGAATATGGCTTACGATAGTTGCCTTGGCCAAAATAATAGAAGCATACTTGTATTGAGAAAGGACATAGCCTGAGGAAGACTTGGTAACATAAATTCCTACGAAGTAATTAACGAAACCAAGCTTTTTTTATGGAAATGGTAGCATGCATTTGTTGGATAACAGAATCAATGTAAAGAGGATTACTACCTGTGAGAAGAATGTCATCCAGATAAATGAGAAGAATAGTGATGGAAGTAGGAGTCTTTTTGACAAACAAAGAAGAGTCATAGTGACTAGCAACAAAGTTTTGAGTGAAAATGAAAGAGGAAAAAGTGGAAAACCAAGCTCTAGGAGCTTGCTTTAGACCATAAAGAGCTTTGTTTAACTTGCGTACAAGAGATGACTTTGTGGGATGAACAAAACCCTGTGGTTGAATCATGTACACTTCCTCTTCGAGTACACCATGTAAGAAAGCATTGGAAATGTCAAGTTGCTTGATTGGCCAATCAAAATGAAAAGCAAGACACAAGAGAACCCTGATAGTTCGTTGTTTTGCTTCAGGGCTAAAGTTTTCATGGTAGTCAACACCTTCAGTTTGAAGAAAACCCTTGGCTATAAGTCTAGCCTTATGCCTAGCTATAGTGCCATTTGAATTTTCTTTAACCTATAAACCCATTTTTAACTAATAAATTGTTTGCTAGGTGGGAGAGGCATCAATGACCAACTGCCTTGTTTTTGAAGAGCCTCATATTCATCAAGCATAGCAGCTTGCCAAGCAGGAGAAAAAACAGCCTCTTTATAGGTTTGAGGTTCAAAATTATCGATAGAAGCAGTGAGATATGTAGGAACTCTAGTCTTTGATCTGGTAAGCATAAGATGACCATTAGTTGGAATGCATGGAAGATCAATGAAAATGGAGGAAACAAGAATCTGAGAAGATTGTGGGACTATAGGGACAGTAGGCTGTGAAGCCGGAGAGATAGGATGTTGAACTTCAGCATGTGTAGAGGGAGGAGAGTGTGATGTGGCTGAAGGAGATAGTGATTGATGTGCTCCAGAAGTGCGAGGTTGATGTGCTGCAGATGTAGTAGCTTGGTGTTTAGAAGAAGAGATGAGAGAAGAAGAAGAATTGGCAGCTGAAGAAACAGGCCAAAAGAAATCAAGTAAATGTGGCACTAAGGAAAAAGAATGAGAGGAAGATTGAAAAGAAAAAGAAGATCCATCAAAGATCACATGTCTAGAGATGTAAATTGGGCCATTATTAGTAGATATTGGTGGGGTCAAAGGGGAGGATAAGCGGAAGATTCATAGGAAAAAATGGGAATGTTTGTGCTTGCAAAAACTGGTCGACAGAATGGGATTCAACTATTTGAAAGATTTTAATGTTGCAATGCTAGCTAAGCAAGGATGTAAACTTCTCAAGCATCCCGATTCCCTACTAGGTCGCATTTTGAAGGCTAAATATTTTCCATATACTTCTTTTCTGGAAGTAGAAATTGGCACAAATCCTTCATATACTTGGCGTAGCATTATTCATGCACAGTCTCTCTTGGCTGTGAGTATTCGTTGGAGGGTTGGGTGTGGTGAGAATGTTCGGATTGTCGGAGATAAATGGATACCAAGGCCGAATTCGTTTCAAGTATCGCCCCGCCGTTGAATTTGCCAAGTGATTTTAAACTTCTGAATAAAATCAAGGTGTTTGCATGGAAAGCGTGTAATAATATATTGCTAGTGAAGTCTTTATTGCGGAGTCAAAGAATTCAGATTGATGATACATGTTCGGGTTGTGTGCATAAGGAAACATTGATGCATTGTCTCTGTTATTGTGATGCGGCAGCTCAGTTGTGGGAGCTAACTCCATTCCAAAATCTCATACAATGGGCCCATAATCAAGATTTCAAGGAGTCGTTTTGGCAGGTCATGACTCTTGCGGATGATTCTAGCATGGGTTTTTTTATTGCCTTCTGTTGGGGCATTTGGATGCGGCGTAATCAGGTAATATTATCTTTTGCGAAAACCATTCTACTATAGAGGCCACGATGAATATGATGGTGGTTTAGTTAATGATTTTACTCAAGTGCAGCAAAGAATTTAGGGTACACTGTAGAGGGCGAGTGACATTCGTTGGTGTGCTCCGGAGGAAGGGTGGTTCAAGATTAATTTTGACAGGGTGAGGTTCGAGAACTGCAATTTGTTGGGGTTGGTGTGGTTATCCACAATTATATGGGTGAAGTTATGGCTGGAACAACTTTCGTTCTGGGTGGAGGTCGATTGCGTGGAAGCATTTGTAGCTGCTAAAGCAATTAGATTGGCGAAGGACTTGGGCTTTATTGATATTCTCTTAGAAGGAGACTCTTTAAATATTGTGAAGGTTTTGTATGAGGAAGATGATTTCTTTCTTATTTGCATATGGCCAAGCAATCCACATTGGTAGAAATTGCAATATATTGGCACATGGCTTAGCATGGATGGCTAGAGGTTTGAACCACCAGCAAGTGTGGATGGCAGAGGTCCAGCAATCCTTGATTGATGTTGCTGCTTTTGATGCTGTTTGCTAGTTGTTTTATCTGTAATATGTTTACCATTAAAAAACAAAAAATAGAATACAAAATAACAAGACTTGAATCAATTCTTGGAATTATGACTCAAGTAGTATGTAAATCAATACATATTCCAATAACTTAAAATTTTAAAATGGATTTAATAATATATATCGACTTTATAATTTTCTCCGTTAATCCATCATAGCCTTTTTTTTTCATGTGAGTAGACAAAACTATACATGTAAGCTAAATATAGTGTACAACAAAAAGACTTGAACCAATTCTTAGAATTATAACTTTGATAATATGTTAAGTTAGCAATAAATTAAATTTTCAAAAATTAAACTAACAAACATAATATAAAATATTACATATTGGGCCTGTTTGGTCTGGCTTATTTTGATCAGATTATAGCATTTGGCTTTTTAAAAGCGATTAGAGATTGTTTGGTTAAGCTTAAAGGCAGCAACTTTAGATTCTATTTTTTTTTTTAATGGCAAATTCGTTTGAAAATTAGAAACAACTCTGAACCACTTCCGCAGGTGGATTATGCGAAGGGGGGCTTTGAAAGTACTTAAAAATCCTAAGTATTTGAAGGTATTTACTCTTATACCACTATATATATATATTAACCCTAATCTTCTCTTTACTGTTCACTGAGACTCAGAGAGAGAGAGAGAGCTGAGAGGCGATTTTCGGCGAGTGATCGGTGATTTTCGGTGAGGCTCTCCTCTCTCTGTTATGATTGAGAAACCCTCTCCTCTCTTTGTTTGTCGCCTTCGTCACCGTCCCCCCATCCCCCTTCGTGATCGATGGTGAACAAAAGCTCCCTTTTCTGGTGAACCAGAGCACTCTCTCTCAAGCATTGTGTTGTGTCTGCGATTTCGGTTAGGATTTCAAGTTGTTCTCTTTTATCTTTCTCTCTTTCTCTCATGAACTGGAGGGGCAAAGCCCTAGTGTCGCGATCGACAACCCTAACCCTAACCCTAACCATCGCCAGCGACGGCGTGACGATCAACCTTCTGTGCTCTCGCCGGCGTTGCGGGATAGCTTGACGGCAACGAACTGGAGCTCACCATCGCATCTGTGATCTCAAACCAGAGCAATCCTCATCCCATTGCCATCGCATTGTTTGCCACCGTCGCGATCGCAATCTGCGATGTGAAACCCTAGCCACCGGCGGCAGTAGCTAGGGTTTGTTAAAAAAAAATTAAAAAATTAATAAAATTGGTATATTTTGTAATTAATTAATAAATTAAAAAAACAACAATTTTTATATTATTAATTGGTATTCTAATGAAAAACAAAATTAATAAAAAAGAATCACAATTTTTTTTTAAATTAAAATAAAGAAAATGAAAAATTAACAATTGTTACTAATTGATTGTGGAGATGTGGTTTGGAAATACTCTTCTGATCCTGGGGACACTAATGATCCTCTGCTAGTCACCTGAAAGGAACAAACACTCCAGTCGGGAGTGCCGGAATTAGCACTTCGACGGGCAAGTCAGTCTCTACACTCAAGATTACTTGTATTCTAAGTTAAGCATAATAGTTCTCACATACCTTCCTCTGACTGATGATCTTGTATTTATATTACTCTCCTTCTTGGGCCTCGGGAGTGAGCCCACTGTCAATTTGCCGTGTAATTGTCTATTCGGCTCGGTTCGCAGCATACCGTTTCTCATTCGGCCCCATACTCAATCGGCTATACGGCCGAATAGGGCAGGATTTAAATTGCGAGACGGGGTCGAATGAAATATATGCTTCGACCCAGGTCCGAATATTTCGACCTCTCCATGATTCCCAATATTCGGCCCCCACAATTGCCCCCCAAGCACTTCACTTACGACAGTTAGCTGGAGTGTTTGGTTTCGAACTTCGAAAGGTCAGAGCCGAAATTTGGCGGTTAACCTCATTTCAACGCGGTTGTCAGAGCACACGCTTCTCGGTTATCATTTTAACTTCCCGCCCCTTCGTACGCCTCCATTTATTATGATTTAAAATCTTGTCGTCTTCTCGAATACGCACATTCTGGATGCTTAAAGTTTTTGAACTGCCTTCTGACTCCTTTTTGCAACTTCCGTTCGTCCTCCATTATTTTCTCCATCTCTTGTAAGTCTCTTTCCTCCCTGCTCCCTCTTTGCTTTGAGTCCTTTTTCCTGGTTTGCCCTTAGTTTAGCACATTCCTATAAGCTGGTCGAAATGGCAAAGCATCTAAAGGATCTTCTCTCTGTGGATCGAATTTCTGGCTTTTGACGCCACTTTTCTATCCCTGATTATGTCCGTCTGTCGCTTGTGACAGACGGCACTCTCGACATGGAGAGGGACGATCAAAGCACGATCGTTTTCCCTCTCTTGTCGATTGCGGAGGGTGGAGTCCGTTTCCCGCTTCATCCATTCCTCAGGGCTGTCCTTCGCCATTGGAGTCTTATCCTCTCTTAACCCAATGTCAATTTTTTTAGAATCGTAATGGGGATTGTAGAGCTAAACCGTCGCCTTAGGATTAACCTCAGCATTCCTGCTATTCGGCACTGCTACGCCTTGGCGAAGTCTTCTGGTCGGCATGGACGCTATTTCCTTAGGGCTAAGGACACTGACCATCAACTAGTCACTATGCTTTCCAGCTCTGGAAAGCGAGTTGATGACGTTATGGTTGTTGTCCGAGGCAATTGGGAATTCGGCGAAGGCGAGGATTGCCTTGATCCTATTCCTAGACGGAGGGGCGAACCAGGTGGCCGTATAGCTTCTTGTATCTATTTTTCGTTGTGTTTATAAAACTTTATTTTTGAGACCTCATGGTTTTTGCTTATGCAGGAAACGATTTGAAGAAATTCCTGACCTCAACCGACGAAGCCGTTCTTTTGGAAATCAAAGTCGCGCTCAAATATTTCAGCCGTCCAAGTCTCCAGAGACAGGGGAGGGCGGCCCACGTACTGCTTCGCTACGAGCCAACCTATACGACCTTTTCGGCGGCAGAAAACATCCCAATACCGAAGGGTGAAGAGTCTCTTACCGCTCTTATTTTGACCGACTTCAAAAACTTGCGACAAGTCGGTTTAGAGGGATCCGATTCGGAGCGGGCGGAAGTAGCTGAGGTCGCCGAGTCAGATCAATCTGAAGCGGAAGTAGACGAGGCATTGAAGTTGGCCTTTGAGGAAGCCGGCCTTAATTCAGCCGACCCTCCGTCTACTTCTGGCCGAGAGGACTTTCCATTTGGAGACGTTTTTAACAGTTTAGAGGATCTTCCCGGCACATACCCTGAAGACATGGCTGGGTTAAGCCTCACACAACTTGCCAAGAAGGCGAACGCGGAGAGGATGGCCGCGCGGCGAAGAGCAGAGGCCACTCGATCTCAAGTGCCAGCTGCCGCTGAATCCCAGCCTTCCCTACCCGTTACGAAATCTCAACCCCCCTTGCCTGTTGAAGAAATGGCAAAAAACCAAAGTGTCGAGTCCGCTATGGTTGTGCAGGCCGATCAAGAGGCCGAGCAAAGGGCAGAGAAGTGTCCTGCTGAGGTCGAGGCCGGCTCAGAAGACCGACCCGACAAACGGCCTCGTTTAGAGGAATCGGATGTGATCGTGCCCTTTGTCATTCAGCCGAAGATAAAAAATTCGCCGATCTCCTCTGATGCTTCGGTCATTAAAGATCCTGCCGTCGCACTCAGCATGGCTACGTCCGTTTCTTTTCCGGCTGACAAGGCGGCTTTCCGGTCAGAGCCGGATTTAGTTGCGATAGCATTAGCCACTCAATCGGCTCTTTTGGTATATATCTTCATCTTTTCGTTTTATGCAAATACCATTTTGCTTTAACTTCCTGTTTTGCAGACTCGGTGTTGGATACGGGGAGATGGTCGCCATCATGAGCCGTCGACGCTGAATGCGTCAGCTTGGCCGTTTACAGACAGAAGTTGAAGGCCAAAGGAGCAGGGCCGAGTTCGAGGCAATGAGGGCGAAGATGAAGGGAGCGAGGGCAGAGGCCGAGATGGAGAGGGCCAGAAATAAAGATGAGCTCAGGTTGGTTGCTGAGCAGAGGGCGAATACGAGTGAGGCTGCGCTCAAGTTAGCCCAAGAGGCGATCGCCAAACTTGAGGTGGATTTGGCAGAGACGAAGGCGGCGAAGGAATTAGCCGATTCTGAAGCTTCGAAGGCGTTTGAGGCTGGGAAGAGCGCCGCCCTTGACGACTACGTGGAGCAAGTCCCCAAATTCGAGAATCGGGGATTCAAACACGGTTGGCTTAAAGCCCTTGCTGCTGCTGATGTGACATTGGCTATGCCGATTCCATACGAGCAAGTGGATGTTGAGCCGCTGGAGTCTGAATCCGAGGACTAATTTGGGCGACGTTTTTGTTTTAGGATTTCGTATGTATTTTTACAACTTTTTCGTTTGGTAATTTTCATGTATTGCTACAGTCATAGTTGTTTTGCTAGGCATTTTCAGGGGAAGTTGTAGCTTTTTGTTTAGTAATTTTTGTATGTAAAATAGCTACAATTTTTCTCCAATTTACTAATGAAAATTTTCTTTTTTACCTTGCTATTATTTGTGCTAAATTTTGCTGTTGATGAATGGTATTGTTTTCAATTGTAAAATGGCTACGTTTTGTTTTCAATGCCAAGTATCATAATTCATGGAGTGGCTGCGGCATAGATCGATCGGTATTGGGTTTAAATACTTGGTTGATCAGATTAACAAATCTGCCCTTGCCCCAGCCACTACATGAGCTTCACAAGCCAAAAGGGCCAGTTCGTGGAATGGCTATGGCATAGATCGATCGGCATTGGGTTTAGATATTTGGCTGATCAGATCAACAAATCTGCCCTTGCCCCAGCCACTGCATGAGCTTCACAAACCGAAAGGGCCAGTTCGTGGAATGGCTGTGGCATAGATCGATCGGCATTGAGTTTAGATATTTGGCCGATCAGATTAACAAATTTGCCCTTGCCCCAGCCACTGCATGAGCTTCACAAGCCGAAAGGGCCAGTTCGTGGAATGACTGTGGCATCTGCCCTTGCCCCAGCCACTGCATGAGCTTCACAAGCCGAATGGGGCCAGTTCGTGGAATGGTCCGATTGGCATCTGGCTTTTGGCGTTTTAGAATTAATGACGTCGCCTCAGGGGCGCTGCATACATTAAGGATAAATGGGGCGAGTTCGCGCCAGTCATTCCATTTATTTCTATTCATACTTGATTTAAACTAGCATGGGATAAGTGCGAATATCAAACAGACTGTTCTTCAACAGCAGAGAAGAAGGACGAACGTTGGCTGAATTAGACACTGCAATGAATCGCAGTAGCGAGCCTACGCGCACGGGAGGAAGGACGTCCAAGGAACGCGAAAAACGCCAGCCCCCTAGTCGTCGAAGTAGATCACCCCGAAAAGATAAACAGTAACGGGGAAGCTCCCCGCGACCACGACCGAGAAGCGAGCCCGATGCGACGCCACAACCGCTGAGTTTTGCGGTTTTCATAGGGAATAAACCGATGACTGAGGCGGATTCCATCGTTAAAGATCCGGGTGTAGCAGTCGAGTTCGCTCAATAGATCTTTCCACCGGAGGTCCAGCAGTCGATGGTTGGACGACAAGATTTCGAAGTATTTCGAGAAGGCATCCATGGGGCGGTGAAGGGGTTGTACATCGCTTATGAGGTCGGCATGCGTCTGTGCGCCGGGAAATAGAGAATAAGGATGAATGAATCCGTAGCTTGGAGGTTCGCGCAGAGAAGGTCGAGCGTGAGCTTAGGGAGCTTAGGAAAGCTCAAGCCACAGAGTCGCGTGCGGCAGGTCAATCCAACCCGATCGTGGAGGAAAGAGTGACACAACGGCTGTTAAGTCATGCAATTGCCGACTGAGACACGGCGAGCATGTTTGCCGTAGAGAATGCGAGGGCCATGGGATATGAACAAGGCTTCCATGCAGGCCGGATGGTTGGGATCGACAAAACCAAAGAGAAACTTGCAGAAGAGGTCTGCCGGTGCGAGAACCGCGGCTTTAGGCACGGTTAGATTAAAGCACTTCAAGCCGCGGAGGCTCTTCAAGCAGAGGGTGTTGATTCGGCGTTGCCACGGTACCAACGTGATCATTTTTCCTTCTCCGCCTTTGAAGTCGAAAAGAGTGACGATGAGGGAGAAGCCACGTAAAAGTAGACATCGTAGGCATTGTAATGCAAAATCCATGTAACTCTCGACTGATTGAATAATAGCACATTGTCTATTTCAAGTGTTTGTGTTTCGTTGTAATTTTTATTCGGCACACGCGTGTTTGCATGTTTTTTGTTTCATTGTATAAATGTTTGCACAAATGTATAAACATTATATAAACATTGAATATTTATTTGGCATAATTATATAAACATTGAATATTTATTCGGCATAATTGTATAAACATTGATCGGCCCTGGCTCTTGATTTGGAGATTTAAAGTCGTCATGCGCCGATGAGGCTCCGAATCTGGAGACTGGCCAATTGTGGCATTAACGATGGGCGCTCTGAATCCGGAGGCTTTTTCGGTCCAAAGGCGTCATGCACCGATGGGGCTCCGAATCCGGAGTCTTTATTTGGCCAGTCGTGATATCCACGAAGGGCGCTCCGAATCTGGAGGCTTTTTCGGCCCAAAGGCATCATGCGCCGATGGGGCTCGAAATCGGAGGCTTTTTCGGCCCAAAGGCGTCATTCGCCGATGGGGCTCCAAATCCGAAATCTATTTGGCCAATCGTGATATCCACGAAGGGCGCTCCGAATCCGGAGGCTTTTTTGGCCCAAAGGCATCATTCGCCGATGGGCTTCGAATCCAGAGTCTTTATTTGGCCAGTCATGATATCCACGAAGGGCACTCCGAATCCGGAGGCTTTTTCGGCCAAAAGTGTCATTCGCCGATGGGGCTAAGAATCCGGAGTCTTTATTTGGCCAGTCATGATATCCACGAAGGGCGCTCCGAATCCGGAGGCTTTTTCGGCCCAAAGGCGTCATTCGCCGATGGGGCTCCGAATCCGGAGGCTTGTTCGGCCCAAAAACGTCATGCGCCGATGGGGCTCCGAATCCGGAGACTTTATTTGGCCAATCGTGATATCCACGAAGGGCGCTCCGAATCTGGAGGCTTTATCGGCCCAAAGACGTCATGCGCCGATGGGGCTCCGAATTCGGAGACTTTATTTGGCCAATCGTGATATCCACGAAGGGCGCTCCGAATCCGGAGGCTTTATCGGCCCAAAGGCGTCATTTGCCGATGGGGCTCCGAATTCGGAGTCTTTATTTGGCCAGTCGTGATATCCACGAAGGGCGCTCCGAATCCGGAGGCTTGTTCGGCCCAAAGACGTCATGCGCCGATGGGGCTCCGAATCCGGAGACTTTATTTGGCCAATCGTGATATCCACGAAGGGCGCTCCAAATCCGGAGGCTTTATCGGCCCAAAGACGTCATGCGCCGATGGGGCTCCGAATCCTGAAGACTTTATTTGGCCAATCGTGATATCCACGAAGGGCGCTCCGAATCCGGAGGCTTTATCGGCCCAAAGACGTCATGCGCCGATGGGGCTCCGAATCCGGAAACTTTGTTTGGCCAATCGTGATATCCACGAAGGGCGCTCCGAATCCGGAGGCTTTATTTGGAACACTTTTGAACTGGATTTGGCAGTGAGTAAACAAGGATCTTTGCATTACAAAAGAGGTGCACGTACACGTTAAACCATTCAGAACTAGTATCATTCCCCACAAGTCGGGTTTAATGATAGAATTTTCGTAAGTGCGTTGAATTCCAAGGCCGTGGAAGGCTCCTTCTAGACATGTCTTTAAGCCGATACGCCCCTACCCCTGCGATCGAATCGACCTGATAGGGGCCGTCCCAGTTGGGGCCCAATTTTCCGTCAGCCGGTTTCCTGGCCGCCGGAAGTACTTTCTTCAGGACCAACTCTCCTGGTCTATAGCGGCGAAGCTGAACACGTTGATTATACGACTTGGCAAGCTGTTGCTGGTATCGTGCCATGGAGGCAAGGGCGCGGTCTCTTCGTTCTTCGATCAAAGTCAAATCCAAGGCCAGCATCATGTCGTTTTGGCCCATATCAAAAACTTGCGATTTCAGGGTTGGGTGGCCGATCTCCAGGGGTATGATCGCCTGGGTACCAAAACATAAAGCAAACGGCGTTTCTCCAGTTGATCGCCTCGGCGTAGTTCGATGTGCCCACAATACACTCGGTAATTCTTCGACCCATTTGCCTTAGCTTTCTCCAGCCTCTTCTTGATGCCGTCCAAGATGGATTTGTTAGAGGCTTCTGCTTGACCATTGCTCTGGGGGTAAGCCGGCGTGGAAAAGTAGGGCCGGATACCATACTTGCTGCATAGCTCCCGGTAGACGCCACAATCAAACTGGGTGCCGTTGTCTGAGATAAGAGCTCTTGGAATGCCGAATCGTGTTATGATATTTCTCCACACAAAGCGCTTGACATCAGCATCTCGAATGTGCGTTAATGCCTCCGCTTCGACCCATTTTGTGAAATAGTCTGTGGCGACGATCAAGTATCGCTTGTTGCCCGGGGCCCTCGGCAATGGTCCTACGATATCAAGCCCCCACTGGGCAAACGGCCAGGGACTGGTGATAGAGCTCAACTCTTCAGTAGGCAGATGGGTTAACGGGGAAAACTTCTGGCACCGTTCACATTTTTTCGCATAGCATTCGGCATCAGATCTCATTGTCGGCCAATAATACCCCTGTGTTATAGCTCGATGGGCCAAAGAACGCCCGCCAGAATGTGCGCCGCAACTGCCTTCATGTATTTCGGCCAGAAGCTCTTCAACTTTGTCTGGATGCACGCATTCTAGGTATAGGCCAGAAAGGGACTTTTTGTAAAGCTTTCCTTGCGGATCCAAGTAGTAACGCAGGGCTTTGTTTCGCAGCTTGTGCGCTTCTTTCTTGTCCTCTGGGAGCTGTTCGGAAGACAGGAATGCGGCGATGGGATCCATCCAACTCGGTCCAGATTCTATAACATTGACCTGGACTTCCTCCGAAGGGCCAATGCTCGGCTCCGGGATGAAACCTACTTCAATGGTCCGTTTAATCTCTGAATTAATAGCGAAGGCTAGGCAAGCAAAGGCATCTGCATGTGTGTTCTGATCACGTGTTATTTGGTTCAATTCATGATGGTCAAATTTTGCCAGCAAGAAGTTGGCTGTTTTCATGTAAGCTGCCATACGGTCGTTTCTTGCCGCGTACTCCCTTTTTAGCTGATTGATCACTAGTTTTGAATCGCAAAATACAAGCAAACGTCGAGCACCCAGAAGATGTGCATTCCGCAAACTAGCTAGAAGGGCTTCGTATTCGGCTTCGTTATTTGACGCTTCGAAGCCGAGCTTGACAGCCTGCTCAATTATTGCGCCGTCGGGAGCCATGATTACAACACCAGCTCCGCTGCCCCACTAATTGGATGATCTATCACAGTACAACTGCCAAATATCCCCAACATAAATTCTCCAGTTCGGCTCCGGTCGAATCTCATCGGACTTGAAATCGGCAAGACCCCCAGTGAATTCGGCAACAAAGTCGGCAAGCACCTGTCCCTTGATTGAGGTTCTAGGTAGAAACTGAATGTCGTACTGGCCGAGTTCAAGAGCCCACTTTGAAACACGTCCTGATGCTTCTGCACTTCGTAGTACTGATCGGCGGCTTCGCATTCGACGGACCATTCAAAAGCCTTGCCCTGCCGTAGTGTATAAAAGAATTGTCGGCAGCGATCTGTGGACCGACTGATGAACCTGTTAAGTGTGGCGACCATCCCCATTAACTTCTGAACTTCCTTAACCGATCGAGGGGAGCCGAGTTCTAGGATTGCTGTGATTTGCCTTGGGTTGGCTTCGATTCCTCGGTGGTTGACAATGTATCCCAAGAATTTGCCAGAGCCGATCCCAAATGCACATTTGGAAGCGTTCAGCTTCATTCTATATTTGCGTAGAATGCCGAATGTCTCTTCCAGATCGGCTATATGATTCTGCTCTTCCTTGGACTTGACCACCATATCGTCAATGTACACTTCCATAGTGTGGCTGAGTTGCTCCTTGAACATGGCGGTGACCAGTCTTTGGTAGGTTGCCCCTGCATTCTTCTGCCCAAAAGGCATAACCTTGTAGCAGTAGATTCCTCTTGGGGTGAGGAATGCACTTTGTCCTGGTCCTTTGGATGCATGGCGATTTGATGGTAGCCTCTGTAAGCATCGAGGAAGCTCATACGTTGATGGCGTGCCGTCACATCTGCAAGTTGGTCAATTCTAGGTAGGGGAAAACAATCCTTGGGGCAAGCTTTGTTCAGGTCCGTGAAATCGACGCACACTCGCCAAGTCCCATTTTTCTTCTTCACCACCACTGTATTAGAGAGCCATGTAGGGTAGGTCACTTCCCTGATTGCCCCGTCGTCAAGCAGCCTGTCAACCTCCTCAACAACGGCGGCAGTGTGCTCTGCGGCTGACTGCCGGCTTTTCTGAATGATCGGCTTGCACTTAGGATCAACGTTCAAACGGTGCTGTGAAATGGACGGATCTATACCCGGCATCTCATATGGAGTCCACGCGAAGACATCGAGGTTGCTGAGCAGGAAAGAGATTAGCTGCTGTCTGTCGGCCTGATTCAGGGATGTGCCGACCATGAAGAATTTGTCTGGGCTTCCATCGATTTCAACTCGGTCTAAGCCTTCCGTGGCCTTTTCATTTGGGAGCCGCCCAACATCGTCGAGGCTCTCTCGATCTGGCACCTCAATAGAATTCACCTGCAGCTCCTTTGGGGTTTTTTCAACAAGGAGATAACATGCCTGTGCCGATTTCTAGGAGCCACGAATTTGCTCAATACCGCGTTCTGTCGGGAAGCGTAGCAGCTGATGATAGGTGCTTGGCACGGCCTGCATAGTATGCAACCAAGATCGCCCCATGATGAGATTATACGGCGACGGCAGCTTGACGACCAAGAATTCCACATCCACTGTTCGGGAGCCTGCTCGAACGGGTAGTGTGATTTTCCCCAACGGGTACTCTGGATTGGCGTTGAAGCCGAATAGTGGATACGGGGCCGGAGAGAGATCCGATTCGGAGAAGCCGAGTTTGGTAAATGTCTTATAGTACATAACCTCCGATGTGCTCCCCGATCAATGAGTACGCGCTCAACTGTGAACCGGTTTACGCGTAACTCAATTACCAAAGGATCAATGTGGGGCAGTGTTACTCTCGGCCAAATCTGAATCATCAAAAGTAATGCCTGCGGCTTCATGGGGCCGTTTAGCCGGAGTGAGTTGGTTTTGAGGGTCGGAGTTCGACTGAATCGTATGCACCGCCGATGACATTGGCAGGCTGTAAATCATGTGGATCACGCCGAGCGGAGGTGAATCCTGTCTTAAGGCTATTGCTTTGGTCGGGTTGCCTTTTCGGACGTACTGTTGTAGCCGGCCATCTTGTACCAATTCCTCCAAGTGATCCTTCAGTGCATAACAACTCTCAGTATCATGGCCATGGTCCTTGTGATACTCACACCGTCTATCCCGTCTTCTCGTGTCGGGAGGTCCTACCATTTTCGACGGCCATTTGAAGAACGGAAGGTGTTGGATTTTGGACATAACCGCACTGATCGGCTCCGTCAACTCTGTATATTTCTTGTCAGCGCGCCTCGTGCGCCTGCTGTTAACTTGCAGTTGTTCATTTTCTCGGTGGGAGCATTGGTCGCTTGGTCGGCGGGAATCCCATCTCTTGTCTCGTTTGGCCCGATGCCGTGGTTCAGGGCTCTGAGGTGGTACAGAATTTATTGGCCGAGCAATTTCAGAAGGAGCTGTCTTGTTGGCCATGTTCCCGGCTTTAACTCGCAAAGCGTCATCTTTCATTTTGCAGTATTCTTCAACTTTCTTCATCAACGACCAGACCGTCTTGGGGGGTCTTCTAGTCAAAGAACTGCGGAGAGCACTGTCAGGATGCAAACCCATTTTGAAGGCGGTGATGGCCATGGAGTCGTTGCAAGCGTCATCAACAAGATTAAAGCACTCCCAATAGCGCGCCGAATACGCTCTTAGTGTTTCTCCTGGCTGGATCTGCATTGCCCAGAGTGAGTCGGCTTGTTTCGGCTGGACCTTGTTGGTGATGAATCTGGCCCTGAAAGATTTCTGTAATTGATGGAAGCTTTTGATCGAAGCCGGCTCCAGTTTATAATACCACCTGACAGCCAATGGTCCCAAACTGCTGGGAAATATTCGGCACATAAGGGCCTCGTCGTCTGCATGCAATGTCATGGCTTGCTTGTAGTGACGGATGTGATCGGTGGGGTCTGATTTTCCATCATAGAGAGTGAACGACGGAGCTTTGAACTTTTTGGGCAGAACCGCCCTGGCGATCCGTCGTACAAAGGGATCATGCTGGTCTTCTTCATCTGAGCTGTTTCTTCTGCGCTTATGCCTTATACGTGGACTCTCTTCAGAGGAACTGGAAGTTTCAGATCGCCCCTTCTTCTTGGGCTCCGGGGATAATGAGTCGGAGTTGCTATCGGTGTCTTGTTGTCGGGCTCGAGATCGTCGACCACCTGCCCTCACAGGTCGTTCCGGGCCTTGGCGTACAGCTTGTTGGGACTTTGCCACCTCCAAGGCCAAATCCTGACGGAGACGTTCGTTCTCTGCGATCATGTTCTCCAACCTTTGTTCATTTTGCTTTGCTTGTTCCATGATCGCTTGCATTGCTTCATGCTCTGGAGTCGAGGGTGAGGTGAAGTTCAAAGCGCGTCTTACGGGGATAGTCTCCGGTCCAAGCATGTTTGTTGGAGTGAGGTCGTTTCTCGCGTGGTTTCATCAGTGACTATCGGAGGGTCTTCGGTTACGCCCATCATGGATGTGTTTGAGTATTCCCACAGACAGCGCCAATTGTGGAGATGTGATTTGGAAATACTCTTCTGATCCTGGGGCACACTAATGATCCTCTGCTAGTCACCTGAAAATGAACAAATACTCCGGTCGGGGGTGCCGGAATCAGCACTCCGACGGGCAAGTTAGTCTCTACACTTAAGATTACTTGTATTCTAAGTTAAGCATAATAGTTCTCACATACCTTCCTCTGACTGATGATCTTGTATTTATATTACTCTCCTTCTTGGGCCTCGGGAGTGAGCTCACTGTCAATTTGCCGTGTAATTGTCTATTCGGCTCGGTTCGCAGCATACCGTTTCTCATTCGGCCCCATACTCAATCGGCTATACGGCCGAATAGGGCAGGATTTAAACTGCGGGACGGGGTCGAATGAAATATATGCTTCGACCTAGGTCCGAATATTCGGCCCCCACATTGATATTAATAAAATCACAACATTAATATAAATAAATGAATATTAATTGATATTAATTATAATGAATTAATAAATTAAACAAAATTAACAAAGAAAGAAGAGAAAAGAAGAGAAGAAAAAAAAAAAAAAGAAAAGAAAATAAGGAGAACAAGAAAAGAAAATAAAAGAAAATGAAGAAAAAGAAAAAAAAAGTATTGTAAATAAAATCATAAATTTTATATTTTATAAAGGCAAAAATGACATTACACAGTAAAAAATTATTTTACAGCTTATTCAATCAAACACTACTCTGCTGATTAAATCTATAATCTCACAACTGCACCAAACAGGTTAACAACTTATGTTTGAAGCTATAACCTATAATATGTTAAGACATAATCTATAATTATCTTCCTACAGCTACACCAAACAAGAGCCAATATCTCTTTCTTTTTCTTTTTAATTATTAATTATTAATTTATTTTTTTGGGAGCCAATACTTTTCTTTTCTTTGTAATTTTAATTATTATTTTTTTGGTTGGGGGGGGGGGTTGTGGTGGTGGTTTAAGTCTTATGGGATGATCTCATAAAAGTTTGGGTTCCACAATCCATGATGTGATGTTGACTTTGATTATTGGTAATTTAGGTCCTTGATTTTAATTTTCATAAAAGATTGGATTAGATTTTTCCTTCTCTTATGCATTTTGAGGCGCTGCTAAAGTGCTGGATTAGGTTTTTTTTTTTTTCTTTTTTTCTTTTTTAATTACACATTCGTGCTTTTAAAATAACACTATATTTTACTCATATTATGCAATTTTTGTATAATTGTCAAAAGTTCCATTATTAGAGTTGGGAAAAAAAAAGAAGAAGGAAAATAGAAAGAAGAAAGGACAAATTACACTAAAGGTCCTATAGTTTAAGACTTGTGTTATTTTGATTCTTGACTTTTTAATTGTGACACATTTGACCATAAATTTTGAATATTGTTTCAAATAAGAACAATTGAATATATTATTGCTCAATTTCAAGGGTAAAGTTATCAATTCAACAAAATATAAACTAATTTGACAAAATTAAATGTCACCAAAATATTTTTAAATTTTTAAAAATTATTTCTACCCACCAAAGATAAAGTTATATAAAATTGATAAATCTTTTACACATTTTTTAATTCTTTTTACTAAATTAATTTTTATTATGTATTTGGATAATAATCATGTAATGGGTGAGAAGAGCGATGAGGATGTCGCCGATGCAGCCTGGGATATTTCGATGTTATTAATGCAAGATCGATATGTCCTCAGTAGACACGTCAATTGGCGATCATCGATTTGAGATCATCGGCTCGATCGTCGGCGTTTAAGCTGGCCGTCTACGGCGAAAAATCAAAAAGAAAACGATCTGAGCGCTAAATTGATCAAAAAACTCGGTCTTTGAAGCAAATTCAAGGTCTGGACTTGCAGGAGCAAAACGAGATCGTATTGGATGTAAAGGGGAGTGGACTGAGAGAGCATCTATGGAAGAGAAGGGAGGAAGAGAGGGTCGTGGAAGGGGATGATCCATTTGAAGAGAGAGAAAGAGAGAGAAAGATAGCATAAAAGCGAGGAGGATGGAAGAGAAATTGGAAGGAAGATGGAGATGGAGATGGAAATGGGGATGGAGATGGGGATGATGATGATGATGGAAATAAGGGAGTGTACGATGGGAAAGCGAGAGTGAAGAAGATTCTGGAAAGTGGAGTTGGCCGTCTGCAGTGGGGCCAAAGGGGTTACGGCAGTGGTGATGGAAGAGAGAGAGAGAGAGAGAGAGAGAGAGAGAATCGGTTGAAATGGGTTTCAAGCCAATATTACGGATAAATATATAGATAAATAGATAGATAGACAGACAGATAGTTTGATCATTTTATAGAATTATGTTTGGGATGTTTTGGGAAAATGGTTAAAAGCTTGTTTTTTATTTTATTTTTTTTGACTTTTTTTTAAAAATGTGTAAAAAATGTGAGAGATGATATGACCCAAAATAGGTTAAAAGTTGGGAAGTAACTTTAACCCACTTCTCAAGAGGCCAGACTTTTGGACAATAAGAATTCAAATTTGTGATGAAGCAGCTGCTGTTGATACAATTCAAAGGGAAACTGCGAGAAGACAACACACTGCCGAGCATTATTCCCTTCGGAGTTCTCCCATCATTGCCACCACCTCTGAAACGAGTAATTTCCTCTCATGTTTCCACTTTCTTTTCTCAAATTGTTGGTACTGAGACCTAACATTGTTTTGTATTTCTTCTTTTGCAGCAACAACTGCTTTGCCTACTCTTCCAATAAAGATTCCTTCAGTTTCAACTGAAGTTGAACAACCTCAAAAGGTAGAGCCCATTTAGATAATACTCCCACTTTCTGGCCCTATATTTTCCATACCTTTCTTAAGGCCAAACATTCCTACACCCCTATCCTTTGGCTTGACTTCAAACTTTCCTCACTTTTCTTTCAATTCTACTCAATTTGCTCTTCCTTTAAGCCTTGCCGCTCCTTCCATTCCTGAGGAAATTCCAACTATTACATCATCTCCAGTAATGGCTGATTTCCATAGAGCAGACACTGGTAGCCCTTTAATTCTTCGTCTGTTATCTCTGCCTAGCACCAGTCCCTCTTCTCTTGATCTATTGGTAGCCAAAACTATAGAGACTGCTAGGAGTACTTCACCTTCTTCTCCTACTCCTATACAGCCGTTTCTTCCTTCTACAAGAGTTCTTTCTGCACCTTCCATGTCAACGGATGAGGTGGACATCTTCGAAGCTAGGCTAGCTAGTCTCTTTGACATACCTTCCACCTCCCCAACAGCTAGCAGTGAGACTGAGCCATTAATTCTAGCTGATTCTTTATTAAAAATCTTTGAGAGCTCTTCCTTTAGTGGTAAGACTTCCTTGCCTTCAATAGACTTAGGCAGCTGCCTGGAGTTGTTGACATTCTTTTCGAGGATTCCTTTCGAAGCCTTACAAAGGCCTATAATAAAAAATGGCTTCCTCCAGTGCTGCAAGATTGTTGAGCAATCTGGCATGACTGTTTCAAGTCATTTATCTCAGGCAATAGCCACCATTGATTTTTATATCAACATACATGCTGAAGTGTCAGAACTGAAAGAGCAACATTCCTCTGTCTCCCAATTTCAAGCTCAACTGTTGGAAAAGAAGGCTAAACTTGAGGACGAGTTATCAGTAGTCAACCAAGCTTTAGATCGGACTGCCACCAAGCTGCAAATTACTAATCAAGAGCTGGCTGATCGAAAGCAAGAGATGACCATAGCCATTCAGTTGTTCCTATCTTTCAAGAATAGAACATCTATTGTAAAAGAACAACTGAAACACTGTACTAACTTTTGGGCCAATCTATGGCTACATGTACTTAACTCATTATGAAATAAAATCCTTATTCATCATTTGAGTGTTTTCATGTTCTTTTTACTTAGCATTTATTCTATTCCTTGTGTTTCCCATATGGTTGGAAAATAAGGCTTCAAATATCTGCCATTAATCTTCTTGGGATGTACATATCCATTCAAAATTTTCAAATGATATGCTCCTGAAGGCAAGACTCTATGAATTTGATATGATCCTTCCCAGTTAGGTGACCATTTGCCAAACTTGTGGCTTTTAATCCCTATTGGGAGTATTGTCTTCCATACCAAATCACCTTCATCAAAGCTAATGTGCTTGACCTTCTTATTATAGTTTTTGGCTGCTTTCTTCTTTTGGAAAAGAATGCTATTTAATGCCAGAATTCTAGCTTCGTCCATGCTTTCTAATTCCAAGCACATACTCTGATGGTACTGCTCAGGAATTAACTGATCCTGGCCTCTCACCATTAAAGACTTGATGTTAATTTCTACAGGTAGCACTGCATCATGCCCATATACTAAGCCATAAGGAGTAACTCCTATACTTGATCTTGGAGATGTCCTGTAGGTCCATAATACATCCAATAGTAAGTTATGCCAATCCCTGAGATTGTCTTCTACAACTTTCTGTATTCCTTTCTTCAAGGATTTATTGGATGATTCTGCCTGGCCATTGGCTTGTGCATAATGGCCCTGTTTGGTAGAGCTGTGGGAAAGTGCTTATAGTTTATGCCTAAACAGCTTATAGCTTATAACTATGAACATAAGCTTGATTTCTGACTTATAAATTAAGCATCTCCTGCCCCACTCAAAGAATAAGCTGATTTCTGACTTCCAAAAAGCTATAAGTTATAAGCTATAAGCTAAACAAACACATCAAAATAGCTTAAATTAAGCTGAAAGCTGAAATAAGCAGCTTTTAAGCTGCACCAAACAGGCACAATAAGGGGTGGAATTAACAAGACTAATTCTAAATTCTGCCATGAAAGACTTTACCATCTTCCCATCAAATACAGTCCCATTATCAACAGTTATGGTCTGTGGGATGCCAAATCTGTGGATTAAATCTTTAATGAATCCAATAACTTCAATCTGGTCTACAGCCTTATACGGTTTAGCTTCGACCCACTTAGTGAAGTAATTTGTGGCTACTAGGATGAAACAATGATGCTTCGAAGAGGGTGGGTGTATTTTTCCTATCATGTCCATGGCCCATCCTCTAAACGGCCAAAGCTTCACTACTGCATGTAGATCAGTTATAGGTACATGTCTTATTGCGCCATGCTTCTGGCATGCCTGGCAACCTCTAGCATATTCTATGCAATCCTTAAGGATGGTTAGCCAATAGTAAGAATGCCTTCGAAGCAGCCATCTCATCTTCACACCAGGTTGATGAGCACCACAGATGCCTTCATGAACCTCAGCTATGGCTGTCAATGCTTCCTTTGGACCTAAACATTCCAATAATAACCCATCAGCCCCCCTTTTGTAGAGAGCATTACCATACATTATGTATTGCATAGATTGCAATTTGATTTTTCTGCTGGCTTTCGAAGATGGGCCAGCTAGATACTGCATTATTGGATGCCTCCAATCTTGTTCTTGTAAGTCATTATGATTGACTTCTAAGACCATATTCCTTTTATTCAAAGGTAGTATTACCTTCTGATATGTTGTTTGGCTTATGTTCCTTTGAGTGTTGTCCCTTCTCTTGAAATTTGAAGCTTTCTGATCCACATCATTAGCTTTACCATTCAAGAATCTGGGGACATAAGTTACATTTGCTATCTGAAATTGAGACAGCAAATGCAATGCAACAACATAGTATGGCAACATGCGTACACTTTGACATTTGAAAATCCCTTTCACCTGGTTAACTACCAATTGAGAATCTCCAAATATGTCAACTGCATGTGCTTGTAATCCAATAAGTATTTCCAATCCCAATATTAAAGCTTCGTATTCAGCTTGATTATTGGAACAAGTAATTTCATCCACTCTGAAACCATGTGTGGTTTCTACCCTTTGTGGTGACTTAATCACCACACCAATTCTAATCAGACCATTGGCTTTTGATCCATCAAACCACATTTACCATGGTTCAATACAAACCATACCAAGTTCCATTATCTCTTGGCTTTCTGTTCGACATGGATGGTCTGCCAAAAAATTAGCTAAAACTTGTCCTTTTACTACCTTTTGGGGGACATATTCTAGATGAAATTCTGATAAAGCTAGTATCCATTTACCAATTCTTCCCCTCAACATAGGTCTAGATAACATATATGTAACCAAATCTGTGGTTGCAATTACCAAGACAGTTGTAGGCAAAAGATAGTATCTTAATTTCATTGTAGCAAAATACAATGCAAGGCACAACTTTTCTACAGCTGAATATTTACATTCACAAGAATTTAGAAACCTACTAAGGTAATAAACAGCTTGCACCTTGCCTTCTTCATTGTCTTGGGCTAGGAAAACTCCTAGTGAATCTTCTGCTGTAGCTATATACAACTTCAAGGGCTTATCACCCTTTGGTGGTATCAGCACTGGAGGGTTGGCCAAATAGGCTTTGATTAATTCGAAAGCAATTTGATGCTCTGCTGTCCATACAAATTCCTCTTCATCTTTCAACTTGATGGAGGTCTAGCTTCGATGATAGCTTTGGCTTTATTCTGATCAATCTGTATTCCCTTCTTGTATACTATATAGCCCAAGAAGTTTCCAGCTGATACACCCAAAGCACATTTGAAAGGATTAAGTTTCAACTTGAACTTTCTCATTCTTTCAAAAGCTGCTTCCAAGTGAAATGAATGTTCCTCCATGGATTAGGATTTTACTACAATATCATCAATGTAGCACTCTAAGTATCCTCCAATGAGATCATGAAAGATAGTGTTCATAGCCCTTTGATATGTAGCCCCAGCATTCTTCAAACCAAATGGCATTTTAACCCATTCGAAGGTGCCAATGTTCCCAGGACATCGGAATACTGCTTTATGGATATCCTCTTCTGCAATACAAATTTGGTTATAACCAGAGTGCCCATCCATCATTGATAAAATTTGATGCCCTGCTGAACTGTCCACCAATAAATCTACTATGGGCATAGAGTACTCATCTTTTGGAGTTGCTAAATTCAGATTTCTGAAATCGATGCATACCCTCATTTTACCATTCTTCTTAACTACAGGCACAATATTGGATAGCCATTCAACATACGTGGCTGTCCTAATAAAGCCTGCCTTGAGGAGCCTAAGAATTTCCTCCTTGACCTTCTGAATCACCTCAGGACTCATTCTTCTTGGTTTTTACTTGTATGGCTTGAAATTAGGCCTCATAGGGAGCCTATGTTCTACTAATAACCTATCCAATCATAGTAGTTCATTATAAGACCATGCAAAACAATCTTTATATCTCTTCAAGACCACCAACAACTGGTCCCTATCAAGAGCATTCAACCAAGCACTTATATAGGTGGGCTGCTGCATAGAAACTCCCCCTAAGTTCACTTCTTCCAAAGGGTCTTGCATCTGAGGACTCACTGATGCTTCTTTTTTGATTTCTTTTATCTTCGAAGCAATCTCCTTGCTCTGTTCTGCTCCCAATTTCTTTGATTCAACATCTTTTCCCTCCTCCTCATAGACAAAGTCTGTCCACAAGGCTTTTTCTTTTTATATCTCCTGGACTTTTGTTTCAATGTCCAATGCACAATATTTTCCCAAGGCCAAAACCCTGACCTGTTGCTGCTCCTGCTTACAGCCGATTGCCATGGCTTTTTCCTCTTGCTCTTGCATCTTCTGGACTATTGATTTTATGTCCAATACTGAGAACTTAATTAAAGCCAAAGACCTGGCCTTCTGGGTTCCATCTTTTTGCCTACAACCAGGCATCATTGTCATCTTTGGTGACAAACTCCTCATCAGCACTTTCTTGGACTAAGTGCTTCAGGTGTGCTAATTCCTCATCAGCCGTAACTTCGGCTGATCCATCAGGTTTCCTCAGTACACTGAGTGGTGTCACTTCTTCAGTATACAATTTGGCCTCTGCAAAATCTGCACAAGCTATGAAGGGTTGAGGATCTGCATTGATCTCCTCCGTCTCTCCACTGCCCAAGGCCATCATTATTTTCTGATGTTGAGAGGAAGGCACACACTTGTTGGTGTGAATCCAATCCCTACCAAGTAGAGCATTGTATTTAGCATTACTGTCGATAACGAAGAATGCAGTCATATAGTCCCTAGTTCCCACACTCAGGTTGATGGGCAAAATGCCTTAAGCCATCTGTTTGTCTCCAGCGAAACTAGCAATGGTTGTACTGGTTGGGATTAGTCTAGGGTTCCTCTTTCCTAGTTTCTTCAAAGAAGATTTTGGAAGCAGATTTACTGCTGCCCCATTATCCACTAATACTCAGTTCATCTGTATCACATCGAAGAAGGCCTTGATATACAAGGGTATGACATGCTGTGTCATGGATGTCGTGGGATACTCAAAAGGGTATGAGAGGTTAATACTCACCTCTTCCTCACTCTCATCTCCAGTTTCCATTGGTATGGCCACTTCGGATTCATCTTGCACCATACTCACTTGTGAGTCTTCACTGGAAACTGGAATTGGGTCAATTTCTTGACCTTCTTGGTTCTCATCTTCAGCTTGGAATTCTTGTGGTAGTATATGTACCATATTCACTGATACTGGAGGAAACGAGCCAAATTGGATGACTGGCTGTACCTATTTCTCTTCCTAGCCAACTTGTTCAATTATTTCAGAAGTATCTTCCATGCTGCATTCTGGCACTTCGGTACTAGTAACTTTCTTCGAATGATCTGTTTCTATTGGTTTTTCAACCAAAAATATTTGCTCAACCATGAAGGCTTCAAACATTTCTTCTTCTACCATCTCCTTTCTTTGGCCTAGGCCAACTTCTTCCTCAGTCTCACTATCACTTTCCATCAAAGCCTTTTCTAGTCCTGCCTAACTGGATCTCTCTTTGGCTTTCAATTCGGAATGAACTTTGGCCAATTGCTCTCTGTTGCAACTCCTCTTGTCTTGAAGAGTCGATTTTGGATTATGATCTAACTTTAAACTTTTTTCTCCCTCTGCTTGGGCCTTTGGCTAGACCAATGAAGAGCTTTCTCCACTTTCTTTCTGATCATTTTGGTACTGAGTGTACCTTCGTTGGATCTTCCTTCTTTGGGATCTAGAGATCACTGGAACCATATCTGGTTCCTTTGTTTTTGGATGCTTTAGTAACACCCAATTATTTGGAGCTACCAAAGGAGGTTTGACCATCCTACCTTGGTTTCCAACAACATTTCTTTGGGTAGACATTTCCCTAGGTTTGTTCTGCATGACAAACCAATCTGGGACTCCAGGCACCCACGAACCTACTAGCCCAGTTGTTGAACCGTCTCTTTCTTCCTTCGAAGCCATCTTCGGAGCTGGCTGTGAAGGCCACTGCTTGGCCCTGACTCCCTGTTTTGGGCCCAATTCAGGCCTTCCATGAAGGTGACCACTTTCTATCCTGTGTGAGGCTAGTCTAGGAGGCCAATCCTTGGCTTTGATCTCATAACTTGAATCCCTTTTAGGTCTCCTTTCAGGATGATTACCCTCCATTCTGTAATAGTTAGGTGGTCTGGATTCATATAGAGGTTTCTTGTCTTTGGAGTGCACTCTAGTGGCTGTTGGCTCAGCCATTAATGGCTGCTGCCTAATACTAGTTGGATATGGCCTTTTGTTATAAGCACTGTTTGGTTTAGGACGCCTCTGCACATCTTTGTAATATTGCTTCCTATCAATCGGAAGCCCTTTCAGCCATTTGTAGCTCAACTTGCATCTGGGACACATTCTTTGCATGACAGCTGCCTCTAAAGAATCATCATCCAGTGCTTCTTCATCAGAGTCTTCCCTCTGGTCTAGAAAACCTTTTCGAATAACTGGCAGACTTCTAGCATCTTTCTTGACAGTAGTCTGGTTGGCAACATGCATTTGCACATTGACCTCTTCCAATTCTTTCAAGGACAAGTTCTGGAAGTCTGGCACAATAACATTGGCTGCCACTTCTCCAATTTCTGGAAATGGATTAGTGTCAATCCCCATGGCTTTTTCTGCTTTAGCTGGGAATTTCAAACTTCCCTTTCGAATCTGCTCTTGGATCTTGTCTCGAAAAACAATGCAGTTTTTAGTTGAGTGAGACCAAGAATTATGCTATTTACAATAAACTTTTCCTTTAAGTTCCTTTAGAGACGAAATTTTGACTCCTTTTGGTAACTTCAGGAAGTTCGCAATAAGCAAATGATAAAAAATGTCATCTTCCTTTGTCAAATCAAAAGAGTATTTCCTATGAAGGTCTTTCTTTTTAAACTGCTGGTCTATTATTGTGTCTTTATGAATTAATGCTTCACAGATCACAGGTTCTTTCCCTACAATCTCTGCTGCATCAATCTCATAATTAGGATCTCTATAATACGTCTTGTATGATGCATTACTTCGATCTTGTTCTTCCTCTAGTAATGCTTCATACCTAGATACCTTATAGGTCAGTTCTACTAAGTCTCTAAACTCAATTGAGTCAAACTTCTTTCGAAGCCTAAACTCTAGACCATTTTGAGCCAATCTCACGAACTCAGGCTCTGGTAAGACAATCCTACATTTGTTTCGTGCTCTTTTGAACCTGGCAATAAATTGAGCAGCCTTTTCATCAGGTCTTTGACTCAACCTCGCCAAGTCTACCATAGAAACTTCTGGCTCCATTTGAAAGAATTGGACATGAAATGCCTCCTCTATTTGTTGCCAAGTTTGGATAGAGCTAGGTATAAGGTTAATATACCATACAAAGGCTGCCCCAATTTGAGAATTTGGGAACAATCTTAACTTCATGTAGTCATTATTGGTAAATTCACCACATTGAGCAGCGAACCTAGCAATATGCTCAACCGTTGACTGGTTTCCATTTCCATAAAAAAGGGCAAAGTCTGGTATCCTGAAGCCTCTTGGGTATTCATGTACCCTATCTACCCATTCTGGGTATGGTTTCCTGTACACAGGAGTTTGAACCCCCCGAGCCATTGGTCCACACATCTCTCTAATAATATCAGCAATTTGGTCCCTAGGGACCATATTTTGTGCCTGTTGAACTACTACTGGAGGAACAAACACATGATTTGGTGGACAACCTTGTGCCTGGGGTCCTCTTGGTCCATAGGGTGGCATGTTTGGGACTGGTTGTCCCTGTGGTGCTGGCTGTTGTTGAGGGTATGGGTGACCCCTTTGAGCCTGTCCTGCGAAAAGACATGCGAAAGGTGCTGGAACAGGTATTGTGTCTTTTCCAGTTGCAGGAAACCCTTCCAACCCCCCGGGTACAAATTCGAACAAAGGATTAGTGAACCCCCTCGTGCCAGGTATGGCTTCAAACATGGGATTTGGAAACATCCTTACGCTATTTTCTTGCGTTGGGCCAAATCCACCAATTTGCATGGCTTCACTATTAAGTAAGGAGACATTTTGATTTGCCACAAGCCTCGAAAGAGGCTCATACCAAGACTGAGGTGATGATCTTTCATGGTTTTGGTTACTAGTTTGACCGTTAGTATGTCCATTACTCTGCATAGGCTATTTATCTCTAGCCAATCTTTGCTGAGGGACATTTGAATTTTCTTCTATATGCCTTGCGTTAGTTGGTTGACGAGTATTCATTCGATTCAAAAAGGATGTTGCCCACCTTTCCATTGTGTTCATTAACTACTGTCCCATGACATCTACTAGGCCACCCCATAGATTCATTGGCTGAGTAGATAGAACAGTGGATGGTCTAATTCCTTGGCCTCGTCCAATATTCTGAACATGTGGTACTTGTTCCAAAGTGCTGGTCTGTTCGACCATAGGTTCTGATAAAATAGGTGCTTCCACAGGATGTGTTATCACATTATCCTTTGGATTAGGCATTTTTATCTTTTCTTCCACACCTTCTTCCAAGCGTTCATTTTCTCCTTGTCTCCTACGTCTAACCATTTCAATTAGTCCCACTGGGCGTGCCAAAAATATATGTTGGCCTTTTTGGCTTTCGAAGGTTATTATTGTAATTGTGAGCGTGCCAGCAAGGATCAATCAGTCCTTACAGAATATTAATTGCCAACCAATTATCAGACAATTGTGTTTTAGTTCTTTCAGCCTCAATGAAGAGGACTTTTACTGGTGGCTTTGTTTAGGAGAATTAAGCAAACAATGATTAAATGAAGAACAATTGTAGCATTTCATTAAGTAAAATGAAAGACTTACAAAGATCCAAATCAGCCTCGTAGAGGGTTACAGCAACAAACTACTTGAAACTACTCCTATGAACAAAGTGCAGTGCAGGAATTTGAAGTACAGAAATGTAAAGAACAAGAAAATGTAAAAACTGGAAAGAAAATAAAGTAGATAAAACTGGTTTTTTAGATTTGAGTCTGGGGGCACTTTCTGGAGCCTTCTCTACTATTTATACTTCTCAATGGCAACCATCAAACTGCATTTCTAACCGTCGAACCGCCCCTCCATGGTTGCTGATCATGTTGCCTTATAGTTAACTCCACTATGCCAATATCTGCAGTTAGGCTTCCCTCCTGATTTTGAATTTAAATATAAGTAACCGTTGAAGCCACATCATTTTGCATCTCTTTGCTGATCCAGTACTACGCAGATCTAATAAAAATCAATATTAACTGCTACGCGTACGATTATGATCGAAGATTTGAATTGTCTTCGCGTATTGCCCTCATCCTGCCACGTGTTGAACTGTGATTGGCTTTATACAAAATATATAGCCAACAAGTTGAATAGTTGGTTATAAGAGAAAAAGTGATTTATTGATGTGTAAAATGTAACATTTTGTCTTATTAGCTATTCTATTTTATTTTGTTAACTATTTTAGCCAAAAAAAAGACTTTCCAAACAGGGCATAAGTACCCACAATTCTATAAGAGAAAAATGACTTAGAATATAACCAAAAGGCTAGTTATGACTTTTATGATTTTTGATTATAATATATTGTTGTGTTAATTATAATTTATTGAGAAATTATAATCCAAGAGCTCTTTAATTATATTTTATGTGGTGTTTTGTTATAATTCTTTTTTTTATTTTATATATATATATATATTTTAATTATAACTTTCATAAAATTGAATTATAACATTTATGATAATTAAATCTACAAATATCATAACTTACCCATAACATTTCTCAAATTGAAATCGTCTATTGTAAAGTCATCGTTGGGTCACACATTTATATTTTTTAATAATATTCTTAATACAAATTTTGGGTGTAATTTTTCTGGATAGACATTGACATTGACATTGCGTGTAATATTTTTTTGCAGAAAAGGGGCTGATGTGAAAGGGTATTTTATATGGTCATTCATGGATGATTTTGAGTGGGCACTTGGTTATACTGCTCGTTTTGGGATCATTTTTGTGGACTACGAGCATGATTTGGGAAGATACCCCAAAGACTCTGCTATTTGGTTCAATAAATTCCTCCAAGGCAAATATTTAATCTCTGGGTCCTCTGCATTTGGATTAATTGAAAGAGAATCTGTTTTTCATAACTAGCACATATGCTTGTTTTGTATGAGTTACTCTTTAAAATATCATATCATTATGTCTCTACATGCGTAATTATTAGATCTTTTATTTATTATTTATTTATTTGTTTGTCTTCATTTTCAAAATAATGCATGTTTTATTTCATTTATTATTTCTTCTTTATCTGTTTTCATTATTTATTTTTGTATTTTTCTTGAAATTATAATAAAAAGGTAAATTAAAAAAATACTCCGGGGGCTTGTCAAAAATATGAATTCCCTCCTCACGTTTTGGAAATTACAAATACCTTCTTATTAAAATTTTATGCAATTGACCTAACAACAACAACAAAATAAAAATAAAAATAAAAATAATAAAAATAAAAAATAAATTATGCAAATACCCTATAATACCAAAATAAAATTATCATATTACTCTCATTTTCATCCACCAACCACCAAATCCATCTGTTTACACCACTAGAATATTCCCCGACCCTCATCGTCGACACACAAAATGCTTGTAAACACTTTTGACTATGGTGTTGATCGAACATGGAAGAGAATTTGTTTTACTATTTGAGAGAAAATGGGGGATAAAGAAGGTGAGACACAAAAAAAGAAAAAGAAAAAAAAGGGCGTATAATAACTTCATAGAGGTTAATATAGGCGTAGGAATTTCATATATAATACAGAGTGAAAATAAACAGATTCGGGCATACCTTTTATGCTCAAACTGAATCCATGAACCATGTGAACTACTACAAGCCGTTGCAAATAACAAAAATACAGTCGCAAAAGACCTTTTACGACAGCCCATGTGACGGCAAATGGGGGTTGCGAATGTGGGGGTGGCAAATACTTTTTGCGACAACAAACCAATGGTCGCAAATTATTCATGACCGCCTAAACTACTTATGGCAACCGCTATTTTGCAGTTGCAAAAAACAAAGAAAAATGCTAACATATTTTTTAGCAACCATCTTGTTACCTTCACACAAAAATATAAATATATAAATAAATAAATAAATAATAAAAAAGTATAATGTTAAGCACTCTAGAAATAGCAATGACAAGAATTCAGACAATATAGCATTGTAGTTTAATTAGGCATTCCATTTGAGTCTCACAATTGGAGCCATATGTGAAAGTTATTACAAAAAGTTCTTTTATGACAAAAATACAATCCAAATGGAATGCTAGTAAACCAAAATCTATAATGCCAGTGTTCACCCCTGTACAAGGTACCGGTCGACTGCAAATTTGTTACCAACTTCATTGTTGGTCCTATGAGTCTCTCACCACAATGATAGAAAACATGAGAACTGGTGCATAACCCCAAACTCTGAAGAAAAAAAAAAAAAAACAGCACAAAATGTATAGATTTAGAAATTATTCAAAGTACCAAGAAAAACCTATATCCTATTTTAAGAAAGATGTTGCATGGTGCTAGTGGTGTGACACCTAAGCAAGTATAAAGTTATGTAAATTATTCTATACAAAATGTATATGCAGTGCTAAAAAAAATTCTAAATAAACAAGGCCACATGACTCGCATCACCAAAGAGAGTTAATAGGTGTATCAACACATACATCATCTCCATGTGGAAAGAAGTTTAAATGAATTGTAAAATTCATTCAAAAAATGTACAAGGAATTTAAGGGAAGTAAATGAGTCATATATATATATATACAAAGCCAGCAGAGTAAAAATTTTGTGACATATCTTTTACTTGTTTCTTCGGAGGAGTAGTATCTGAAAAACATAGAGTATTTGACATGTGGCAGTAAGATAGTAAAACCAATAATTTCTAAGAAGACTAAAATATATGTATAAAGAAACTATTTCAATACAAATGATACTTACATATATAAAATGGTAGTTCTGGTTGAGTAATCACTTTCTTAAGAAGATCAACTATGCTCTGGATTGGCTTTAATGGATGAAATGTGGCCTCTAATGTGCAATTATTAGGGAAACGCACCCTAATCACAGCCTGCATAATGCAAAATAAGCAGATAAAAGTTCTCGTGACATTAAACCTCGTCAGATTTGCCTAAGATCAAAATATATAGCGATGAAGTCTACACTAGTTCGATCAATAAAAGTCTACACTAGTTTTATAACTACAAAAAAAGGAAGTCTAAACTAGTTTTAAATATAGAAAAGTTAGGGATCATGAAAATTTTTTCATGAAAATAATCATGAAAGAGTTATGATCCTTGGATTACTTTGATTAGTGTGTGGTGCTTTATTCTAAGTGTAATCCAAGAGTCACAAAGTTTTCATGATTATTTTCATGATACCTAGCATTGCTGTTTTAAATATATATATATATCACAAATGATCAAACACAAACCTTCGTCATCCTTGATCTGCGAGCAACCTCTTCAACTTCTCGGATTTTTCTTGTCTTCAAGAATTTATTTGCTCATAATTCCAGTTGATGCAATTAAAAGAACATAAGTATCCAAAAGTAACAATCTCATACATGGATATGTATGCTTAGGAACATATATACACAATAAGGCTTTATACACATTATTTATTTCCTATTTCTATACAGCAAGAGAGAAAAATATAGTTCACATAAGATGTAAAAAATAATATCAGAATGTCCTTTATTTTTGCTGATATATGGTATAACCAACAAGGTTGTGGGATAAGATTTCACAAACATTTTATCCACAAAGATGAACAGATACTTTTAAGTAGAAAGAGAAGTCACATTTATCATCTTTCTCACAAAACTAACTCAAAGAATTCATCTGGCTCCTCTGCCAACCAAAGTGAATCATGCATTTTAAGAGGGTACTCCAATACATATTCCACATTACTAGAGTACTCCGTAGGTAATGATGAACAATAATGGCATAAATGGTTTAGTGGTCATACAACTCCTAGACACATTGCTGGGTGTTAGAGAAGCATTTGGGTTTCAAACACACAGATTTCTCGTCCAAATTTTTGTTTCGCAGCTTCGAGCTTCACCTGAAATCAATTACCTAAGAAAGGTTACCATAATCTGAACCAGCATATATCAGTAACCAAATAACATTAAGCCTACATCCAGTCAAACTAGGATAATTCATGCATTCCAAAGGTACATATTAGAAAAACATTGACACTTCTAAGAATGTGACATGTTTGTGTCCAACACATGTCGGACATACTCTCTCTCTTCTAAGAAGGTACATATTAGAAAAGCATTCACATCAATTTGAAGGAATAAGAAATTGCAAGTTTCCTTTATTATTCTTTTGGCCCAATTTTCTTTTTAATTGCAAGATTTCCTACGAAAATAGAATTATTCAAGTACTTAAAAAAAACAAAAATCTCAATTTAGCTCTCAATATCACCCACTCATTCATATCAACTACTCTCTTAACATTACCTGCAAAAATATGCATCAATATATTAATTGACTAACTTGGATGCCAAAACAAAAATGGATACAAAGAGCACATTAATTGACAAAATAATCAGCTCCAAGAATATTGAAAAATTACTTGAACTCTATTATCTTCTAATTCAGTTGGACAAATCAGTAATGCTAATTGCGTAAAGAACACCCTGCAACAGAAATTTTAAGAATTTGAATCAGGAATTTTTCTAAGAGTAAGTAACTGTGCTATAGCACCAGTTTAACTACAACTAAATTCATAATCATAACTCATAAATTAAATGCACAACAAATAAATGATCATATAGACACATAAAATATTGTTAATTTATATTCCATCGCACTAGGGAGCATTCTTCCTTAATTGGGCTGCCAAAGGAGTCCTGTATTTGGACATATTAGGAATAAAATTGGCCATGTAATTTACAATACCAAGAAACTGTTGGACCTACTTGTATGTAAGATTTCATTAAGGAAAATTTGTGGGTCTAACCATCACATCATACCATATAAAAGCAAAAACTAGATAGTAACACAACAGTACCTTTGATTGCTTACAAGTGGAACTTCTACACTCAATCTAATCTGAATAAAAAAAAAACATACTCAATTACAAATACATATAAAACAATACTTATACAAATATACTCTGATTAACAAGTGTATGCTGGCCAATAAATGTAGAAAAAAAAAAAAACAGATGAGAAATGCAGTCTAGGATACTCAAAATCTCATGAACATGACAATAAAATAGTACACTTTGAAATTGGGCAAGAAAGTAAAAACCCAATAAAATTAGCTCCTAAAAATTGACAATGTAGGTAACCTAAATAAAAAAAAAAATGCATACACAATTACAAATACATATAAAGAAATACTTATACAAAAATACTTTGATGAACATGTGTGTGTGGGCCAATAAATGTAGAAGGGAATAACATCAAAATGCAACTTTTAAGGAATGTAAACCCACATATTTGTTCCCTTCAACATTGCTCTGTAAAGCACCAAAAAATATGGCAAGTTCTTGTTGTTCCCATTACATTACCTAGCAAAAATTTAAAATAAAAAAATCCTCAAGCATTCTGGTAGAATTATCAATAAACTATCATGTCTTGAGGGGTATTCTAAATATTAACTTTGATTTTTCCTAACAAATTAGTCATATAATAGATCCACAAAATGTAAGTTTTTATTTTTATTTTTAATACATAGCAACACAAGAACCCAAACTACACCTAGTGGAGTGTCACGACCCAAACCCGCCCCTATGGGTTTAGTACCGTAACCGGCCAGTAATCCGAGATTACCGAAGGCCTGCTTAACAGTAAGACAGTAAAACAGAGTACAGGGGCATGGCGGAAGCTAATACAGTAAATAAACAATGTCCAATGAGCTGTGACAGTCTATATGCAAAAAGACTTTTCATACATATATATATACACAGTACAGAACAGTATGCACAATATTTACAATCATTCAAACAGGGACCAAATCCCTGTCAACAGTACGGCAACAGTCTATACAGATACAGAGACAGACAGGGGAAATAAAAAAAACACCCCTAAGCTATAGCTTGGCAGGCTCGGAACCTCGCAGTGAGGCACAGTGGTTGGCTTGACAAAAAGGGAAGTCTACCCCAACGCTCCTAGCTGCAGTCTGATGCCTGTACACCTACATATATATATGAGCAGTGAGCTAAAGCCCAGTGAATGACATAATGCGTAAAGGGGTTTAGAATGAATGTCCTTACAGTAATGAAAACAGTTCATTTCAATCAGTATATCAGTTGTTCAGTACAGTAAACAGTCATATGTGGTACATCCATTAGCATAACAGTACAGTAAACAGTAGGTCTAAAAGACCGAACAGTAAATGATGGCCATCAATCAGTAAACAGTAGTGGTTCCAACAAAGGAACCGACAGAGATCTCTGTAACAGTAACAGTAAACAGTAGTTGCTAAGGATGCCACAATACAGTTCAGAATATAGGACATACATTCATTCAGTTAACAGTAGCAGTTCAGAAAATAGTACAGTTCAATTGTTCAGAAGATAATCATTTTGAACATATCTTTACACAATTGTTACTCACAGAGTTCTGGGCTACAGTAGGCTAGAGCGTCTCCTCGAAATGCCAACCATAAACAGTACAGAATGAACACACTCTAAGCTACACAGTTGGGAAGGATAATAATAGTTTAATCCCTAATTGCCTCGGTGTGTTCTACATCTATATCCTCATTAAGATGTCTTAAACTAGGCCTAAGAATGCCTAGGATGAGATGAGGATGCAAAGATGTATTCAGAAAACATTTTTAGAATTTTCAGTGAAACAGGGTCCCGCTCGAGCGTAGGTTACTCTGCTCAAGCGGACAGGCAAACAAAGGTCCCCGCTCGAGCGGACCAAAAAGTACTGGATAGGTGAAATTCACGCTCGACGCCCGCTCGAGCGTGTCACCCAATCCTCCGCTCGAGCGGACTTATGAACAGTGCAAAGTACTGGGAGCTCGAATTTCCCACTCGAGCGCCGTTCTCCCCGCTAGAGCGGAAGACCAAAATCTGGAGAATCCATATTTGAGCTCTAAGTTCAAAATCATGTTTTCAAACACCAAATTCGATCCTCTTGGGCCCATTTCCTGGAAAAACACTTGTAAACACATGATGTATTATATTTCAAAGGTCAATTTGTAAAAAGCCAAGGCCCAAGGGTGTTTAATTAAACTCATCCTCAAACCAAATTTCATGAACAATATTCAAACATGGCATGCATGAATTCAAACCAATTTAAAGCTTCAATACATGCTCTAATGAGCTCATTCTTTTCAAAATAAGATGAAATCATGGACTTAAACATAAATATGAGCATGCATGTAACCTTTTGCCATGAAAAACAACTCAAACTCTTCAATATACACACATACATGCATGGAATGAGCTTCAATTCAACATGCTAGAACTAAATCATGCCTTAACTCTACAATTTGACATGAATCATGCAAGAATCAACTTAAAGACAACAATGAGAGGTTGAATTCCTTACCTAGGTCCTCAAATACAAGTCTAGAGGCTCAAGAAGGCAAATCTCCTACAATTTCTTCAAGTCTTTCAAGCCAATTCAAGATGATGCAAGATGAACTCACTCTCTCACTTCCTCTCTCTCTCTCTATGGTCGGCTATGCTCTCAAAATGAGCTGAGGAAATGTTTGCTAAGTGTATAACAAAGCTTCAAAAAGGTTTAGATAGTGGGCCACTAAGTGGCAAAATAGTAATTAAGTCTAATTTGTGCCTTTTATCAATATTTAATCTAATTTAGTCATACCAAATCAATTTCCAATTAAATACACCATAAAATCATATAAATTCTAATGAACACAGAACATCAATCAATTTCAGATTCGGCCGCCGATAAGGCCTTCAATTTGCAGTTTAAACACAAAGACATGAACAGATAATCAAACGATCAACAGATAGAATGCACTTAAACAGATACAGTCAATTAGTCAGTTCAGTATTTCAATCAATTCAATTATCAATTATAATCATTCTCAGTTTAGCAATAATCGGCAATTAATCAGTGATCAGTGATGAGGGTTGTTACATGGAGCCACCAAAAGCTTGCATGAACTAGTTATCTAGTGAAAAAGCCTAAGGTCAAAAGGCTAAGTGACAGAAAAAAAACTACTAATGCCTATGACACAATAATCTATTCAATTTGCTTGTAATTTCTTGAAGCACCTATGACACAATGCTAAACTCAAGGTATCATCTAGCAAATGTCACAAGGATAAATGCATATACAGTAATCTAATAGGCTTATGGGGGTTGAGTGGCACAAAATCATAAACCAATGGTAACACAAATATGATGCTTCATCCAAGAACAAAAATGTTTCATGTAACTAAAATCAAGATGAGACCTTTGTTTAAATTGAGCAAAGTATCCATTTGCTAATTTCAAAATAACTAATTTATTTAAGTTATTTTTTTCACAAACTCTAACTTACAAGTTACAATAAATGTTCTGGCATAGAATTCAAAAAGTAAAATAATAATGATATCTTCATGTTTTCCCATAAATTTCTTTTGATACTATGAAGTGAGGTTTGAGAAATGATTTTTTTAGTAATCTCCGCCTCCGTCTCCAAAAGAAAAAAATACTATTTCAACTCAAACCAAATCAGGCCAATTGGAACAAGAAATAGTTTTAGAGTTCAACTTTTTTCTAAATCACAGAATCATCCAGTCCAGTCTATGTGATCATCCAATCTACCACGGACTTGTAACTTGTAAGAGAGAAGGTAATTTTCATAGCAGGTGGTCAAGTAATTATAGAGAAGTTTGACCCTAGTTCTATCACCATGCAAAATTGGGTACTACAATCATACCCCATAGTTCAACTAAAGGCATAAAAATCTAGATTAGTTGTCATATAGCCCACATCCAGTTCAGTGCTACAAGCACATCATTTGGGATATGAAGTTTATGTAACAAAGTGTTGTTGTGCTCTTATATAGGCATTTGTGGTAGGACATGATTAGGGTGCTTAAGTTGCTTGGTACCTTGGTTATTCAAACCAAATAGAGTCAAAGCTCTTGTTAACTTGAGTGTTCCTTACAGACCAAATTCCCCTATGAAACCAACTGAATTCTTCACCAAAAAATTTAGAGATGGGTTCTACATTTCTCAATTTCAGTTAACAATCAGTTTGAGAATTTTTCTTCTCGTATTATTTAGATCTTTTTCTTAAAACCAGCAGGATCCAGCTGTATATGTTTCCACAAAATCAACACAATATGGCTCAAAATATATAAAACCTGAGTTGTATTGTTTTCTCTCAAGAAATTAATAATAAAATCTAGTTCTTCATTTCTCTATCTTTCTTATTCTTCTCTACTTCCTGGGTTTCTATCAGTAGGAGCTGTTCTTTCACAAATTACATAAAAGATGACAAAAATTTGGATATAGAAAATACACATTTTTCATTTTCGCAGCACAGAAAAACCAATGCTTTGATCAAACTCTATAGTCTTCTAAAAAGCACATATGAAATTCACCAAAATACGACAAGCTAAAATCCACACACATGCTCCAATCTAATATGACAGAAAATAATAATAATAATTCAAATTCAGAATTGAAATCAAGCAAGTTCATCATTTTCGCAGCACACAAAATACACAATTAAGAATTAAATGGTTTAGCTTGTACCTGCAGCAGATGAGGAAGGATTGATTCAAACCAAAGCTTCGTCGAAAGGTGATCTATGGTTGTGACTACAGTGAGTTCAGATGATAAGAAACAAATGATCGAAGTAGAGAAACGAAGAAGTTGAAATACGAATGAATGATTTGAAGAGACGAGAGAGAGAGAGAGAGAGAGAGAGTTCATACTGTTGGAGGTCTCTTCTTCAAACGGCCCTGGTGATCTATGGAGTGAAATCGAGACACAATCGAGCGAAATCAGATTCGGGGAAAATGAGAGTCTATGGGGAAAACAATCTCTGTTAGGGCATAGGTATAAGAAAAGGGCAAGGGCAAAATAAATAAAAGAAAAAATTATTAATGTAGTTGTTGTGAATATTATTTTTTGTGACGGTCAAATAATCAGTCACAAAAGGCCACTTTTCTAGTAGTGAGTTATGAGTTGGAATCCATAGTGTTTGATTCCTTTAGGGTCGTTCTTTGTAGTTGTGGCTAATAATTACTCGATATATATGGGATACAATAATGGGAAACCATCCATAAGGATGTACCAAAATTAAACTCTAAACCCTTGAGAAATCATTTCTTTTTGAAGCGTATGATTAGAAAACAAAAATGATAAAGTCCTTTTCGCTAAAGGAAGGGCAATGAATACTAAATTCTAGCCTAGTGAGTAAAACTTAGGTTATATCTTCTAAATAAAGTTTGTGCAAGACATGTTTGTCCTTCCATTCTAAGAACACAAATGAAAATGTTTGAAAGAGAGTGTAGATGTTTCTTATATGGAAAATATTAAGTCAATCACCAATTATCAAAAGTTAGGCTATTAACAAACAGAGGCCAAAGATTAAACTATACATGTTCTAGCAAGAACTACGGAAAGTGAATGTTTGCGAACGTCGAAAACTAATGGAATAATGAGTTTGCTAATAAAGGGAGTCGCATTCTGGCAGTTTCTGTTCAACGGAGAGGGGGTGGTGTTCTAATCCACGATTCCTAGGATTTAGGAGGAACAGAGCGACCGTAATGGGTTGCATAGTGATCATGGCAATGATCTAGGCTTGTCCTCCATGACAGGGAAGCCTATCCTACTTACCCATAAAGAAATTTGTTAAAATGGGGCTCATAACGATTCTAGGGTGTTGAGACTAGATGGGTGTAATATGATTATTGATACTGGACTGGGTTGGGGGGTTGGGCTATGGTGGGCCTTTGATGACTTCTCTAGAAAACAAACATGAGTAAGTCATGGACCTGGAATTGGAGGTCTCTTCTGATCAATTAGAAGGCCAACTAGTATCTACTTCGGGCTTTTACTATTGATGAATGGATATAGCAGTTTCTGGATGCAAAGGTCTACTCTCTTTTATGCTTGGCATTCAAATCACTTACCCATCTTAGTGGATGTTGAGGAGAAGAAGACGCATGATTTATTGTTTGGAAAACAACCCAAAATTTATTGATTCAAATGTGGTTACGTGATGCTGGTTATGAATCAGTTGTGCAAGATTGTTGGGTGGATACGGAAGATTTTTCAATGGATAGGCTTATTCAAAATGTGAAACAAACTAGTGATTGACTTTCGCACTAGAATCAAGACACTTTGGCCATGTGCAGTGCATTATCAAAAGGAAATTGGCTGAAATTTATGTTCTTGGCAGTCTAGTTACAATGTCGGCTATTGATTTGAAGAGAAAGGAGCGCTTACAAAGCAATGTGGATGATTTGCTAGAGAGGGGGGAGATGACATGGTGTCAATAGTCACGTGGAAATTGGTTGAAAGATGGTAATCGTAATATAGCATTCTTTCATTCGAAGGAATCTCAACGGGATAAGAAGAAAAATGTTATGGGTTTGGTAGATGTAAATGGGCATTGGTGCACTAAGCTAGCAGAGTTGGAGCGTATCGCAGTGGGCTATTTTCAAGACTTATTCTCGACGAGTAACCCACCAAGTATTGTTACGGTTTTGGCTTCAATTAAACCTTGTGTTACACAGGATATTAAACAGAATCGGAATTGTTGATTGTATTTTCTCAATGAATGGATTTACAGAGATGATGATTCATTATATACACATATAACATATATCTTAACCTAACCGTAACTACCTAACTAACTATAGTTAACTTCTAACAAACTAACCACTCAATTATACATTTGTTAGAAATGCTGAAAGACTGAACACTAGTGCTGCATCTTGAGCTGCGGTTTGTCTGGAGCTTGTGGCATTACCTGATGCTGCAGTGTAGACTGCAGCTCATGGGCAGTAGGCTGCAACTCTTGTGTAACTTGTGCAGAAGGCTTAGACTCTTCAAGAGCGTACTTAGAATGATCTGGCTTATTGTTCCCCCTCAAACTCATAGGACTAAGAAGGACTAAGAGATTGCTTTGAAGATACTGAAAACAAGCCACAAACAAAGGTTTAGTAAAAATGTTTGCAATTTGATCAGCAATTTCTTTGCTTCATCCCTTTCTCTAACAAAATGATAGTCAACTTCAATATGCTTGGTGTGAGCATAGAAAACATGATTATTGGCCATAGTAATAGCAGATAGGTTATCACACCAAAAAGTAGGAACAGGCATAGGAATATGAAACTTTGCTAACAACATTCCAAGCCAACTAAGTTCTACTGCATCTTGAGCTAACACCCTGTACTTTACCTCTGAGGATTATCTAGAAACAGTGGGTTGTTTCTTAGCAATTTAAGAGATTAAGTTGGAACCAAGATAAACACAATGGCCAGTGGTGGATCTCCTATCAAGGACCCTGCCAGCTCAATTAGAGTTTGAGTATGCATTAAGAATGAGAGGACCATTGGAGAAACGAAGATCACGAGCCAAAGTCCCTTTCAGATACCTAGCAACCTTTTAACACCAACAAAATGACTATTTAAGGGTGTTTGCATATATTGACAAGCATGATTCACTGCAAAGGCTAGATCTTACCTAGTGATAGTAAGATACTGAAGAGCACCTACTAAACTTCTATACAGAGATGGTTGAGAAAATGGTAAGTCATCATAAGAAGAAGAAGAAGAAGAGATGGAACCCTTAGCCATAGGTGAGGAATATGGCTTACGATACTTGCCTTGGCCAAAATAATAGAAGCATACTTGTATTGAGAAAGGACATAGCCTGAGGAAGACTTGGTAACATAAATTCCTACGAAGTAATTAACGAAACCAAGCTTTTTTATGGAAATGGTAGCATTCATTTGTTGGATAAGAGAATCAATGTAAAAAGGATTACTACCTGTGAGAAGAATGTCATCCACATAAATGAGAAGAATAGTGATGGAAGTAAGAGTCTTTTTGACAAACAAAGAAGAGTCACAGTGACTAGCAACAAAGTTTTGAGTGAAAATCAAAAAGGAAAAAGTGGAAAACCAAGCTCTAGGAGCTTGCTTTAGACCATAAAGAGCTTTGTTTAACTTGCGTACAAGAGATGACTTTGTGGGATGAACAAAACCCTGTGTGTAACGCCCCGAAAATAATTCAACACGAACCACCCACAATAATACACATACACTAAAACATTGACCAATCTATGACAATAATCCTCCTATCATCTCATATTTAATAAATGGATTAGATACAAAAGTCCACTTGCGATATACATTCAACGAATTAAAAGAGCACATGAATCTATGGCACATGAAACATCTAAATCTTAAAACAATGAAATGCCCTTATGGGCGTACATCTTCCAGGGCAATAGCTCGGTTACACAAAATGGTCTCTCGGACCCAAACACATTAGCCCTTGGCTCACAGAAAGATCACAACAAAATAAGAGCTATGTACTCTTTACAATTATCCTCGCCCTCAACTTGGCGAGATCACCTCGTCTTTACCTGCACCAAAGTCTCATAGGGGTGAGCATAAATCCCAATAGAGAATTCTAACAAAGTATATACAGTTATGCAATTCTCAATAAGGATGCAAATGCCAATGCCATGCCATGCTCTTTTAAAGAAATTTCATTTCATGTTCTTCATAAAATTCCCATTTCAATAAAAATTAGCAATCTCAATTCTTCCAATAAAAGCTTGCCATCTCAACACTTTTCAAACTTCCAGTTTTAATCAATAGGGGCGATAAATACGACACTAGTAATCCCTAGGCTGGTGTTTGCAGGTAGACTCTGCGAGTACTACCAAACTGTCATTTTTACCCGTATTAACCGAAAAGCTCGACACCTATCCGCGCGGCTTTTTAGTCTTTCACCATGGACACTCAGGCCAACTTATCAAATTCATCTACACTCCCTAACCAGACTTACCACTGTATTTACCCCATACACATTTCCATAATTCATAACACAACATTATTATCTTTCATGAAATAAATGTCTTCCATCAAAATTTACAATGCATAAATAATAATTGAATGAATATGCAATACAATGATTTTCCACAACTCATAACATTTCCCAGGTTCAAAGTCTCTACAACAATGCCAACAATCACATTTTCCTTTACCTCTTTCTCTAGATAACCATGTGTCTTCAACACACAACATCAATCTCTCATCAATTTAATCTTTTCGAAGCCACATGTGAGGTTTTCAAATACTAACCTCCACCATCTATAATTCTCGCAATTCATAATGCACAACAATCACCATCTCACAATTAAATATTTTTCATGTATTTAACAACAACTTAAAAATAAAACCTCCATTTTCTTATATCAAGGAGATTACCACTTCTCTTACCAAGATGTGAATTCTACACTCACTTACCCATTTTTGCACAAGAAAAGAAGTTTATTCCATGAATTTTCTATGTTTTCAAAAAGCCCCAATTTTCTAGGTTTTCACAAAAACCCTAACATTGTTCATCTCTTTTATAAAATCTCATCATACACTTCAATCTCAACTCATGTTGTCCAAATTTTCAAGAAAATCTCTAAATGAACACAAAATAGAGTTTGTTGCACAAAAATCATCAATCCCTCGAGCCACCAAACCTATTCTCGAAATTTTCAAAGAGAGTTACAAAATCAACTAAAAACTTACATAAATATATAAATAACACAAAAGAAAACCCTCTAGGATTATAAAAGAGTAGTGATACAACCCACATTTAAAACTTTCTACATTTTTGAAACACAAGATTGAAATCAACAAGGAACTAGAAGAAAGTCTTAAAATCATCATCAAAATAGCATAACTTGTATATACGACTCAAGAATGTCCCTACCTCAAACTTGATGAAGAGAGAGAGTGAAACCCTAACTTGATTGGGAACTTCTTCAATTTTTCCACAACACCCAAAGGAGCCCTAGCTTGGATCTTCAAAGTTGGTGTGAAATGTTGATGATCTAGACCCAAAGGTTACAAGAATCAAAGTATTTTAAGGTGTTAGAAAGGTTTTCTAGAGAGAAAGAGGAGGAAAATATGGTTTAGAGAGAGAGAAATGCCAAAAATGAGATACACTTTCGGACTAAAAGGGAAGAAAAACAGAGTTTTCGGATCTGGGCTTTTCCCGCATGTGCGGAGCCCACTCCCGTACGTGTGGCACCTCCCCGCACCTCCTCACGCACGTGTTTTTTTAGCAGTGTGCAACCCACTGAAAAATCCCCTCTCCCCGCACGTGCGGCTTGGCCTCTCGCACGTGTGGCCCCCACCTCGCACGTGCGGCCCTGGCCCAGTAGTCCAAAGTTCTCAGGTTCGGCCACCGGGCACCTCGGACTAGACCGCACCCTCTCCGGAATGGGTGAAATTCAATCACCGAACAAACACAAGAACGAGAACTTTATTTGAGTACGACCTCCGAATGTTTTGAACCCAACGAGCTAAAGAACGGAGTGAAGAGGAAAGAAAAAGAAAAAGAGGGAAAGGACCCAGTCACTATGCTGTGGTTGAATCATGTACACTTCCTCTTCGAGAACACCATGTAAGAAAGCATTGGAAATGTCAAGTTGCTTGATTGACCAATCAAAATGAAAAGCAAGACACAAGAGAACCTGATAGTTAGTTGTTTTGCTTCAGGGCTAAAGTTTTCATGGTAGTCAACACCTTCAATTTGAAGAAAACCCTTGGCTATAAGTCTAGCCTTATGCCTAGCTATAGTGCCATTTGAATTTTTCTTTAACCTATAAACCCATTTTTAACTAATAAATTGTTTGCTAGGTGGGAGAGGCATCAATGACCAACTGCCTTGTTTTTGAAGAGCCTCATATTCATCAAGCATAGCAGCTTGCCAAGCAGGAGAAAAAACAGCCTCTTTATAGGTTTGAGGTTCAAAATTATCGGTAGAAGCAGTGAGATATGTAGGAACTCTAGTCTTTGATCTGGTAAGCATAAGATGACCATTAGTTGGAATGCATGGAAGATCAATTAAAATGGAGGAAACAAGAATCTGAGAAGATTGTGGGACTACAGGGACAGTAGGCTGTGAAGCCGGAGAGATAGGATGTTGAACTTCAGCTTGTGTAGAGGGAGGAGAGTGTGATGTGGCTGAAGGAGATAGTGATTGATGTGCTCCAGAAGTGCGAGGTTGATGTGCTGCAGATGTAGTAGGTTGGTGTTTAGAAGAAGAGATGAAAGAAGAAGAAGAATTGGCAGCTGAAGAAGCAGGCCAAAAGAAATTAAGTAAATGTGGCACTAAGGAAAAAGAATGAGAGGAAGATTGAAAAGAAAAAGATGATCCATCAAAGATCACATGTCTAGATATGTAAATTGGGCCATTGTTAGTAGATATTGGTGGGGTCAAAGGGGAGGATAAGCGGAAGATTCATAGGAAAAAATGGGAATGTTTGTGCTTGCAAAAACGGGTCGACAGAATGGGATTCAACTGTTTGAAAGATTTTAATGTTGCAATGCTAGCTAAGCAAGGATGTAAACTTCTCAAGCATCCCGATTTCCTACTAGGTCGCATTTTGAAGGCTAAATATTTTCCACATACTTCTTTTCTGGAAGTAGAAATTGGCACAAATCCTCCCTATACTTGGCGTAGCATTATTCATGCACAGTCTCTCTCGGCTGCGAGTATTCGTTGGAGGGTTGGGTGTGGTGAGAATGTTCGGATTGTCGGATATAAATGGATACCAAGGCCGAATTCGTTTCAAGTATCGCCCCACCGTTGAATTTTCCAAGTGATTGTAAACTTCTGAATAAAATCAAGGTGTTTGCATGGAAGGTGTGTACTAATATATTGCTAGTGAAGTCTTTATTACGAAGTCAAAGAATTCAGATTGATGATACATGTTCGGGTTGTGTGCATAAGGAAACATTGATGCATTGTCTCTGCTATTGTGATGCAGCAGCTCAGTTGTGGGAGCTAACTCCACTACGAAATCTCATGCAATGGGCCCATAATCAGGATTTCAAGGAGTGGTTTTGGCAGGTCATGACTCTTGCGGATGATTCTAGCATGGGTTTTTTTATTGCCTTCTGTTGGGGCATTTGGATGCGGCGTAATCAGGTAATATTATCTTTTGCAAAAGCATTCTACTGTGGAGGCCATGGTGAATATGATAGGTGGTTTAGTTAATGATTTTACTCAAGTGCAGCAAAGAATTCAGGGTACACTATAGAGGGCAAGTGACATTCGTTGGTGTGCTCTGGAGGAAGGGTGGTTCAAGATTAATTTTGACAGGGTGAGGTTCCGAGAACTGCAATTTGTTGGGGTTGGTGTGGTTATCCACAATTATATGGGTGAAGTTATGGCTGGAGCAACTTTCGTTCTAGGTGGAGGTCGATTGTGTGGAAGCATTTGTAGCTGCTAGGGCAATTGGATTGGCGAAGGACTTGGGCTTTATTGATATTCTTTTAGAAGGGGACTCTTTAAATATTGTAAAAGTTTTGCATGAGAAAGATGATTTCTTTCTTATCTGCATATGGCCAATCAATCCACAATTGTAGAAATTGCAATATGTTGGCACATGGCTTTGCAAGGATGGCTAGAGGTTTGAACCACCAGCAAGTGTGGATGGCAGAGGTCCAGGAATCCTTGATTGATGTTACTGCTTTTGATGCTGTTTGCTAGTTGTTTTCTCTGTAATATGTTTACCATTAAAAAACAAAAAATAGAATACAAAATAACAAGACTTGAACCAATTCTTGGAATTATGACTCGAGTAGTATGTAAATCAATACATATTCCAATAACTTAAAATTTTAAAATGGATTTAATAATGTATATCGACTTTATAATTTTCTCCGTTAATCCATCATAGCCTCTTTTTTTTCATGTGAGTAGACTGAACTATACATGTAAGCTAAATATAGTGTACAACAAAAAGACTTGAACCAATTCTTAGAATTATAACTTTGATAATATGTTAAGTTAGTAATAAATTAAATTTTCAAAAATTAAACTAACAAACATAATATAAAATATTACATATTGGGCTTGTTTGGTCTGGCTTATTTTGATCAAATTATAGCTTTTGGCTTTTTAAAAGCTATTAGAGACTGTTTGATTGAGCTTAAAGGCAGCAACTTCGGATTCTATAGCTTTTGTTCAAGGCAAATTCGTTTGAAAATTAGAAGCAACTCTCAGCCGCTTCCACAAGTGGATTATGCAGAGGGGGGCTTTGAAATTACTTAAATATCCTAAGTATTTGAAGGTATTTACTCTTATACCACTATATATATATATATATATATATTTTAACCCTAATCTTCTCTTTACTGTTCACTGAGACTCTAAGAAAGAGAGAAAGAGGGGGGCGATTTTCGGCGAGTGATCGTCGATTTTTGGTAAGGCTCGCCTCTCTCTGTTATGATCGAGAAACCCTCTCCTCTCTTTGTTTGTCACCTTCGTCGCCGTCCCCCCATCCCCATCGTGATTGATGGTGAACAAAAGCTCTATTTTCCAGTGAACCAAAGCGCGTTCTCTCCGGCATTGTGTTGTGTCTGCGATTTTCGGCTAGGATTTCGAACTGTTCTCTCGTTATCTCTCTCTCTTTTCTCACGAACCAGAGTGGCAAAGCCCTAGTGTTGCGATCGATAACCCTAACCCTAACCACCGCCAGCGATGGCGTGACAATCAACCTTTCGTGCTCTCGTCGGCGTTGCGAGATAGCATGACCGTGACGAACCAGAGCTCACCATTGCATCTGTGATCTCAAACCAGAGCAATCCTCATCCTACCGCCATCGCATTGTTTGCTGCCATTGCGATCACAATCTACGATATGAAACCCCAGCCACCGACGGCAGTAGCTAGGGTTTGTTAAAAAAAAATTAATAAATTAATAAAATTGGTATATTTTGTAATAAATTAAAAAAATAACAATTTTTATATTATTAATTGGTATTCTAATGAAAAAAAAATTAATAAAAAAGAATCATAATTTTTTTTTTAAAATTAAAATTGAAGAAAATGAAAAATTAACAATTGTTGCTAATTGATATTAATAAAATCACAACATTAATATAAATACATGAATATTAATTGATATTAATTATAATGAATTAATAAATTAAACAAAATTAACAAAAAAAGAAGAGAAAATAAGAGAAGAAAAAAAAGGAAAATAGAAAGAAGAAAAGACAAATTATATTAAATGTCCCTATAGTTTAAGGCTTGTGTCATTTTGATTCCTGACTTTTCAATTGTAACACATTTGACCATAAATTTGGAATCTTGTTTTAAATAAGGACAATTGAATATATTATTGCTCAATTTCAAGGGTAAAGTCATCAATTTAACAAAATATAAACTAATTTGACAAAATTAAATGTCAAAAAAATATTTTTAAATTTAAAAAAATTATTTCTACCCACCAAAGATAAAATTATGTAAAATTGATAAATCTTTTACACATTTTTTAATTTTTTTTACTAAATTAATTTTTATTATGTATTTGGTTGATAATCCTATAATGGGTGAGCAGAGCGATGAGGATGCCACTGACGCAGCTTGGGATATTTCGATGTTGTTGATGCAAGATTTGAGATCATCGGCTCGATCGTCGGCGTTTAAGCTGGCCGTCTACGGCAGAAAATCAAAAAGAAAATGATCCGAGCACTAAATTGATTGAAAAACTCGGTCTTTGAAGCAAATTCAAGGTATGGACTCTCGGGAGCAAAGCGAGATCGTATTGGATATAGAGAGGAGTGGACTGAGAGGGCATCCATGGAAGAGAAGAGAAGAAGAGAGGGCCGTGTACGGGGATGATCCATTTGGAGAGAGAGAGAGAGTGCAAAAGCAAAGAGGATGAAAGAGAAACTGGAAGGGAAATGGAGATGAAGATGGAGATGGAGATGAGGATGGGGATGGGAATAAAGGAGTGTACAATGGAAAAGCGAGAGTGAAGAAGATTCTGGAGAGTGGGAGTTGGCCGTCTATAGTGGTGCCAAAAGGGTTACGGTGGTGTTGGTGGTGATGGAAGAGAGAGAGAGAGAGAGAGAGAGAGAGAATCGGTTGAAATGGGTTTCAAGCCAATATTACGGATGGTTATCCATTCATATATAGATAGATAGATAGATAGTTTGATCATTTTATACAATCATGTTTGGGATGTTTTGGGAAGATGGTTAAAAGCTTTTTGTTTTTTTTTTTCACTTTTTTTGAAAAATTTGTAAAAAATGTGAGAGATGATGACTCAAAATAGATTAAAAGCTGGGAAGTAACTTCAACCCACCTCTCAAAAGAGGCCAAACTTTTGGACAATAAGAATTCAAATTTAAATTTACGAACCAACTGTCATTTTATATATTAAAAATATAAACCAAAATATACAAAGTAAAAAGTGAGGAATGAGGAGGACCACCCTAAAAATAGATGTGGAACTTGACAATTTTAGTTAGTTTTTTTAGCTTTTTAATTATTTTAGAATTAATTATAAATATATCTCTTGAGATTTGATTAAAATATGAATCGTTTCCTGTAGTTCTAGAAATTACATTTCACTCCTTAGAGTTTCTAATTTTATAACAAATTGCTCTTTTTATTAATAAATCATCAAGTCAATTAACAGTTTTTAATGATGTTAGAAATATATTTCAATTAAAAATTTAAGTAATTTTATTATTGTTTATGAGAGCAATTATGAATTTCATTTTTTTAGTTAATTTTGTTAAATAAAAAATTCTGACAAGAGGGTATTTGTAATTTTCCAAATCACATGGGCAATCTATACTTTAAACAAACATTAAGGAGTATATTTGTAATTTACTCATTACTTTTTTATGAAATGAAAAAAAAAATTATATATGGGATGATCTGTGAATTTTTTTGTAGTTGAATAGTTGGTTATAAGAGAAAAAATGATTTATTGATGTGTAAAATGTAACATTTTGTCTTATTTGCTATTCTATTTTATTTTATTAACTATTTTAGCCACAAAAAAAAAAAAAATTCCAAACAGGGCATAAGTACCCACAATTCTATTGGAGAAAAATGACTTAGAATATAACCAAAAGACTAGTTATGATTTTTATGATATTTGATTATAATATATTGTTGTGTTAATTATAATTTATTGAGAAATTATAATCCAAGAGTTCTTTAGTTATATTTTATGTGATATTTTGTTATAATTCTTTTTTTTATTTTATATATATATATATATATATATATATATATTTTAATTATGACTTTCATAAGATTGAATTATAACATTTATGATAATCAAATCTACAAATATCATAAATTACACATAACCTTTCTCAAATTGAAATAGTCTATTGTAAAGTCATCTTTGGGTCACACATTTATATTTTTTAATAATATTCTTAATACTAATTTTGGGTGTAATTTTTCTGGATAGACATTGACATTGCGTGTAATATTTTTTTGCAGAAAAGGGGCTGATGTGAAAGGGTATTTTATATGGTCATTCATGGATGATTTTGAGTGGGCACTTGGTTATACTGCTCGTTTTGGGATCACTTTTGTGGACTACGAGCATGATTTGGGAAGATACCCCAAAGACTCTGTTATTTGGTTCAATAAGTTCCTCCAAGGCAAATATTTAATCTCTAGGTCCTCTGCATTTGGGTTAATTGAAAGAGAGTCTATTTTTCATAACTAGCATGTCATTATATCATTATATCTCTACATGCATAATTATTAGATCTTTTATTTATTTATTTATTTATTTGTTTGTTTGTCTTCATTTTCAAAATAATGCATGTTTTATTTCATTATTTCTTCTTTATTTATTTATTTTTGTATTTTTCTTGAAATTACAATAAAAAGGTAAATTAAAAAAATACCCCTGAGGCTTGTCAAAAATATGAATTTCGTCCACACGTTTTGGAAATTACAAATACCTCCTTGTTAAAATTTTCTGCAATTGACCTAACAACAACAACAACAACAACAACAACAACAAAAATAAAAATAAAAATAAAAATAAAAAATAAATTATGCAAATACCCTATAATTCCAAAATAAAATTATCATATTACTCTCGTTTTCATCCACCAAGCACCAAATCCATCTGTTTACACCACCAAAATATTCTCCAACCCTCATCGTTGACACACAAAATGCTTGAGAACACTTTTGACTATGGTGTTGCTCGAACATGGAAAATTATTTGTTTTACTATTTAAGAGAAAATATGGGATAAAGAAGGTGAGACAAGAAAAAAAGAAAAAAAAAAGCGTATAATAACTTCATAAAGGTTAATATAGGAATAGGTAGGGCTGTTCACAAAACCGTAAGATTCGAATAAACCGACTGGGTCGACTCGAACCAATGAGTCACGGTCGATTTCGAATGCCGTACGATCAGTCACCGGTTTCAAAACGCTAAATTTTTTAATATATCGGTCGGTGTTCGGTCTCCCAAGGAAAAATATTCACTACACCTGAACCGTCCGAATTTATAACGTGAAGTATACGTGGCGTTTTAGGATTAGAAGTCAAAAATACATTTTATCTTTAGAGACTTATCCCTTTCTCTATTTAAACTCTCCAAATACACTTGGCAGCATATAATAGGTTGTCAAAGGAACACACACTATCTCTGACTATACCTTATCAATTCAACTACTTTCTCTCTCATAGTCCCAATGAGTCATTATGACTTTTATTTTTATAGAGATCTATATCTATTACTGATCTAACTCTCTGTCTCTCTCTCTCTCTCTCATGTCTCTTTGCTTTCTTATTAATAAAGGTGTTGTGGCATGCTCTCTTTCTCTCAGATTGATGAGATGTCTTCCTGATCTCTTGCACCAACTAGCTCGATCTCAACATTGATCATCTCCGGTAGTGGTTTCTTGATCTTCTTTCGGCAGTGGCCCTCATCTCGTCCCTTTCCATTTATGATATCTCTCTCTCTCTCTCTCTCTCGATTCTCTCTTCCTAAAACCATTCTTTTCCTCATCCCACTCAAATTTGTTTGGTGGAGGTATGTTCATTAAGAGAAGATCTGTTACAGTTTTGATTGAAACTCGACCGTTACATCTCTGGCCCGACGTGGCCGGTTTCGAGCAGTTGGTCGGACGGAATCGGATGATGGATTCTCCCATTCGAAGTGGCTGGTTCGTGTAGTGGATATATATGAAATCCGAAACAGTCCGACCCGTGAACAACCCTAGTATAGGAATTTCACAAATAATACAAAGCGAAAATAAATGGATTCGGGCATACCTTTTATGCTCAAATCGAATCCATGAACCATGTGAGTGAATCACGTGCCTTCATGATGAACTCGAACAATTCCCAACAGTGGGGTAGAACTACCAGAGGACTGCCTATACTATTCACAGTAAGCTCCGTTCTGTGTTTCCATGGAGAGAGAAAATGCGAGAGAAAAAGAGAGAGAGAGAGACTAGTAGATTCCCATGCGGTTAAATCAGTCTCACCCATATAATACATACATTATAACGGGAGTGTTATATAATAACCACGCACAACCCTATCTTCTTAAGAGATGAGACAGTAGGGTTATACTCTTATCCCTAGGACTAGTAGATTCAAAATGAATCTCTCATAATTGGATCTCTCAATGATTCATGCGTTATGCCACCATGGGCAATCCAATCGGGTATGGGTTCTAAACCTAACTCAAATTCCAACATCTCTTACTCATACATACGTTGGTGTAGACACCTCATTTTGATTGACCCTAAGAGTTTGGGCGCTTGCAAAGCCTCTTGATGATGAAATGATATTTACATCATCTTTAGAATACTTAAGGATGTTTGGAGTTGCTGTGTAAACCTGTTTTGGCAACAAATTAACTTTTTACGAAAATGAACATTTTGCCCCTGAATCCGTTTTTAGCCAAAAAAATTAACTTTTTAACATCAAAAAATAGAGATAAGCCTTATTGTATTTTGATCAAACCTATTTTCCAAAAGTAGTAGCCTGCTTTTATCAAAAACATTGATCAGAAGACAATTCGAACTTACTTGGGCCACAAGCAAGCCAACAACATGGAATGTACACGTGTACTATGGCAAAGGATTCGTGTACACCTTATCTGTGTGTGTTCACAGTCATTGCACGTGCACACGAGAATAGTGTGTGTGCACATCCAAGCATGACAGGGTTATTTTTTGAAACTCAATCTTAGTGCATGTTTGGTGGGAGGCAGAGCGAACAAGCGATGAAACCCTAGAAGAGACTTTAAAACCTTCTCCTCTTCCTATAAAAAGAGCTCTGCCCCCTATTTTTCAAGGGGTAAAGACTTTGAGGCATTTTGAGAGCACTTAAGAGCCAAACACCACTTTTTCTTCTCCTCTTTGGCTTAGCCACAAAATTCCCTCACCCACAGCAACTTTAAGCTTCTGCAAATCATCCTAAGCCTGAAGAACTTGAACTAAGTTATAACCAAAACTTGAGGGAGGCTTGCAAGAATTGAAAGAATTTAAACAATCTATTGGAACATTTAAGGTTTTTTTTTTCTTCCTTTTTTTCTCCTTCGAGTGGTATTTGCAGCAGTAGGGAGTTGTTGATTTCTAGTGTATTTTTTTTTTCTTTTTATGTAATGTTGTTGTTATCAAAACACACTATGATTGGTTTATCGTTTTATGTAGGTTTTGTTTATTTCATTATGTGTTTCAACCTGTTTTTAATGGATATTTTTGTTTTGCTTCAATGGTTTTTTTGTTCACAAAAAATGTCGATTGGTTTCGTAATTTTTTTGCACAACAAAAACCAATTTCCACCAAGTTAATTTATTTCGTAATGCAACATCTGTATTTGACTTTTGGTTTGGTAATGTTTCACAGAAAAATGCCATTTTTTTTTTACATACAGTAAGATTAAAATTTTGTCTTGGTCCTTATTTTTTTTTCAAAATACTTTTGTCTTGTAATAATTTTTTTTTTTCAAGGGTGTGAATTATTTCATTTGGCTATTGAAAACACATAATTGAAGGTATTTTTTGGATTGTAAGTTTTATTTTTCGTTTGGTCCTCCAAAAAATGTTTGGCAAAGAAACAATTTTTCTCTTGTTTTACATAAAAGCGGTATATTTTTTAGTTATTGCTTTCGTCATTTTTTTTTTTTGTATGTCTTTTCACAAAGACAAACCCAAAAAATGCTTACATAAAAATTTTGGTTATTACCCAACAAATTTGTTTGCTATGGTTATACATATATATATTTTTTTAAATAAAGGTTTTTATGCTTCAAGTTGTGGAAAGTACGAAACATCAAGAAACAATTGCAATATTTGTTACAGTACTTCACGAATTTATGAGTTGCACAATTGTCCTTATTGTTTGTGATTATTGTCCTCAATCATTCCATTATAGCTTCTCATAGGTAAAATGAATAACGAGGCCAGTCCTATTAATTTTGGTGGTAACCAATCACTATGAGACGCAATTGATGAAATTGTTGTCGACATGGTAGAGGAAATTGATTCGAGCTTGTTGGAAGCGTGCAATAGTGCAGCAACATATTATTACAGCAATTTCCACAATGTACCACGGAATACCTCTATACTAACAAGACGGTTATAGATTTATGAGTTGTTTCAGGGCTATCATGGGCATCGTGAAAATGCGATAGGTATGCCGAAGAATGTTTTTTAGTGTTGTTCCAAGTTCTTGTCGACTTTGGCCTACTAGTACCTAAACGGGAGCACGATTTAGAGGTCAAAGAGAAGGTGGCTATTTTAAATATTTTGCAGGGTCTTGCCTAGAAGACATTAATAGAATAGTTTCAGCACTATGAGGAGACGTTGTCAAGAAATTTCCATGAAGTGTTGCAGGCAATGATACCCTTCATAGACGTTCATAGTAGAAGTTTAGACCTAACGGCTTTGCAACAGCGTCAGTACCCACATCTACAGTCGCAAGCACAATACTTGTCGTTCTAGATGCAATCAATGTATTTTCTTTAACACGTTCATTACAATAAATTACATTTCCGTAACAATGTGTAACGTAACTCCGTACTACCACACACGCCGAAAATAGGACTCCATTGGTGCGTTGGACGACATGCATGTATTGGCCCAAATCAAACAGTCAAACACAAGGCCGTACTACGGCCTCAAAGCAATTCCCACACAAAATATTATTGCGGTGTGTGACTTTGATTTATGCTTCACTTGTGTTCTCTGTGGCTGGGATGGGAGCATGCACGACAGTAAAGTTTTGCATTACGTTACAAGTAATGACTTGCGTTGATTCCCGCATCCTAAACCAAGTAAAAGTTGATTGTTAACAAAATTGTATGCAATAATTATTTTACATATATAACCTAGTTTTGTAAATTTCTTTACTTTATATAAATGTTCCGTGATATATGATAATTTTTATGTGCAGGTAAATACTACTTAATTGATAGTGGGTATAGTAATAAGAAAGGGTTCTTTGCACCATTCAGGGGCTACCGATATCATGAACCGGCAAATCACAATCGACGACCAAAAGACGACTACGAATGCTTTAATAGGGCATACTCATCGTTGCGTAGCTATAACAACAACAATCTATGATTAACACTAATCCATGCTTAATTATGCCTAATAGGTGATTAAAGTGAATTTTTGCATTATATGTTGCTTTATTTAAGTTTATATCTGTTTAACGTAGAATAATTTGTTCATGTTTCCGTTCTGTTCTGCAAATTGAAGGCCTTATCGGCATCCGATCATGAAATTGACTCAAGTTATGTGTTATTTGGAATTTTTAGAATATTATGGTGGGTTTAATCAAAATTCGATTTGGAACGAATTAATTAGAATTAACTAATGCCAAATTGATTAACTCAAGCCAAGTTTAATTAGAGCTCCTTAATCAAGCCTATATAAGGCATATGAGATCTCTAGGCTTTATTTTATTCACTCACTTCCTCACCTTTGGAGTCTTCAAACGTGTGAGAAAGGGAGAGCAAGGAAGAGACTTGAGATCAACTAGAGAAAGGAGTAATTACAAGAAAATTGTGGAGAAATTAGAGAAACCAAGCTAGGCTTGCTAAAATTCAAAAGAATTGCCCATTTTAGGTAAGAATTCAACTCTAGACTTGTGACATTGAGTTAGTAACATGTGAATTCCATAGAATTGTAGGATTACATACAAGAATCAAACCTAAATAATGGAATTGGACATGATTCATGCATACATGTGCATTTCATTACATTTGGAGTATGTCCTCCTAAGAAATTCTCTCATGCATGTACTAACTTAAGCTTAGTTGTGGGAATTCATCATGTTTTACATCCTCTTATCTTATTTTATTATGTTTTGAAAGGTTTGAATCCAAGTCAATACATGCATGGTATATATTGTTATGTTTTCAAAATTCCAAAGTTGAATTTAAACCAAATGGCAATGCTTTTGGACTTAATTTTGCAAAATGATTTAGAATTCTCAATGTTTTCCAAGTTCACAGATGATTTCTCATGTTTTTGGCCCAAATGGATGAGTTTTGTAGCTTTGAAGTTGAGTTTTGGACTTGAGAGTGCAATCTGGAAATTCCAGAAATTTCACCCTCCGCTAGAGCGACAAAACCTGCGCTCGAACGACCACTCTGTGTCTTGCACCTCCGCTCGAGCGACCAAAGGACCGCTCGAGCGTAAAATGCATGCTCCCAGAAGTTTGCGTGCTTTGCAAACCACTCGAGCGACAATAGTTGCGCTCAAGCGAGGGCATGAGTCTTATGCTCGAGTGAGTGTCGAGCGAGCATCGAGCGAAGAAATTTAACAACCAATACTTTTGTAGATCGCTTGAGTGACGAAAGTCACACTCAAGCGACCAATCACATTTGCATGTCCGCTCGAGCGAAGGAAGTTGCGCTCGAGCAGGGGCCCCTATTTTCAGTATTTTGACTAAATGTTTTCAAATACATTTTTGCATCCTCATTCCATCTTAGGCATTCCTAGGCCAAGATTAAGACACCATAAAGAGGATAAGAAGTAGAAACACGCCAATATAAGAAAGAATGAAGTTAATGTTTCGAGGTGTGTAATTCAGTACGTGTTCACTTTGTAACTGTGTAGGTCACACACTGCAAGACGTCTGACTTTCCATTCCGTCTGTTTGCCTTGAAGCCATCTTTTAATTGTGAGTAATAACTTTGTAAAGCTATATTCAATTATAAGTATTTTTTGAATTATATAAAATGATCTGTTTTCTGAAATATTATTTTTTATATGAATGAATGGTTGTCCAATATTTCTGAAAAGTATTCGTGGCATCATTAACTTTAGATGACATCTATTATCTATTCTATTACGTCCCAACTATGGGCCAGCTGTACGTCTCATGAGCCAACTGTTATGGATCCTTATGTATACGTCCCATTTATGGGCCAACTGTACGCCTCATGAGTCAACTGTATTGTGTCCGTGCACGTAAGTCAACTGTATGCCTTTATGGCCGTCCCTTTTTGGGTTAACTGTTTCTGTTAGGGCTAATGAATGTACCACTTATGATAAACTGCAAATTCCAATATTGAGTATGAAACTGAATTTGTTTCTGTTTTGAACTCTAATTTCTGAACATGATCATGAACCTATTTCTGTTAACTACTGATTTTTGTTTTCTGCAACTGTTTTGGACAACACTCATTAAAACCCTTTACTTGGTTATTATTCACTGGGCTCCCGCTCACCATTTATATTATGTATGTAGGTGATCAGGCCCGTGACCAGGCCCAAGGTTGATGGCTTAGAATCCCATTTTGTCAGCCACCTTTTGCACCTCCCAAGGAGGTTCCCGATCAAGTAAAGCCTTGTGGCAATGTTTTATGAACATGTAAAACTTTGTTTACTTTTGGATTGTGAACAGTTTTTATTTGTTGATCTGTGCATGGAGTGGCGTATAATTACTGTATCTATGTGACATCACATATACGTTTGTAAAAGCTTGTAAAAAATTATTTTTGTCCCATGTATGTCTGCACGGCTCGATGGATGTTGTATTTTGTAAATTTGCTTCCGTAGCCCCTAATTATATGTTATTCTGTCCAGAGGCCTTTGGTAATCCATGTCACACCCCAAACCCGAGTATGACCGGCCTTAGCCCAAGGCACACGTAAGCCTAAACACGAATTCATAATCACATTGAACAACTATACAATAGTCTAGTAATAAATAACCAAACTCAATTCAATGACATGCCACAAGTATAAACGGTAAAACCAACCGTAATCAATACCATCCAAACTTGTGGGATATAAACAGCCCACATATCAAAATAATCCTAAATGAACCACAAAAAAAAAAAAAAAGAAATATGCACAAACTTGACATAACAATCTAAAACAATATAGCTGAATGTCCTAGAGGTCCATGCAATTGAGTCCTCACTATGCCACGAGTGCACTCTAAGTCCTTCTAACACCTAAAAATGATAAACAACTAAGTCAGCTGATAACTTAGTGAGTAGCAACATGGATAGTAAATACAGTTTTGAAAACAAGGTTCAATTCCAAAATAAGATATATATCACAGAAACTAGATTAGCATACAGTTTGGTAAAGAGAATCTGTTTCAAAAAGAAGGTTCCACAATTCAACAGTTAAAATACTCATGTCTCTTAAGAACATGATAAATGACATTTTCCACTTAAAACGGATTATAACATGAATACCAATAATTTTCTGGGTACCAAGAAATAACAAGTAACATGCCACACAGTTCTCAAGGCTATAAGCCCCGTTGGATCCAATACCGAACTAAGAGTCATCCTCAGGGTGGCAACCTGGGCCTTTTCTCTAAGACGATCCAATTGAAGGTCACCTAGCCTAACCTAGGTCTTTTCCTTACAATCGTTGAGCACTAGAGTCATCACGGCCCAACCCGGATCTATTCCCTAGTGGTCAGAGTCACCACACACAGTGGAATAATTTCCCTGGACTAAAATATACAGATGGTCCCAATAATCAATACACATCAGTTTCGCAAAACATGGTAGTTCACCATTATAAACATGAGACCAAAACAAATAGTTTACAGCATGCCAAGTTCACACATGTTTCAGAAATAATTTGATTCCATTGATAATATAATAATTTATCAAAACAGTTTAGTCTTGAAACAATAATTTAATTTTCCAACAGTTCAGGGTAGGGGAACATTTATAAAAATATGTAGCATGAAACTACTCACCTGAAAACGAAATAATATAATCCTTGAATAGAGTATGAAAGTCCAACTAGTGCCCTAAACCAAGTATAAAGACTACACGTCACTACTAATTTAAAAATACTAAAGAGAATAATAAACTAAGTACCCCACACTAAAGCATACTAACACAGCTCAACCCCACTCACCGTTACTCTTAAATAATACCTAAATTCATGTTTTTCAAGGTCTAAAATTACCCAAGACATAGGTTCCGATCGAAACTTAACTAAAAGTAACTTTAAGATAAAACAGAGTTTTAAGCAAATTTTCCTATCTATTCGCTAACTTTGAAAATTAAAACCCACTCCATGCCATTTGAAAAATTCCAAAACCCTCCAGATATCAACTAATATATCCTAAGTTTCAAACCCAATTGGTTATACTTGATTTGCTTATCAAAATAATTATTTACAATTAATTACACCCAAACAGGTTGTTTTCTGCAGCACTTTAAAGAAATTAATGGTTCTCTTAGTATACACGAGCAATCAACGCAAGGCCAAAAATGTAAGAAACTAGACTCATAACCGGGTCTAATGACGCTGATTTGATAAATTTTTTATTCATACCCAAAGAGAACAACACTTCCGAACTTACTGTTTTAAACCAGTTTTCTGGACAAGTTTGAATGCAGCAGTTAATATAGATTTTGACTCCCAAAACTTATGAGAAAATTCATATATGCAATTTAATATGTAATTAATCTACTGTAAAAATTTAAGTTCAACATTCATTCGTTTGTTATGGTTTCTTGATTTTTAAAGTTTGTGGTTCTATACAGAATTTTTTGGATTAAGAATTACACCCATTATTTCTCATCACCAATCACTGACTTGGCACCCAAACAACACACCCATTTCTCCTATTCCTTCCCAACAACAAGCAGATTACACTTATGACCCATCACAATATATAGATATAATAAAATAGGACAATACCTTAGAGCTGTAGAACCATAAGATGCTTGAAATTTCTCTCTCTCTCTCTCTCTTTCCTATCTCTTGCTCTCTCTTTCTCCCTGACTCTCACATTTGCAAGGCAGCTGCTGCTGCTATATTGTATTAGGCAACCTAGGGTTACATTATGTATCTAAACAAAAGGCCCTAAAATATTATCTTTTGTTTTAATTTATTTTCTCTCTCCATTAATTTAAATAAAATACAAATATTATTAGATCAAAATATGCTTACTAATTTGCCACTTTTTTTATTTTTTATTTTATTTATTTTTTTAAAATAATAAATCTTGCCTCTAAATTAAAGACTTTCACCATAAATTTATTTTAGGTTTAAAATTAATTAAAAGACTCTCCAATAATATTTAATTTGCACTTTAGGATTCACCATCGAAATATTTGAGATTGTAAGATTATTATTATTTAATTATTTACTTTATTTTTATATTCGGGTTCTCACAATCCAAGGATTATTGGCCGGTTACGACGCTAAACCCATAGGAGCGGGTTTGGGTCGTGACAGTAGCTACATCGAGAGGACGTTTGGGGCATGGAAATCAAGGTGGGGCATATTGAGGAACATGATGAAATACGATTGTCGGACAGTACAAGTTCCTTTAGTTGCAGCATCAATGGCCTTACAGAATTTCATAAGACAAAATAGCCTCATTGATGAAGTAACACAAAATATCCAAAATGCAAAGGATTACGAAGCACCGGACCTTACTCGACTGCCCAACAATGACAACGATTGGAGATATAATGATGCCAGCAGATGACGACATTGAAATGGCTAATGTGAGGGGCGACTATTACATGTGCCTTGGCAGCGCAAGTGTGAGCACAAGTGCAAGCGCAGTAACTTTGTTGGCAGAGGCAATGGGAAGTAGATCACAAAATTATTTGCGTGTATATGAAAAATGTAAATTATGTTATTTTTTACATTCTGTTTTTGTTTGTTAAAGAAAAAAAAAAAAAAAGTTAATGTCATCAAATGTTGAGGGTAAAAACAAATTCAATTTTTTTTAAGACTTATTTATTTACGGATCAAAAAATAAAATCTTTTTTATCTTTTAAATCACCATGAAATCTTTGCATTTTAAACTTGGCAACTGTAAATTTTTATTATGCAAAATCATGATGCCAACACACTTTTGTTTCACAACACACTTTTTTTCTTTTTTTTCTTTTTTTCTTTTTTTTTGGCGCGGGGGGGGGGGGGGGGGGGGTTCATCGAAACAAGAGTTTGGGAAAGAAAAAAAAAAAAGAGTTTTTTTAATTTGACAAGTTTGGTTTGGTTATGACTTTTGCAAAATTGTGAAATTTTCGATCGATATGGTCATGCCAAATGCCAAATGCCAAAAAAAAAAATCAACATACAAAATTATGATGCACAAAAATTGTTACAATTTGTATAAATTATTTAACAAAAACATATTTTCAACATTGTCTAATATTTCATTTTTTACAAAAATAAAGCATGCGTATTTTGTAAAATAAAAATAAATAAAAAAATAAATAGCAAAAATATTTCAATATAAATTTTGAAAATAGTTACACTTTATTATTTTTTTCTAAAGAAAACTCTCGTTTGTGTATGGGTTTTGAATTGTATGACTTTTGATGAAAGGCAAAATTTTGTTATTAACAATCCTGATCTCAAAATAAAAAAATATGGTACAAAAAAAATTGGAACAGCAAAAGCAAAAAAAATAAAACAAAATCATACTCCATATTTTAACAGGGATTCCTGAGTGTAATACCACATAGGACATATTAAGACTTCATTTGTAAGAAAAGAAAAGAAAAGAGGATAAAATATTAGGGGTTGGCTTCTCTCTAATCCGTGATCGAACTGGAGGATATTGTTGAGCCCGTGAGGGCTTATCACGGGTTCCGTTTCGATAATCTAAATTGTTCAATATGTAGAACTCGTCGAGTGCGTTGATCGGATATCGATAGCTATGTGATCAAATCAGTTTTGTATAAAAAAAAAAATGAACGATGAAAAAATAAACGGTTAGTAGAAATCTGATCTGATGAAATAGCTATCGATATCCGATCAACGTGATTTTTTATAGGCATGTAGTACTCGACAAGTTCTACATATTGAACGGTTCAAATCATCAAAACGGGACCCGTGGTGGACCCCCACGAGCCCAACAGTACCCTCCAATCTGTTCATAGATTTGAGGGAAGCCCAGCCCAAAATATTAATATGTATGATGACTCTTGCATCACTGCTCGCTGTAGGAGCAAGGACCTCAAAAAAAAAAAAAAAAAAAAAAAAATTACCTCTCATCAAGCCGTCGTTGTTGCAGATTTTTGGTCAAAATGAGGGGGGAAAATGTAAATTTACATTACTAACCATTATTTTACATTACTAAAATCTAACAGAGTAATACTAGAGATCTCAAAAAATTATCAAATTTTTTACACAATATTTGCATAGATGTGATTTTCTAGCATCTTTTTAATTTAAGACTACATTTTGACTTTTAAAAGTAATCCTAAGAAAAATTTAGTCTTAATTGTTAGAATAATGTATAGAGAAATAAAGAGAGAATAAATTGTATGTATTGAATGTTGTATATTATGTACATGGTTGGTCTCCTTTATATTGGAGATGTGGATCTAGTGGAGTAAGTGGAGTAGGTGGAGTATTATAGCGACCCCGGTCTTTTCCCATTTAATTATTGTATCCGGACTTATGTTCCGTGGATTCCGTTGCCATATTGTTGTTGATGTTGTCCTTTATTTCTTCAATTGGAATTATAATTGTTTTGGGCAGGTTGATTGCAGGTTGGTTGGGTTTAGAAACCAAGAGTTGATGTTCAGTTTTTGGCTTGGTCGCTCGAGCGAGCTTATCTTCGCTCGAGCGAGGCCTTTGTTTTTGGTCCGTCGCTCGAGCGAGCATTTCTTGGCTCGAGCGAGGATTGCGTCCAGTGCTAGACCTGAGAGCAGTGTTAGCTGGCTCGAGCGAGCTTATCTTCGCTCGAGCGAACTGTTAGTTCTTCGCTCGAGCGAGCCTTTCTTGGCTCGAGCGAGGATTTTCTGTGTCTGGTCGCTCGAGCGACCAGGTCTTCGCTCGAGCGAGCCTATTTTGCTTAAATACGCAGCAGCGTGTTTCAGATCAGTTTTTTCAGCCCCTTCAGTTTCAGAAAACCCTAGGTTACGAGTTCTCTCTCTCCTAACTTATCTTCTTTCCTAGGATTGATCTAGTTAGGGTGTGTTTTTACCCTAGTTGCTTTACAAAAAAGGTAGAGGAGAGTGAGGGCTTTCATTTAATCTGAACAAACTTGGATTTGGAGCACTTTGAAGTTTTGGGCATCATCTTCATCTTCTTCTTTTTGAGTTATATCTTCGAGGTAGGGATTTCCTACTCCATTTATACGTTTTAATCCTAAGTAGTGGTATTTTGGTATGTGGGGGTAGTTTGGTAATTTTGGGAGAGACCTTAGGGTTTGTCATAGATTAATTTATGTAATCAATTTAAGGGAAGATTGTGATATTGGGTAAATTCATGAGATTGGGGAATTTAGTGATTTAATGTTGTATTTGGTTAGTTTAAATACTTACCTTGAGAATGTTGAAATTACATGTGTTGCTATATTTATTTCTTGTTTAGAAATAATTGTTTTGGGCTATCGGTGGAGGATAGCCATGATTGTTGTAGACATTGCATGTGGATTAGGCAAAATTGAAACTAATCATTTGGTTAAGTTGTTGAGTATAAAGGTTGGAATAATACGTTAAATTTATGTATTGATTATTGTGTATATGACTTTATGTTTATATGCATTACTTGTGTATGGGAGGAGATAGGTGATGTACTCCACGGTTTAGGGGAAGATGGGGGATGTACCTCTAAACCGGTTAATGATTATGGGAAGATAGGTGATGAACCCAGGGTTGCTGCTTATATGCGCGCCTATAGCAGAGATACAGCTCATATGCTTATCTATTTGATATGATACATCACCAAAATGTGTATCAGTTGGGAAGTATGGAAGTGAATTTGATTGTGATTGATGCAATACCAACTTGTGTGTTTGTTATGCTATATGAGAGGTTTAACTTGATTTGTTATCCCTGTTGAATTGGAAAGATTGTTAATAAGAGATGAAATCCCCGTTGAGTTATTTGGGTCAGGTTCTGAGCCATAATTGGAAGGTGAATTATGCCATAGACAAAGTGTCATAGGCAATGTAGACATTTGTGTCATGCAATTGTAAATGGATTATGTTGTGTTAACCATGTATCAGCTGCTACTGCTTTAGTTAATTCTTATGCTTGGTTTAGTATTTCTTTACTGGGCTGTGGCTCACCCTATATGGGAACTTTATTTTCAGGTTCAGGCGGTTCACTACCTCCAAAGACTTAGCTTGTGAGGATTTGGACTTGAAGACTTGTTTTATTTGTTTTAGTCGTTTTATTTGAATAATGTAAACATTCAAGCCTAGGGCTTTATTTGTTTGAGTTAGAACTCATGAATTTGTGTCCAAGTGTTGGCTTGGCAAGATGTAAGCCCGTAGGGCATTTATTTTGATGCTTTATTTCATGTTACTCTGATGATTTAAATAATATAATGTTTTTCTTTTAATAATGCATGCCTTGTTTTATGTTTAATGGGTTTAATTTTGAGGGCGTTACAAGTATACAATAGGTGGAGTAGGTGGAATAGGTGGCGTGGAGTAGATGGAGTATACATTAATAGCTCCCTTCAAACTCAAGGAGGATAGGCACAAACCAACTTGAGTTTGGAGAAAGTAACAAAACAGGAAAATAAAATAAAATAGGATAGGAAACACTGTATGGTCGTGTCATACCGTTGTCGTCTTCGTCGCGTTGCTCACTATTTAAATCGAGGTTGAGGCTGGATAGAGGCAGTGCAAAATAAACCATTCTGAAATCTCTTCAACCCTTTCTGACATTCCCTGAAACACTCTGCTTCTCTGAAACACTCTGCAACCCCTAACATAACATGGTCTCTTCTTCCCGTGGTTCGCTCACCCTTTTTCCAGACCTGAATGAGTCCACAATAGAGATAACCGGTTCTGTCGCCCTTGAAGCGCAACCAAGCACCCCTGGACTGAGTGCAACTGCCTTTGCTCCATTAAACTTTCCGATATTGTTAGTGGAGCAAATAATAGCAGCGCAAATGGACATTGAAGCCAACTATTTTACGCTGAAGTCGTGCTTGGAGACAATGACTGCGGTCTCCAAGTTGTCGCACCGGCTGTAGAATAGAACTAGTGAGGTGCACCAGTTAAATGCCCAACTCGCTCTGCTCCAGCGCATGTATAAGGATGCACGAGCAGAGATATGCGCACTGAAGGCAGAAAACAAGGAGCTAAAACGGAAGGCCACTGTCATGTTTCGATTCAGAGGTCTGCCATATGTTGCGGTTGAGGAGCAGCGGGGAGCTAACGTGCTCGGTGGATTGGGAAGCACTGAGGCAGGGCCGGCCAGAGTCGCCCAAGAGGAAAGCAAAAGGAAAAGATCGGCAGCAGAGTAAAGGAAATAAAAATCCCACCTGTATGTGTGGTTGTTTGTGTTTGTTTTTGTTTTTGTTTTTTGTTTTGTGTTGTTGAATAAAGATTGGGACCCCCTTTTCCCCCACCCCCTTTGACCCCCTTTCTTTTTTGATTGGTCACTTTTTCGTTTTCTTTTTCTTTTTCTTTTTCTTTTTCTTTTTCTTTTTTTTCTTCTCCTCTAATCACCACCCGCCACGTGTGTGTGGGGGTGGTGAGGGTTGAAGCTTGAGGAGGTCTAAATCACTGCTGTTGTTTTGTTTTGTTTTGTTTTGTTTTGTTTTTGTTTTTGTTTTTGTTTTTTTTTTTTGAATGTAGAACTGTGATCGGGGTTGATGCCCAAGATAAATAAAACAAGGTTGTTGTGCAAACTGGATGGCATGAATGGGACAAGACTGAGCAAAGAAAAATTAGTGGGTGTGCAATGTTCGTTTTGGTTTTTTTTTTAATTTTATTATTTTTGTTTATAACAAAACCAGGCATCATTCAGTAATGCATTTTCGAAAGAGAAATATTAAAAGGTAGTGGTGGAAAGAAAAGTTTAAAAGAAATGATGGGAAATAAAAATAAAGGTGGGTATTTGAAAGAGATTAAAAGTAGTTTGGAGAAAACAAATAAAAATAATTGATTTTGAAATCAAACGTGATAGGAGGAAAAAGAGGGGACAAGCCCATGTGATAAAGTGGAGAGAGAGGGTGTTGGGTTTGGAAAGATCATAACATGGTGCAAAGAAAGAAAGTGGAGAGAGCTCCACGGTTTGGTGGCTCGACCCGGTGCAAGGCCATGAGGCCGAAGATTGTGACCGTGGTGGAGCAAGAAGCTAGCCACAACAGACCCATTTTCATGGACCGGTTCAACGAGGCTCTACATTACTACTCGACGATGTTCGACTCGTTGGAGAGCCCCGGGTTGACTCAGCCGAATAATAGCCAAGACGTGGTGATTGCGGAGGTGTATTTGAGGAGCTTACAAATCAGGAGCTGGATTCAAGAGGCATTGTAGCGCGCTTGCTCGGGAAAAACCACAATTGTAGTTGCACCCCGTCTATCAACAATAAGAAATGCCCATGTCATTGCTATGATAGACGATGGGAAAGTGGCCGAGCAAGGTTCACATTCGCACCTTTTGAAAAACTACCCGGATGGGATTTAATCACGAATGATACAGTTACAGAGATTCACACATGGGCAGGCGCTGGACATGGCATCCGGTTCGAGTTCTTCGAAATGGAAGAAGTTGGTAACAGTGGCACTGATCCAAAGGAATCATGGCGTACCTGATCACGTTTCTGGACTTCGATTTGGAGAGGGAAGCCATTGGTGACCCCCTTGATGTTGGATGATTGGTTGGAAAGTGGACATAGTGGTTTGGGATTGGGTAATATATTATAATAAATATATATATATATATATATATATATATATATATCTACATAATAAGGGAGAGTGGCTTTTGAAATCTGATGGGACTGTTATCCCTTTGTCAAAATGTGAACCCTTGGATTGATTCAATCCAACAGCTAAAAAATGTCCAAGAAACAAATTATATTTACAATGGTGATTCAATCCTACGGTGAGTTTACAATGGGGTTTCCATCTCTCTCTCTCTCTCTCTCTTCAAAATTTAAAATTGAGTTTTCTCCCTCATCTCTCACTCTCAGAGCTCACTCTTAATACATAGCAGATCGGCGACATACTAGCAAATTGGCGATATACCAGCAGATCGGTGACATACATAGCAAAATCGGTGAGGTTCCTCATGAGGTTCTCCAAAATTTTTGGGCGCTTCACATACCAGCCCTTTTTTTTAAATGAAACCGACCTTATATTGATTACAATTTTTTTTTTTTTTTTCTTTGAAGCCACAGAGATCATCAATTGATCATTAGTGGAGTAGAGAAAGAACGATTCGCAAAATCAAACTGTGAGTATTGTTGATTTTTCTTATACAGATAATATACAAGAATTTGATTTTTCTTACACTTTTATGAAGAATTGGTTGGGTTTCACGAATTTGATTTTGGGTTTGGGTTTCGCAAAATCAACCCATTTACTATCATTTGATAACCATTCTATATTCCTTGCTTATTAGTGTTTGATCAAATGTTTCAATGGAATTAGTAGGCACACAACTGGAATTATTCTCTAAATCCAGTTGATGGTATCCTCTAAATTAATATTCCTCTAAAATGTTTCTTGGATGATTCCCATTATCCTCTAAATTCCATCAACTGGAATTATTGGGATAAAATGTTTGATAACCATTCAATTTACACATAAGAAATCTCAAAAGATGTCAGTATTGTTGGGTGGGTCTGGAGATGTGAAGTTGATAACCATTCAATGGGTCGGTCTGGAGATGTAACCATTCAATTGGATAACCAATTTACTCAATTTTTATTTGGAGATGTGAAGTTTTGTTGGGTAGGTCTGGAGATGTGAAGTTGATAATCGAGGGTTGGGTTGTCAACAAGGGTGCTTTATTATTTAAGACTCATTTCAGCCTTATAACAAACTATTAGTGAACTGAATGTCATGATGAAAAATACTTGATTTGCCCATGGGTTGTTATGTTTTTGTTGTATGATATGATGTAAATGAAGAGAAACTGTTTATCAGTTTCCTCTGTGTGTATGTCCACCATTTAAAACTGCTGTCAGGGTAACTGAAAAGGTCAATTTGAAATTGCCAGAAAGCTGCTGAAAGAGGAGGCTATGGAGGCAAGAGATATGAGTAGCTTGAGTTTCAAAAAAAAGTTGCCCGTTCCCATCAGATGCTCCATGACGCCTCATGGAAGGTAATAGCTATTTTTTTTCTATTTTTAATGCCAATGGAAAATAGTCCGGTGTTGTTACTCTCACCAGAAAACTATTTTGTTTGACCCCTTATAATGCCATCCTACAGATGCCCTCTCAGATTTTATCATGATCTTTTTTGGCCTCAACAACAAATTATGGTTTTGCAGTATATTTTCAAGATGTATGTTGGTTTTCATATGCAATTTTAGTGGGGAAGAAAAAAAAATTTGAAGGCATTAAATGATGTTTTAGCACAAACCAAACTTGGGTTTTGTTGATTTCGGTGATGGTTTTTTATTTTCATTTATATATATTTTGTTAGCCAAACAATTAGTGTGCGTGTGTATGTGTGTTTAATTTACATTTATCCAGTTTACTAGCTTAAGATATCATAACTGCAGATACAGTTTCATTCAGCTTTTAAGTCTATGGTGAATTGTTTCATTGCACTCACTTGCAAACCATAGATGCTAGCTTACCCATTGAAGATGTTGAGAAACAGTTGAAGGAGATGGTATTGGATTGTGTGACAACATGCCAAAAGGGGAAAGCCCTCTCAAATCTATGGTAAAATTGAAGTTAAAGATATGGAGGGCACAAGTTAAGTGTTAATGCAATTGTATCAACTTATGATGTTGCACTTGCAAAAAGATATTTGGGTAAATTTTATATTGTTTAGAAGGTATTGTTGCGTCACCCTTTTTATTCCATTAAATTAATTTAATATAATATGCACGGCCCCATTATAGTCACGGTGGAGCAATAACCCACCAGCCATAACCAGCCATAATAAAATAATATTAAAATTTTAAAAATGGAATTATTCAACAAATTCGATGCTTTAAATACTAAAAGGATAATGGGAATCATCCTCTAAATCCAGTTGATGGTATCCTCTAAATCCAGTTGATGGAATTTACAGACAACAAATCCAGTTGATGGAATTTAGTGGGCACTTTTTGTTTTCGGTTTGATTTTGTGGAGAATTGGGAATCATCCCAATAATTTTTAACTTGCTTTTGGATAATGGGAATCATCCAACTACCAATATTATTTTTCTCTTGATTTTTTATGTGGTTATTTTTCTATGTGGGTTTTCTGAGTTTAGGCTTAAGTTGCAATGATGTTGTGTATATTTTTTCTTTGTTAGGAATAGACATCATTTCTTTACTTGCATTTAGCTGAACCTTTCAGATTCACTTTTCATGACACATAAGCATTCAATTTTGCTATAGAATTGTTGGTTATCTTCTTCAACATTACCTTTGGTCAGGTAACTAATTGCAAATTTTGCTAGAAAGTTGTGGCGGTTGTTTTTGATGGTCAAATTTTGGATGTTCTGTAAAATGCCTCAATTAAAATAGTTTACTTTCTTACATAATTATACTTTTTTGTTGTTCAAATAGTGAGTAAATCTATCAAGCCAAGTAAATGGCTAAACAACCTTTCCTACAGAGAGTTTGATTAACCATGCTTGAATGCACTTAGTGCTGGTAATGTGAATGTCCTAATTGATCAAAGTTATCTTATAGTTTATTCTACATCCCCCCCCTCCCCCACACCCAAAAAAAAAAAAAAATAGTGAGTGAATCCATCATAGTTTATTCTACATTCCCCCCAAACAGTGAATGATACATGCTTAGATATTTGGTAAGATTAAAAATGGAGAGCAATGGCACAACGGCCCATTTAACAAGTGAGCCTTTTTTTTTTCTTCACAATTTTAGAAGTTTATTTTATTGAGTTTCTTTTTATTGGAATTTTTCTTCTTGATAGGTGATTTTGGGGGTGGAAGAGAAATTTAGATTATATTGATCCAATAGAATAACTTTGCCTATTACTTTTTTCACATCCTATAACTCTACCAGTGCTTATAATCAATTAAAATTTTAATTTTAAAACTTAGACACTGCAGGCACAATTGTATATTCATTTTAAAATAGATGTGACAAAAAAATGTGGTTATAATAAATTAAATTTTTGATTGGATGGGTTAGAGTCAATTTTTTTTTCTTCTGCTTCCCTTTACTCCTGTGACTCTTAACTCAATATATTTTTGTTTCATTGGGTGAAAATCGTCTGTTATTTTTTACAGGAGCTAAGCCTATTATTTCCTTTTCTTTTTTTTTCCTCTCATTTTTTATTTTACTTTCAGAGTGAGGATTGTAAGTTCTGATCAAAAATAAAACAAATTATGCTTTCAGCTTTGCCAGTTAAACAATGCTGAGATTGGCTCAATGAGGTCTAGAAAGAATTTGTAAAAAAAAAAACAGTAAAGAGGTCTAGAGTAACAAAAGTTAGTTTTAAGCTAATTGGCCGTTTTGATTTTTCTTCAAATATTTGGTTTTGGAACTACATTAATTCAGTAGACTATCTATGCTATTAGTTAGTCATCTTGGAGTAATGAGTGATGGTATAAACTTACTTTATGCTTGAAGCAGTTTAAACTTGCTTTATACTTTTAATTGGATGATTATGCATAATGGTACTTAAATAGGCACTTAAATAGCTTACAAAAGCCTAGGCCCAATTCAAACCAAGGTTTTTTAAATAGGCACTTAATATGGAAAGAAGGTTTTTGAATTTGTCTTACGTGGCAAGAAATTGTCTTAGTTAACAAGTGAAAGAATTAACTGATAGAATTTTTATGCCCTTTCGAGGAGCCTTCTATTACCACTAGAATTAAGGATGTGGAAAAAATGACACAAACTATACAAAATTTCAATATATATATTTTTTAGTATCTTTATCAAAAAATGACATAAATTTTACAAATTTCAACAATGATACGTATAAATTACAATTATGTTTTGATCTTAACATTAGGCACGGGCATACACTAATATATAGATATAGCTCACTCTCTTCTCTTTCCTCATTTCAATACACAGCTACACTACAGCATCAGCAAATGGCTCTGTTTCTCTCTATATGCTCTGTTTTGTTCATCTTCTCTCTCTACAGCATCTATGCTTCCGCAGCTCTTCCTCCTCTTCAACCACATCTTGATGGTAAGCACTGCCTCACTCCCTTTTACTTGCTTTATATACATCTCACATTACATCTCTATTTCTCTTTTTGGAAGAAATTGCGTGAATGTGATGTGGTTTAGTTCTAATTTGGTTTGTAAATCAACAAAGTTTTTTACTTTTTAGAGTAACTCTAACACTGCATTTCACTTAACAAAAGTATATATAAAATAATTTTACTTTTTAATTTTATCTCACAACTTTACCTAATATGTGTACTCCAACAACAATTGCTACTCATGAAATTAGTTTGCCTAGCTTTTAGAACTCTCTAAATGTAGTTATCCAAAAGGTGTGAGGCAAAATGTAGATCCATTCTTGGTGAGTTTGGGACTAGCAAAAAAAAATAGAGTTTTTCCTTTTAGTATTTTTTTTTTAAAAAAACAATTGTGTAGAAAAAATTTACTTTTCAAGTCAATCTACTAGATCTTAAAAAAAAAAAACAAACAAACAAACAAACAAAACAAAAAATTGAAAAAAAAACTTCTAAAAGGTTCATTAAAAATAAAAAAGTCTTTCGTTTTTTTTTCCCGTCTTAGTTGAATATAAAAATGTAATGTTTTCTAAAAGGCTACCTATAATTTTTCCTTTTTTATTTTGAAAATTTATGCTAGACTAGAGAGTATTTTGTTGCAATTTCTACTTATAAAACATAAATAAATTAAATAAGTTTAAAAAAATTGAACATAAAAATTGAAAGTTGAGAAATAAGTGCATTTACCTTTAGTGCCCATTTCACAAAATAGGCACATTTCTCTTTCATCTTTATCCTAAATAGCATCCAAGTGGTAAACTCACATGAATATTATAAAATTTTATGTTCCACAGTTATCTTAGTAGTTTACATGGATTTTAATGTGTACTATTTGGGCGTTGTTTTTATATATTTTTGAAGGGTGACACTTTTGCCAAGTAAATTTTAAATTTTCTACTTTTTTCCACGATATGTACTATGAAAATATGTCATGTTCCTAAATACTCCTATCTAGACTTTATGTCCCTAAATAATTTTTTGAAATATGTCATGTTCCTAAAGTAATCTTTCTTTTTTAATCTTTTTCCTTATTCATTCTAAATACTCTACCACTGTTGGTTGGATATGAATCTATAGGAATATGTTAGTTTTGATACTCATTTTCTTTGGAAAAATTCACAATAGTTTAAAGTTTGTAATATTTTATTTACCAGTGTGAGCACTTCCAAATTGAGGCATGAGTTATAGTTATAAAGGTAAATTCATGATTTAATTGTTAAGCTTCGTTGGAGGGTTTATTTAATATGATTTGAATTTTCTGGCTAGAGGATCATGTATATTTTTGGATCTCAATTAAAATATTATATTGTCCTTCGTCTCTCTTTTATTTTTATTTTGTATTTTTTAACCTTTATAATTAACATTGTTTCCAACTGGTTTGTTTTCTTGATGGGAACTCAAAGCAACATATTCATCCAAAAATGAATATTAAACACAAGGTAAACTTTAATTGCTTTTTGATTTTTTTTTTCATACTCATTTTATAAATTTGAATTTAATTATTTGTCGGTTTACAATCTTAAAAAATTCTTGTCCATTGTTTAGTCATGATGTGTAGGCATAAAAATAAATAAGGTAAAATTATAACGTTTTTTTTAAATATTTGGTCAGTCATGTAACTTTTCTTTTCTATGAAATACATGTCTCACATTCTTTTTTTGGGTTTCCATTGAACAATACTCTCAATGAGTTAGAAGAGTGTAGGAATAGCCTAGACTCTTGCATTGGGAAAAAATACACAGATTAGTAGGTACTTGGATTATTTTTCTCTTACAAGGTTGTCTTCCACTATCAACTGAATTTTGTTTTATATCATGGTTTTAGTATTGAATTTTGCTTTTTCTTTGGTTGTTTTCTTTTTCTTATTGTATCAAACATGATGTTTTCACTACAATAGGTTTTTAGGTAGCTACAGTTTGGAGGATTGTATGATTTGTTGTCATTCTCAATTTCACTCTCTATGCTATTGTTTTCTTTCTATTCATTTATCTACTTTAATAGTGCAAACACATGTCTATTCACTTGAACATGGAATGATAGGTTTCAATCGACCATAATAGCTGCATTGCTTTAAACAGTGATGTTGGCATTTGCAAGAGAGTTTGAAGTTATTATATTGCGTTGTAGATATCTCAACATTGAATCATGTATCGTATCAATTCTCTTTTATGTAGCATGCTACTTTCTGTCTACCAAGTTACTAACCTAACTTTCACAATTTGAATTAATTTCTCACAAGCCAGTGGAAGCAAAAGCAAGATGGTGATAATCATGATCATGTTGCTTAGAGCTTTAGAGCCTTGAATAGATAACCATAAGTGATGATGTACTTGGATGAAGAATATAACTCTGTTTTGTCATCACTTGAATTGTGAAGCTTTGTGAATTTCGGAAATTTAGGAATCATTGTTATTACATTGTTCTGTACTTTATATCATTGTCCAAGCAGAGAGATTGGACAGTTGTCTCATGTATCATTTTAGATGGTCAAGATCAATTTTAAACATTTTGTCGGATCTCATACAGCTAAGATCAAGAAGGCAGCTTTTTTAAAGTATCTTGAATATTTTGGTAAGACTAATTATTTCTTTCTAAGATCAAATGGTGAGAGATTGTTTTTTCACCTTTAAATTCCCTCTCAAATGTGTCATGTTTGTTCATAAATTCCACCTTTAAAGATCTCTCAATTTTTTGTATCTTGCTTCACTTAGAAGCTCACTCCACAAACCTTTATCCATCTCTCCTCTCTTTAACCATCTGCATTTTATCCTATTCATTTTCTCTTGACATGTGGGTATGATCTATGTTTGATCTTGAGGGTTCATTTCTTTGGGATTGTGTAGTTTTTTTTTTATTTTTTATTATAGGTATGTGTAGCTCATTTATTGTTTCAGGACTCAATTTATGGGTATGTGATTATTTGTGACTTTTGCTGCATATATGTTGACAGTTTTGTAAAATAATTGATTTCAATGTTTTCTTTGGTGGGTTTTAAAGGTAGAATGAGAGAAAAGCTTAACACTATGACAGATTTTTGACCTAAACAGAAAGAGCGACTTTAATTTTTTTTGTCCATATTTTTTAATTCATAGTTATTTATTTTTATTTTTTTTAGAGGTTCGTAGTTATTGATTTTTTGTTTGTTTTCTTATTATTATGCTATCTACTTTAACCAAGAGGAGTTTGGCTGATGGAATTGCCTAATTTTAATTTTGGTGTCATTTTGAAAGGAAAAATGAGTAATACTGAATTTTCAAATTACTTTCCAATTAACTTTTTAGTTTTCTTCTAATCTCATTTTCTATCGGCTTTTATTTGTTGGGCAGATTTTTATCTATTTTGTGTTTGAGTGATCTAATGAAAATTACTATTTTTGCTTAGGACCGCTTAATTGAGCATAGTCTATTGATTGCCTTTTTTTAGCAATTGCAGTATTAATTTTTAATCATAATTGTTTTCGAACTCATAACCCATTTGATATATTTATTTGAAATCATACAAACAATTCATGAGATGCGGTATGCAAGAATTGATAGAAAGCATGCTTAGACATTTTTTTTTTCCTTTCCTTTTGGAATGTTTTTAGGCACAAGTCATTCGCTAATTGTCTTATATGAAAATGAATTAAAATAGCAAATGACCCGTGCTTGATTGGGGATAAAAAGATCTTAGTATCTTTGTAGAATTTTCACCAAGATTGCTTACGAAAATTACAGGGTAAGTCATTTTTTTTATATTTTTATTTCTTCGCATCTTGATTGTAACCCATTAAGTATTTTCTATCCGTGACACTTAATTACTAGAATTAATTTAGGAAAAATTGCAAATCAGTGGTAAGACCAAAAAAAATTGCAAAATCATGGAAAACTTTATCACTTAAATTATTAAAGTTGATAAGCTTTACTATTGATTTGCAATTTTCCTATTAATTTTTAGATTTTATTATCGATTTTGCTATCAATGGTTTTATTTCGAAAAGTGGAGAGACGAGTTGACTTTTTGCTATTCGTTTTAAATTCTCAAAAGATGTACAAGTGATTTAGAAAAAAACATTTGACTGCTATGTATGGTTGCTACTTTTTGTAAGGTTGTTATTTTTCGTACAAGTGATTTAATATTTTTCATGAATGTACAAGTATTTAGTATTTTCATGGATGTACAAGTGATTTAGTATTGCTCAAAAAATGTACAAGTGATTTAGTATTAATCAAAAAATATTGTTAATTGCTCAATGACCCAATGTCTAGCTTTATATTGAACTGCCTAGGTATATTAGCTCTTTCTCAACTTAATTAGTTATATCTGAAAGTTTTCATAACATTTGTAGGTTTTTGGTTGATGTCAGGTTGTGTTGGGAGTACATTTTTCTCATGTCATATTGTTTGTAGGCAAGTTAAATTATTATTATTATTCCTAGATTTTTCTCACGTAGTTTCAGGTTTATAATTTGCAAAGAACTATTACAATGTGACTTGCAGCAGCAGCACCAGCAGGTGTACATTGCTTGGTATTTAAATTAATTATTTTAGATTGCAGAGCACTGGTTGGTGTGCATTTCAATTTTAATTTTCTTAGATTGTAGAGCAATAGTTGGTGTGCGTTGGTTGGTATTTAATTTTAATTTGTTTTTTTTTTTTTTGAATTGCAAAATACTGGCTGGTGTGCATTGTTTGGTGCAATTTTTTTTGAATTATAGAGTGTTAACAAATGTACAATACCTTGGTTTGTATGTTTTGTTTTGTTTTTACAATTTTTTATTAACTTGCATAGCAAGGGTGCTTTTATTTTTAATGTTTGCATTGATATGAAGTTTATACTTTAGAGTCATAAAGTTTTTTTGATAAAAATGAAATGTTTATGATTGCGTTACTTGCCGTACTTTAAATAGTTGATTGGAAAATATTTATTTTCAAAATATACAACCAAAAATATTTTCAAGTTTTTTAATAAAAAATCTTTTCAAAACTAACCAGACCTTCATTCATATTTTGACTTCAAATTTTTAGCAACAAATGGATAAATTACCTTTTAACCCAATAATTTTATATTTAATTACATTTTGATCTCATCATTATTTGCACTGTGCCTTTAGGCACGGGCATAGACTAGTATATTTATATAAAATAAAAGAAAGTTGAGTTGGGGTGCTTTATTGAGTGGGGAAAAAGGAGAGTGGTTAATGCGGGTAAGAAGAAACTCTATGAGGCAAAAGTTTGGGTGAAGCCATGGATGAACTTCAAGGAATTGCAGGAATTCAAGCATGCTGGTGATGTTGGTGATACTCCTGCATTAACCCCGTCAAATCATGGTGTTAAGAAAGATGGGTATGGCCCAAGATGGCAAGCAGTGCCAACGCATGATCTTGTGGTTCAGGATGCTGCGCATCATGTTGTGAAAACCATCCAGTAGAGGTCCAAAAGCAGAGGTTCGGATGAAGTCATTGGGCAATAGTGCTGAGAAAGAGGAGTGAAGGTATGTGTAGAAAACTCCAGCGGGCAGCGAAGGCAAAGTTGCCGGCTAGCTGCCCGCCAGTGAGAAAGAAATATAGGCCTAAATCTTATAGTTATGATATCATGTTAGAATAATGTATAGAGAAATAGAGAAAGAATAAATTGTATGTATTGAATGCTGTATATTATGTACATGGTTGGTCTCCTTTATATAGAAGATGTGGATCTAGTGGAGTAAGCGGAATAGGTGGTGGAGTATACGGAATAGGTGGAGTATACAGTAGGTTGAGTGGAGTAGGTGGAGTATACATTAACATTAATAAATATGTTTTATGCCATGCATAGCATGAGTAAACCGCTAGTAATTAATACGGTGAAAAAAATAGATTAAAAAATTTATTATTTTCATATAATTTTATATTATTTTAGAGAGAATAATTTTTAAAATTCAAAATTTATCTTTTTTATATTTATTTTTTTCTAAAATTAGAACCAAACAAAGGCAAAATATATTCAAGGTAAATAGACATGTGGCATAATATGATTGGAATTAGAATTAAATTGACTCAAATTGAAAATTTTGATAACAAAAATGGCAAAATTGAAACTTAGGGGACTCAAATAATGAGGAACCTATACTTTAAGAACTAAAATTATTTTTTTATCTATATTGTTTCGGTTATCAATGTGGATAGACGTTATAATTAGAATCAAATTGACTCAAATTCATAACTTTAAAAACCACAATGATAAAATTAAAATGAGACTGAAATAACAAAAACGTATATTTTATGAACTAAAACTCTCTTTTATTCTATAATCTACTTACATTTTATCAAACTAAAATCATCTACAAGGACTGGAGTTCTTGAGTCCACCTTTCAAGAGAAGACTTGACCATATAAGAGCATCAGTATCAGCCTCTCTACAATGGCTTTGAAGCTATAGTAGAGAGCAAAAGCTGTAAATATGTGCTCCATCAGACTCGCTATAGCCTTCATTTATTTTGCCTTTGCTACAGTGCCTCACCTAATGAAGCGAACCACTGTTCATAGATTAATCAATTTTTTATTATATTTTCTAGAGCAAAGCTGGGCCAAAAAGCCATGGCCGCTCAAATTTGACCTGACCAGTCAACCGCCCTCAGTAGGTTCAGCCCTGTGTTGCTACTTGACAGTCTCGTTTTTCTCTATCCTCCTCTCTCCTCCATTAAAGGTGTCTGTAACTTCAAGTTCTTCACCAAAATCATCATCATCATCATTATGTACAAGTTATTATCTTGATCCTTTGGTTTTACTTATTGAATCTGTTCATTTTAAATCTCAATTACACTTTTTTTTCCCTTGCATTTGGCAATGGTTTTACTCTTTTAATTTGATCTCATTGCTTTGGTGCTTGTTTATGATATTTTTATAATAGTGTTCCTTGGTTTTCAGTTTACAACTCTGACCATATGATTAGGGTCTTCCAACTTAAAACCCAAGATGTAATTTTTTATTTTCATGTGAAGTTTCTAGAAATGGGTTTTAACTTTCTAAGGGAAAGAAGTGAAAACAACTTTGATGTTTGTGTTATCTAAAATCACAAGATATGGAGATAAAAACTCGAGATGGTTCAAGGTTGAGATGAAGAGTTTTGTTGTTAAACTACCCAAATTTTGATCCAAGCTATTTCTGTGATAATCTCAAGTTTGAATGTTGTGGGATAAATCCCAACCGTGTTCTTGAAATTCATATATTTCTACTTGTCCTTGTGAGATAACTTTGTTTATGCTTGCTTGTTCACAATTCTTTTTGCTTCATTATTTTTCCCTAAGTTTTCTTCACTGTCTCAATTCACGTCTTTATCTGTTTCTTTCTTTATTTCCTTCATTATGTTCTTTTCACACCATAGTTTTTGAAAAAGATAAAGAATAAAAAATAATATTTTAATGAAATAGAATTTTATAATAGAGAGTTTGATGAAGTGTGTACATAAAAAAGAGGCTAGCTAAAATACAAAAGTAGATTTTGGGTTATAATTTGATTTAAAATTTGCTAAGGCTGATGCGGATGCTCTAATTCACCACATAGGATATATTAAGACTTCGTTTGGAAGAGGTAAGAAAAGAAAAGAAGAGAAAATATTGGCCTTGTTTGGTTTGGCTTTGAGAAAAAATATTTTGCAATATGCTCTACAAACACATTTTTGGGAGTAATCAAACCAAACAGATTTTTCCAAAAAAATTTCTGGATTTTTCCAAAAAAATTCTCAGAAATGTGTTTGATTGACTTTTTTCAAGATAACTTTTGAAACATGTTTGCAAACATATTTTCAAAAAAAATTCTCAGAAATCCGTTTGGTTGGCTTTTTTTAGGAAAAAATATATATATAAACACCTCGAATTAAGTAAAAAAAAATGTACAAAAATGCAAAAAATGATATAAAATAAATTCCAATGTTATACATAATTAGATATTTCCATTTTTATACATACTTGGATTTTTTTTTTCATTTTTAATACATCATTTTCATATTTTATATGTAATCAACATTTTTTTCTATTTCTATATGTAATTATTTTTTGTCGTTATTGTACATAATTGTCATATTCATATTTGTTATAAGCATATTTTATATGTAATTAACATATAAAAGGGAAAATTACAATGAAAATACATTACAGTTAGTACCACATGATTTTTAAAAAAATAAAACAAAACAAAACAACAAAAACAAAAACAAATATTACAACATAATTAGTACCAATACATGAACTAACATTATAAAAATTAAAGTACAACCATTGTTTGCAACCACGGTTACTGACATCTTACTTAAGTAGAACGAGAATGAAAAGTACCAACAAAAAAGGATCATAATAGTAAAACAAAGAAAAGCGTTGCATCCACAAGCCCAAAACAATCACTTCTCGCCAGTACGAGGCACTTGAGCAGTTCTAAGATGTTGTACCTCACCATCATAGTCGTCTACCCACAAGAAGAAGCCCCTATGATTATCTCAATTAGAACAACGGAAAAAGTAACGACCATTGTTTGTTTGGGTGCAAGCCATAATCACCAACATTGGACCAGCGCCACATGAACAATTTGGTGTGACCTTATTCTGCATATAAGTCAAATGAGCAATCCCACTTTCAAATTATGTAAAATCAAACAAATCATAATATGAAGTATAAATACATAAAAAGTATTTGGCATACAACCACATTCATTAACCTACTTTGAATTACCAAAAAGCATTTACCCGGTTGTAATCTACCTATTATTGTATGCTTCCCACATAGATGCTGCAAGCTCATCTCGCCATTGTCCTATCTGCAGTAGTTGTTTACATGACATATTTACATGGTTGTGTTGTTGTATAGCTGGTACTCCATCTTCATATCCATTTACATTTTCAACTCCACCTTCACCATGAACTTCACATGCACCTTCACATTCACCTCTACCTCCACCTTCACCTTCATCTTCGTCTTCATCGTCATCTTCATCTTCATCTTCATCTTCATCAGTTGATTCTTCTGCATCAAAAAATTCATCCTGCTCTTACACTGTACGGATCCAGTTATGGAGAACACAACATGCCATAACAATTGGCCCTTGGCATACCATATCATACCGTGGCATGTGTTTCAATAATGGAAACCGTTGCTTCAACACTCCAAAGGTTCTGTCTATTACATTCCTCAAAGAAGAATGTCTATAGTTGAACAACTCCTTTGGACCATGATAGCAACGTCGCCTATTAAACTCTTGCAAATGATATTTTTGTGCACGATATAGGGCTACGTAGTCGGGCATATTTGTATATCCAGTGTCTACAAGATAATACTTATTTACAGTAAAGCACTGTCAATAAGAACAAATCATGGCATATCTGGGTATCGCACAAAAAAAAAAAAAAACACTTACTCAGTGTCGGGTGTGAAAAGTCAGCGGTACTTGTGGTAAGTGCTTCCAAAAAAAGTTCTCGAATCATACACACTACCTTCCCAACCAATGTATACAAATGTAAACTTCATGTCAAATGAACATGCAGCTATCACATTTTGAGTAGTATTCACTTTTCTACCTCGAATGACATTTAGTCAACTTCTCGTGTCACAGCAGCAATTTGTGTGCCATTTATGGCCCCTACACAGTCCTATATCATTAAAATTTGAATGATTTTTAGGAAAAAAAATTGGCCAACGTTCAGATCCTATAATTTGTTCATGCATGTAATGTACTGTTGTTACTGTCACATCTATATTAGATCATGACCATATTGATTTAATTTGAAATCAAAATTAATTTATGAACACCAAATATGTTGGTTTGCATTTATGTTCATAAGACTTACTATATTAGGTTATGAGCCAGAAAATAAGTACAATCTTCAATCCATATAAAATAATTCAAATCAACTGCCATGCATGTTACCTTAAACCATGGCCAGTAGCTTCTATCATATCAAATTTGAGGAGGGATTACAGCCATGTTTGGTGGTTGGATTATAAATGGTGCAAGATTTCCCAGTGCTCGCATCATAAGTACGAAATGTCGTCATTTGAGTGCTGAAAGCGATCTCCAGCATTTCTTGTGCGTGAACTTTGACCACAAATAAATAAGAATATAGCCAACGACTCTTCCAATGACAATCTCATGTTTGACCAATCTACAACATTTCTACGCACAATCTCTTTAACCAATTCCATAAATGTCGTGACTTCCATACGTAATTGGTTACGGATTGATTTCGGATTTCCACTCAGTAAGAATTATATGTGTTGATCACTAGTGTATGGACAATTACGTTGCAATTATTTCATATGAATGTCATTTGTTAGTTGACAAACCATGTGGTAGTCCATCAGATTGTCGTCATCGTCACTATACGGGTCGTACAAATTGTTCGATTGCCCTCTATTTCGTAATGACGACGACATCTAAATCGCAAAGGGTCAAATGATCAAGGAATTAATTTTAATAATATAAAATTTAGGTAGTACGTTAATAAGTACAGTACTCATAACAAACACATGTAAAAGAGCATGGTCCGAATAGTAGGAAATAAGAAACATTGGCATGCACAATTCATAATACTATTGCAACAATAAAGAAAACAGAAAGTGGGGGGGAAAAAATGAGAAAAGGCCCAGCATAGTCTAAATCGAAAGCAAATAGAAAGTGGGAAAAAAAAATTAGGACAAAGCCCACCATTGTTTAAACCGAAAGCAAAAAAAAAAAAAAAAAAAAAAAAAAAGCAAACAAATTCTGAAAGCACCCAGCCTTGTCACAAAGTATGTCCACCTTCACCTCCACCACAACTGTGGGATCACCAAGCTTGTCACAAACTAAAGATCCAAAGATACCTCATTTCCGGTTCCATGTACATGATTCGCCATTCTAACAATGTGAACATGTTCATAGCCTTCAAGTACAAGCTTGAATCCAAGGCCATTGATTTGAGTATGTCCATGCAGGCTGAAACTGAGTACGCATCAGTTGCCCCAGCATTTGTCTCAGCTCAAAGGTAAAACCTTTCACGTGTGTCACATGAACGTTGTCATGATTGAAGTGCATCATCCATTCTCATGTTCTTGCTTGACTGCCCTTGGCCACTAGACTTACGCTTACCTCCAGAAGTGCAAGATTCATCTACTACGCTTTTCCCGGAGGTATATGCATGAAAGCGTTCATCCATTTCTCGCTCGTCATCAGATGTAGGTACACCCTAAAGAGAATAACGGGCATATGCTCTAGTAGCAAATGTCTTGGCAAAGATTTCTGACATTAGGTCATAATGTTCAAGTCCTTTATTTTGGAATTGTTTAGGATTTGGATGTGCCTACAAGTTGTAAATATAAAATAATAATTAGACCAAAAATTCTCTATACACATGGTTGTCGTCAATGTATGCAACAAAACAAATACTTGAACATAATTTTCGTAAACATCATCTCAGGCAGTCACTGTTTGTGTTATTGGATCCCAGCCCAATCCTGTGTGGTTTTTTAAAGCAACAAACTTTTTGTAGTTTGCCTTCAAACGCGCGTACTTACCCTTTAACTTTCTTTGGCTAAAATTTTTTCCAAGCTTCTTAGTCATCTCCTCATCAATTGTTTGCCACTACTTTGGGACAAAACTTCTATCTTTCTTTGACATGCAAGGACCCTCTTTCTTTATTTCATTCAGCAAGATTTCTAAAAATATTTAACATTGTTGGACCCCCACATCTTAAAGTCATCAACATCGTTAGCCATACTAGCCTAATACAAGTGCAACAGATGTACATTTAATGTTAGCTGCCTTTAAGTTGTTCATTTTAGTAATACAGAAATAACATTGTGTTTCACAATAAATGAAATGAAGTAAATGAATAAGAAAGTATTTGAAAAATCAGTAGCAGTCAATTCCACATAGCACTGTGTTTGGCAGCAAGTGAAAATAGGATGAATCAGCTGCAGTCCAATGTTGATGAACATGAAATGAAAACTTAACATGACAGCCTTTAGTAAAACAAAATCCACAACTGATAAGCATTACACACCAACAAGATAATTTGTATTGTTGTCAACTTAAGAGCAATAAAACTGATATCTGTTTTGTTCAACAAAGTGATGATGTATTTTTGTCATTTTTGTTTCAGGATTTTTTAGATCAACGGTAATCAATCAGACTAATCATCCCACAACTAATAAGCAAAACAAATCATCAATCTTCTATATTTAATTTCATCTTAAAATGATTTTGTTTACCAGATAAGGACAATCATTTTCAGCAGTGGACGAATCGACTGAGGATTGAGGAGATCTATTCCTCTTCTTTGTTGGTGTATTGAACAACAACCGAGGAGTACAGAGTTGGCTTGAAAATGGCACAAAAACTTGCTTGAACAAAACCAATAGATAATGAGCAATTAAAAACTAATCAAAACTTGTAAGCTAATAATAATAATTGAAAATTCCAGTTGACTTAAAGGAGCCAATTTGCAGAAACCATGTAAAAATTCAACATTAATGGATTGGTTTCAGAAATGAAGGAAATTAAAGAATCAGTTTGGTCTTCATTGGTCCGTGGAGCCTACTATGTATATTTTGTTGGGCCCTGTTTGTGTTTTATTTATTTTTATTTTTTTTGTCTTCCCCCTCATCGCTCTGTCACTGTCTAACTTTGCCACAGCCCCATACACCAATCACAAGGTCACTGCAAAATTGGTAATCGGCATACAATGAACCCAACAAGATAAAAACCACATAAAAAATGATGGTCCCCTTTTTACTTCAATTTTTTAACAACCCCAAACACAACAAACATGTACCAAAAAGTCAAACCAATTGATACCAAATAAACCGAAATTCTTCAAACACCCAATACAGAGGCAGACACGGTGAAGAGAAGAAAAGCTAAGATTGGGAAGTTTGTAAAGAAAAGATGCCAAGATTTGTACCTCTTGCTTGTCGGGTTTTGGTGGACTGCAACTCCCACCGTCTACATCGAACACCACAACACGGTCTGTCCGTTTTTGGTGTGAAAAATGTCATTGTGCTTCGTCTTGGTGGGGTTTGAAGTTAGGCACTTTGCATTTTATAAAGGTGAACAACCATAGATGATGGAGATTGATATTACTATGGCAGATTTTTTCAAGATTTGAAGAATCGCAGACACAGAAGTTAGGGCGGAAGATTTGGGGAAATCTGCGAGGGAAAGAAGTGATTGTGAGAAGAGAGTTAGATACCCCAATTACCTGAACCCTCTGTGAGTCACGACACCTTCATCTACATATTGGGCAACCACAAATTTGAGACAGAGTAGGGTTGTACGTAACAGATTTCTCAAATCTTCAACACAATAATAATGGAGGTGAGATGGTCTCTTTGAAAAACCAAAGACGAGTACAGATCATTCGAATCAATTGTTGAATCATCTTCCTTTTAGCAGAGAGAGAGAGAGCCGTTGGACTGCACATAGTAATATGGAGGTGAGAGGAACAAGGTTCTGTGTGAGAGAGAGAAGTCAGATAGAGGCCCTGTAGAGTATATTGGGAAGAAGGGAAAGAGAAGTCAGACAGAGGCGCTGTACATACCAAACAAGTTTTTGTATTTTTTTTTTTTAATCTCAAAAATTACTATACAAACACAAACACAACAAACTCGTTATGTTTTTTTCACTATTTTTGAACGAGTTAAACAACAAAGTATGTGAAATAGGGATATAAGTGAGATTTATTTTTTATTTTTTATCTTTCTTTGTATTTTGAGCAATCTTATAATAATAAATATACATAGGCCCGGCCCTATGGAGTCCCAAAATTTGGATCAAAAAAAGCGCCCCCAAATTGTTTTTAATTTATTACACTATTAGAAATTGAAATAGGGCCAATCTAAATGACCCCAAAAAAAGTCTTTCTTGGTTCAGTTTTTATTTGGTATACGCTTTACATTGGTTGAGACTTTTTTTTAGGCTGGGTTAGTTTTGATTTAAAACATTTTACATTGTAAAAATTTTTCCTATAAAATAATTTTGGACAAAAACAAAATTATTTAATTTTCATGTGTTTATTTGACAAAAAGTTTTCCACAAGAAAATAATTAATGATGAACTAATTATGGGTAAAACTCAAAAAAAAATAAAAATAAAAATATAACAAGATAAGGATTGAAGTTAGTGAAGTGAATAGAAATAGGATTAAAAAAAAATAGGACAAATTACACAATTAGTCCCTATAGTTTGGGGTTTGTGCCACTTTGGTCCCTAACTTTTCAATTGTGACACATTTGATCCTGAATTTTGAATCTAGTTCCAAATAAGAACAATTGAAGATATCATTAGATTTTTCAAGGGTAAAATTGTCAATTTTATAATATATAAACTAATTTAACAAAAATAAATGTCAAACAAATATTTTTGAATTTTTAAAAATTATTTCTACCCACTAAAAATAAAATTATGTAAAATTGATAAATCTTTTGGACATTTTTTTTTTTACCAAATTAATTTTTGTTATGTGTTTGGATGATGATCATGTAAAATTAATTTTAAAAAATTAATCATGTAATTTTTATTAATTTTACATAATTTTATCATTTGTGGATAAAAATAATTTTTAAAAAATTAAAAATATTTTTTGACATTTATTTTTGTCAAATTAGTTTATATTTTATCAAATTGACGATTTTACCCTTGAAAAATCTAATGATATTTTCAATTGTCCTTATTTGGAACAAGATTTAAAATTCAGGGTCAAATGTGTCACAATTGAAAAGTCAGGGACCAAAGTAATACAAGTCTCAAACTATAGGGACTATTAGTGTAATTAACTTACAAAATATTGAGAACCAATGGTTGGTTCTTATGTGACCCAGACTGTTCTGGGATTTTAAATGGATCAGCTGATATGGGTGTGGTGAATGATACGTTCATCGTTCTTATTCTGAAAGTGAAGGAAATACAAAGAATGCATGAGTTCAAGACGATTAGTCTATGTAATGTGGTTTACAAGATTGTTAGCAAGGTTCTAGGAAACCATTTGAAGTTGGTGCTACCATCAATGATCTCATTGAATCAAAGTGCTTTTATTAGGGATCGATTGATTGGTGACAATGTTCTTGCGGCCTTCGAGGTGTTCCACTTTATGAAGAATAAGTGCCACGTTTTGCGCTAAAGCTTGACATGAATAAAGCCTATGACTGCATCGAATGGGGTTTCTCCAAAGGATCATGGATCGCGTGGGTATGCCAACTCGCTATGTTGCTCTTATTATGTGATGTGTATCGGTGTCCTACTCAGTGTTGTTAAATGGGCAACTGACTATGGAGTTTCGACCGACAAGGGTATTCGTCAAAGTGATATGTTGTCATCTTATCTCTTTGTTCTTTGTGCAAAGGGGTTGTCCACATTGATTAGAAGGGCAGAGGAGTGTCATCAACTTACCAGTGTTGCAATTTGCCTAGGGGGTCCACGTTAATCCCATTTATTTTTTGCGGATGATATTTTGCTTTTTGAGGCTGCCACGATAGAGTTATTGCATGCTTATGAACAAGCATCTAGATAGAAAATCAATCTTGACAAATATGTTGTTTGCCTCAGTGCGAATGTGGATAATGATGTTGGTGAGGAGTGGTGTCAAATTATGAATGTGGGTGTTTCGGTCAAATCCGGCATATATCTGGGCCTGCCATATTTTGTTAAAGAGAGAGTTTGGAAGCAAGTTAGTGGCTGGAAGAAGAAATATCTCTCTGTGGAAAGAAGAGAGGTAATGATCAAGGCGATCGCATATGCCATTCCTACTTGTTAGAATGGTTGAAAGAAAAGGAAAATTATGTATCTGTATTATATTGAATTGAATGAATGAATACAATAGGAGAAGCCTGTATATATAGGCTAAAAAGAAACCAAGATAAGTATAGAAGAAGATAGAGATACAAGGAGATAAAGACAGAGATACAAGATAGGGATAGAGATATAAATGGATAAGTATAATATAATATACATTAACAACCCCTCTCAAACTCAAGGTGGGTAAGCATCAACCAACTTGAGTTTGGTAACTAGATCACTGAAACGACCAGGAGGACGTTCCTTGGTGAAAATATCAGCAAGTTGATCAACAGAAGAAATAGGGAGAAGATGAACAGTGCCACTTATAACATGCTGTCAGATGAAATGACAATCAATCTCAATATGTTTGGTGCGATCATGGAAGACATCATTGTGAGCAATTTGAATGGCACTCTGATTGTCACAATAGAAAGAGATAGCACCAAAGGAAGAAACACCTATATCAGTAAGGAGCCAGCAAAGCCACAAAAGTTAAGTAGTGTCAGCAAGAGTATGGTATTCAGCTTCAGTACTAAAGCAAGCAGTGAGGGACTATTTCCTGTTGCGCCAAGTAAGAAGAGAGTTCCTTAAGAAAAAACAGAAACCCGTGGTGGAACGTCGATCAGTAGGATCTCCAGCCTAATCAGCATCAGAAAAAGCATGAAGCTCGAGAGAAGAGTGGGCAGAGTAGTGGAGGCCATGGAACATAGTGCCTTTGAGGTAGTGAAGGATGCAAAGTAGAGCAGTATAATGAGGGGTTAGGGGAGCCGACATGTACTAACTAACAAGATGGAAAACATAGGAAATGTCAGGATGGGTCACAGTAAGATAGACAAGACTACCTACCAGCTGGCGATAAAGAGTAGCATCAGAGAGAAAATCCCCGTCTAGAGGAATGAGACAAGTCTGAGGATCAACGAGAGTAGATGTAGTCTTGCAATCGGTAAGACCAGCATGTGCCAGAAGATCGGATGCATATTTGGCTTGTGACAAATAATAACCAGTGGAATCATGAGAGATTTCAAGCCTCAAGAAATAATTGAGAATACCATGGTCCTTCATCTCAAACTGACGATTGAGAAATTGTTTGAGGCTAAGAGTACCAGCCACATCATCACTGGTGATAATCATATCATCCATGTAAAGAAGAAGAAGAGTGGTGCCATAAAAGTGGTCCGAACAAATAAAGCAAAGTCATATGAGTTGGAGGTGAAGCCAAAGTCATGGATGATGGAACTGAATTTAGCAAACCAAGCTCGTGGGACTTGCTTGAGACCATAAAGAGCACGTTGTAGTTTGCAAACCTTATGAGCCGAATAAGCAGACCTAGAGGGAGGTTGCATGTAGACTTCCTGAAGAAGATCACCATTAAGGAAGACATTTTTGACATCCATCTGAAAGAGATCCCAGTGGCGAGCAGCGGCAACAACAATTAAGCTACGTACAAAGGTAAGCCAAGCAACCGGAGCGAAAGTCTCCTCATAATCAATGTCATATTTCTAGGTGAATCTCTTTGCAACAAGACGGGCATTGTAGCGCTCAATAGAGCCATCACAATGGGTCTTGATTTTGTATACCCATTTGCAGCCAATCGCAGTCTTTCCAAGAGGAAGATCAATAACATCCCAAGTATGAGTTTCGTCTAAAGCCTGTAGTTCATCAGTCATAACTTGCTGTAAAAAAGGATTGGTACAAGCCTCATGATAGAAGGTAGGTTCATAAGTAGAAAAGGCAGTAGACCCAACAATATAATCACGAAAATGAACAGGTGGTTGAGTTACCCGATGTGGACAACTGGTGGAAAGAGATGTGGGGGAAAGATTTGATGGAAAGGTAAAAGACGAGCTAAAAGGCGCAACAGGGAGTGGACCATCAAAGAGAGCAGTTTGGATGGGATCCGGGGTTAGCAAAGGCGTCTCTACAAATGAGGAACCTGCATCAAATGCATTAGAGAAGAGATCTATGAAAGGAATAGTAAACATGATGGAGGTAAATGGTGAGGGTAAGTGAAACAATGATAGGGATGAAAACATTTTATGCTCCCAGAAAACCACATAACGGGATACACGAAGACGCTTAGAATAGGATCCCAACAGCGATAACCTTTATGTTCAATCCCATACCCGAGAAAGCAACAAAGACGAGAAAGAGGTTCAAGTTTGATGTGTTCATGAGAGTGAAGGAGGACAAAACATACAGACCCAAAAACCTGAAGATGTGTGTATAGAGGGCTAGTGCCATGCAAACATTCAAAGGGAGTTTGATTATGGATGACAGGAATGGGAAAGAACACAATTAATAGTATACACAACAGTAAATGCAGTTTTCTCCCAAAAGTTTTCAGGACAAGAAGAATAGAGAAGGAGAGCTTGAGTAGTGTCGAGAATATGTCGATGTTTCCGTTCAACATGTCAATTTTGCTAGGACGTGCCAGCACAGGAACGATAAGGCTGAGTTCCATGACACTAAAGAAAAGAGAGGAAATTCGAATCCCGATACTCCATAGCATTGTCAGAGCAAAAAATTTAATGTTCTTTGAAAATTGGGTTTGGACCATTGTTGCAAAGGTATAATAAATTTTTTTAAAGTTCAAATTGATTTTTCATGAGAAACAGCCAAGTAAACCATAAAAAATCATCAACAAAGATAATAAAATAACGAGATCTCCCCATGATAGTAGTAGGTGATGGGTCCCAGATATCAGAATATATGAGATCAAAAGGTGCATGGGAAACAGAAGCACTTTTATTAAAAGATAAAGCAGGTTGTTTTGCAAGTTGACAAGGTGAACAATTAAAATGATCGGGAAGTACATGACCCAACTAACCATTAAAAACCAAAGATTTTAAACTACTAACAGAAATATGCCCTAAGCGACAATGCCAAATATGAAAAGGAGACAAAGAAGAATCAGATGCATGAGCAACTAATTGTGTGGAGCCCGAACATGAAGATGAATGAGTTCATAGAGACGTCCATACTTATGACCAATCCTAAGAGTTTGTCTCATATGAGGGTCCTGCACCAAACAACCATTAGTAGAAAATATGACAATTAGACCAAGCTCACATAATTGACTAATGGAGATAAGGTTTAAGGTAAGAGCAGGGATATGATAAACCTGTGGTAAAGACAAATGAGAGGTAGAAATAGAGCCAACATGACTTACAAACATGAGAGAACCATCAGCAGTATCAATAGAGAGATATGAGCTGAGAGAGAAATGGAAGAAAACATAGTAGAACTGGAAGTCATATGATTACAACATGCAGAGTCAAAATACAAAGAAGAGGTACTTGAAGTCATAGATAGAGCAGTAGGGGGAGGTGTACCAGAGGAGAAGAGAAATTGTTTGAACATGGCCTCAACATCAGTTTGGGAGAAGATAGGAAAACATAGTAGGGGGAGGTGTACCAGAGGAGAAGAGAAATTGTTTGAACATGGCCTCAACATCAGTTTGGGAGAAGATAGGAGCAGACAGGTCTAGAGGCTCAAAAAAATCCTCAGAGGCAGCAGCAGCAATGCGGTGAGCAAGCAAAGATCTAGATTGATTCCCAGGTCGATGTGAACTACCCCTAGAAGAGCCACTGCGAGAGCAGTGATCGGAGGAAGAGGACCAAGAGGGATTACAAAAACAATCCTGCTACAGATGACCAAGACCAATTTTGTTACAATACTAGCTGGGTTTGATTGGGCAATGAACCAAAAGATGAGCAGAAGGAAGGTCCCGATTTTGACAATAAATGCAGGTAATGGATCGTTGGGTTGATAGGGAAGAAGAAGGCCGTGATTGAGGAGTGGCAAGAACAGAGTCCACGTGATGAGGCTAGAGAGTACCAAGACGAGTTTTTTTAGATAATAGCTCTGAAATAGCTTGCTCAAGAGTAGGCAGTGGAGTGCGATAAATGAGAGATGCACGCACGGTCTCAAAATGGGTAGTAAGAGCCATGAGAAATTAAACCAACCGCTGTTGATTACGATATGTAGTGAATAAAGTAGCATCTTCAAGGTGAGGCCATGGAGGTTCTGAGAGAGCAAGCTGGTCCCAAACAGAATACATCTGAGAAAGAAAGTCATTAATAGACTGACCAGGTTCTTGACGCATGCGATGAAGCTGACTCTAAAGTTGATACTGATGGGCAAGACCGGTAGTCTAGCATCAGTCTTTCAAAAATTCCTAAATGCCCTTAGCAGGAGTGGTAATAGAGTTAAGCTGAAAACGACCAAACTGAAGACTAATAAAGGGAACAGAGGTATTCCGAAGCCAAGTAATGATTTGGTAGTTCTTATTGTCCAAATCTTCTAAGTAGTCTTCATATTTAGCAGCGGTTTCAGTGGCCTTTGTCACTGGTTTGGTCATATCCCCGGTGATAATACGCCAGAGTTTCCGACCTTTGAGGAAGGAAGACATGGCTTGGGCCCACAGAACATAATTTAAACCATCAAGCATAACATAAATTGGATGATAGGCATCATGACGATTCATAATAATATGATGGTAGGACAAAATAAATAGGAACAGAATTGTAGGAGCAAAATCAAGTAAAACAGATTGTACAAGTGAGTCCGGAAGGCCAAAAATAGTTGGGAAAGAGCTAAATAGTGCAGAGATGACGTTAACATGAGGCTAGATGATGTCAGCAAAGGCGCGGTGCACAATAGTAGACAGAGGCGCAGTGCACAATAGCAACGAGAGCGAGCAACACACAATAGTAGAAACGACGCATGCGAGTGCATGGTATCAAGGACAGCACACACGGGTGCAAGGTAACAGTAACAGCGCAGGCAAGTACACAGTAGCAAGAGACGTGCACGTGGGTGCACGATAGCAGGAACGGCGCATGCGGGTACATGGTAAGGCGCGTGTGTGCGTATAGGAGAGTGGCGGCGAAAAGCTGGATACGCCAACTGGAAAAGAGAAGCGTGAGAGTGCGTGCGGCGGTGTATGGCAACGGCCTAGTGGCATTGGAACCAGGGCACAATTCCGAGCACTGTGGTAAAAAAAATTATAAAATTTTGGTCAAAAATGATAACGGAACAGTGACGAAATAATGTCGTGGAACAAAGAACGGTGTATTGATGAAAAAGAAGAGAGATGTTATAATGCCACTATGTACGGGCAATAAGCAAGAGAAAAGAGGAGTTAGGATTCAAGACATATGCTCTGATACCATGTTAGAATGGTTGAAAGAAAGGGAAAATTATGTATCTGTATTTGTTGGCTACATATTTTGTATAAGCCAATCACAGTTCGACACGTGGCAAGATAAGGGCAATACGGGAAAACAATTCGAATCTTCAATCGTAATCACACACGTGGCAGTTAATATTGGTTATTGCGGATCTGCATAAACACTGGATTAGCAAATAGATGCAAAATGACGTGGCTCTAACGGTTATTCATATTTAAATTCAAAATCAAGAGGGAAGCTTAACTGCATATGGCATAGTGGAGCTAACTGCAAGGAAGAATGATCAGAGGTCATAGAGGGATGGTTCGACGGTTAGAAATCCATTTCGACGGTTGTCATTAAGAAGTATAAATAGCAGAGAAGGCCTCAGAAAAAGCCCCTAGACTCAAGTCCAAAAAAACCAGTTTTATTCTACTTTATTTCCTTTCGAGTTTTTACATTTCTTGTTCTTTACATTTATGTACTTCAATTGCTGCACTGTATTTCGTTCATAGGAGTAGTTTCAAGTAGTTTGCTGCTGTAACAACCCTCATACTGTTTACCGATTAATGACTGATTGATTACCGATTACTGCTAAATTAAGACTGATTAAGACTGATAATTGAATTGATCGAAATACTGAACCGACCGACTGAGATCTGAACTGAATTGACTGCCTGTATCTGTTTAATTGCATGTTTATCTGTTTGAGTGTTTAATTATCTGTACAGTTTTTATGTTTAAACTGCAAATTGAAGGCCTTATCGGCGGCCGAATCAAAAATTGATCGATGATTTAGGATCGTTAGAATTTATATGATTTTATGGTATATTTATCTGAAAACTGATTAGGTATGATTAAATTAGATTAAATATTGATCAATTGCATAGTTGGCCTTATTTACCAAACTAGCCCTTAGTGGGCCACTACCTAACACTTATTGAGCTTGGTACACATTACAACAAGTCACTTTGCTCAGCCATCCTTCTTGCATTAGCCGACCTTAGAGAGGGAGAGGGAGAGAATTAAGAGAGAATTGAACTCAACTTGTTGGCTTGCTTGGTGAATTAAGGAAATTGAAGTGTAGATTGTAAATTGAGCTCCTACACTACTAATTCAAGACCTAGGTAAGGTAATTGAACCTCTCATTGATTGTATTCAAGTTAATTTGTGCATGGTTCATGTTAGATTAAAGCCTCAAGCCATGAATTGGAGTTAAATTGTTGAATTAGAGCTTAATTGTTGCATGCATGTCTACATTGTTGCATTTTGAGCTTGATCACATGGAGTTTGGTACATGCATGTTCATATTATTGTTAGAATCCATGTTTTCATCTTGTCCTTGGAAGGTTTGAGCTCATTAGAACATGTTTTGAAGTTTTGAAATGATTTAAATTCATGCATGTCATGATATAGCATGTTCATGAAAATTTGGGTTTGAAAATGGACTTAATTGAAACACCCTTGGGCTTTGATTTATCAAATTGATCTTTGACACATGTAATATTAGGTGTTTACAAGTGTTTTCCAAGTTTTTAGCCCAAGAGGATCAAAAATTTGGCTTTTAAACTTGATTTTGAGCTTGGGACTCAAATCTGGAATTTCCAGATTTTGAGCATACGCTCGAGCGAGGAATTCCACGCTCGAGCGTACACTCTGTGATTCTGCCCTCCGCTCGAGCGAGAAAAGTTACGCTCGAGCGGGGAATGTGAGCATCCAGTACTTTGCATGTGTTCACAGTCCGCTCGAGCGAGGACTTGTGTCTTACGCTCGAGCGAGGGTCGAGCGTCCATCGAGCGTAAAATTGGAGCATCCAGCATTTTTACTGTAGCACACAGTCCGCTCGAGCGAAGGAATTGACGCTCGAGCGGAGCTCCTTTGTCTGCATGTCCGCTCGAGCGAAGAAAGCCTCGCTCGAGCGAGACCCCTGTTTTCTAAAAATTTTGTAAAGTGTTCAAAAGTGCATGTTTGCATCCTCTTTCCATCCTAGGCATTCCTAGGGCATATTTAAGGCATCTTAAAGAGGATATAGATGTAGAACCACAGCGAGGCAAATTAGGGATTAAGTTATTATCTTTCCCAACTGTATAGCTTAGTGTGTGTTCAATCTGTAAACTGTGTAGGGTTGGCTTTCCGAGGAGACGCTCTAGTTCACTGTAGCCCAGAACTCTGTGAGTAACAATTGTGTAAAGATATGTTCAAAATGTTATCTTTTGAATACTGAACTGAACTGTTTACTGGACTGATATTGATTACTGAATGAATGTATGTCCTTTATTTTTGAACTGTACTGTGGCATCCTTAGCACCTACTGTTTACTGTTACTGTTACAGAGATCTCTGTCGGTTCCCTTGTGGAACCACTACTGTTTACTGATTGATGGCCATCATTACTGTTCGGTCTTTGAAGACCTACTGTTACTGTTATGCTAATTGATGTACCACATATGACTGTTTACTGTACTGAACAACTGTTATACTGATTGAAATGAACTGTTTTCATTACTGTAAGGACATTCATTCTAAACCACTTTACGCATTATGTTATTCACTGGGCTTTAGATCACTGCTCATATATATATGTAGGTGTACAGGCACCGGATCAAAGCTAGAAGCGTCGGGGTAGATTCCCAGTTTTGTCAAGCCAACCAATGTGCCTCACTGCGAGGTTCCGAGCCTGCCAAGCTTAGGCTATGGGGTGTTTTAGTATTCCCCCTTACTGTACTGTTTATTTACTGTATCGACTGAACGTTTGCACTGTACTCTTATTCAGGGATTAAGTCCCTGAACTGACTGGTTGTATATATATATGCATAATGTTTCGTACTGTTCTATATAAATGTATGAAAAATCTTTTTGGCATACAGACTGTCACAGCTCATTGGACATTGTTTATTTACTGTCTTGGCTTCCGCCATGCCCCTGTACGCTGTTATACTCTATTACTGTTAAGCAGGCCTTCGGTAATCTCGGATTACTGGCCGGTTACGGTGCTAAACCCATAGGGGCAGGTTTGGGTCGTGACAGCTGTTGTAAACCTCTACGAGGCTGATTTGGATCTTTGTAAGTCTTTCATTTTACTTAATGAAATGCTACAATTGTTCTTCATTTAATTATTATTTGCTTAATTCTCCTAAACAAAGCCACCAGTAAAAGTCCTCTTCATTGAGGCTGAAAGAACTAAAACACAATCGTCTGATAATTGGTTGGTAATTAATATTTTGTAAGGACTGATTGATCCTTGCTGGCGCGCTCACAATTACAAAAATACCCTTCGAAAGCCAAAAAGCCAACATATATTTTTTACACGCCTAGTGGGACTAGTTAAAATGGCTAGACATAGGAGACAACGAGAAAATGAACGCTTGGAAGAAAGCGTAGAAGGAGAGGTAGAAATACCTAATCTAGAGGATAATGTGATGACACATCCTGTGGAAGTACCTGTTTTATCAGAACCTATGGTCGAACAAACCAGCACTTCAAAGCAAGTACCACATGTTCAAAATATTGGACGAGGCCAAGGAATTGGACCATCCACTGTTCCATCTATTCAGCCAATAAATCCATAGAGAGGCCTAGTAGATGCCATGGGACAGTAGTTAATAAACACAATGGAAAGATGGGCAACTTCATTTTTGGATCGAATGAATACTCATCAACCAACTAACGCAAGGCACATAGAGGAAGTTACAAATGTCCCTCAGCAAAGATTGGCTAGAGATAAACAGCCTATGCAGAGTAATGGACATACTAATGGTCAAACTAGTAACCAAAACTATGAAAGACCATCACCTCAGTCTTGGTATGAGCCTCTTTCGAGGCCTGCAACAAATCAAAATGCCTCATTACTTAACAGTGAAGCCATGCAAATTGGTGGATCTGGCCCAACACAAGAGAATGGCATAAGGGTGTTTCCAAATCCCATGTTCGAAGCCATACCTAGCACAAGGGGGTTCAATAATCCCTTGTTCGAATTTATACCTGGGGGGTTGGAAGGGTTTCCTGCAACTGGAAGAGACACAACACCTGTTCCAACACTTTTCGCAGGACAGGCTCAGAGAGGTTACCCATACCCTCAACAGCAGCCAGCACCACAGGGACAACCAATCCCAAACATACCACCCTATGGACCAAGAGGACCCCAGGCACAAGGTTGTCCACCAAATCCTGTGTTTGTTTATCCAGTAGTGGTTCAACAGGCACAAAATATGGTCCCTAGGGACCAAATTGCTGATATTGTTAGAGAGATGTGTGGACCAATGGCTCGGGGGGTTCAAACTCCTGTGTACAGGAAGCTGTACCCAGAATGGGTAGATAGGGTACATGAATACCCAAGAGGCTTCAGGATACCAGACTTTGTCCTTTTTTATGGGAATGGAAACCAGTCAACGGTTGAGCATATTGCCAGGTTCGTTGCTCAGTGTGGTGAATTTACCAATAATGATTACATGAAGTTAAGATTGTTCCCAAATTCTCTAATTAGGGCAGCCTTTGTATGGTATATTAACCTTACACCTGGCTTTATCCAAACTTGGTAACAAATAGAAAAGGCATTTCATGCCCAATTCTTCCAAACAGAGCCAGAAGTTTCTATGGCAGATTTGGCAAGATTGAGTCAAAGGCCTGATGAGAAGGCTACTCAATTTATTGCCAAATTCAAAAGAGCACGAAACAAATGTAGGATCATCTTACCAGAGCCTGAATTTGTGAGGTTGGCTCAAAATGGTCTAGAGTTTAGGCTTCGAAGAAGTTTGACTCAACTGAGTTTAGAGACTTAGTGGAACTAACCTATAAGGTGTCTAGGTATGAAGCATTACTAGAGGAAGAGCAACATCGAAGTAATGCATCATACAAAACGTATTATAGAGATCCTAATTATGAGATTGGTGCGGCAGAGATTGTAAGAAAAGAATCTGTGATCTGTGAAGCATTAATTTATAAAGACACAACAATAGACCAGCAGTTTAAAAAGAAAGATCTTCATAGGAAATACTCTTTTGATTTAACAAAGGCAGATGACATTTTTGATCATTTGCTTGCTGCGAACTTCCTGAAGTTACCAAAAGGAGTCAAAATTCTGTCTCCAGAGGAACTTAAAGGAAAAGTTTATTGTAAATGGCATAATTTTTTGTCTCACTCAACTAAAAACTGCATTGTTTTTCGAGATAGGATCCAAGAGCAGATTCGAAAGGCAAGTTTGAAATTCCCAGCTAAAGCAGAAAAGGCCATGGGGATTGACACTAATCCATTTCCAGAAATTGGAGAAGTGGCAGCCAATGTTATTGTGTCAGACTTCTAGAACTTGTCCTTGAAAGAATTGAAAGAGGTCAATGTGCAAATGCATGTTGCCAGCCAGACCACTATCGAGAAAGTCGCTAGAAGTTTACCAGTTGTTGGACAAGGTGTTGCAAGCCAGAGGGAAAACTCTGATGAAGAGGCACTGGATGATGATGCTTTGGAGGCAGCTATCATGCAAAGGATGTGTCCTAGATGCAGACTGAGCTACAAATGGTTGAAAAGGCTTCCGATTGATGGCCAGCAGTATTATAAGGATGTGCAGAGGCGTCTTAAACCAACCAGTACTATAGCAAAAGGCCATATCCAACTGGTATTAGGCAGCAACCATCAATGGTTGAGCCAACAACCACTAGAATGCACTCCAAGGGCAAGAGACCTCTACATGAATTCAGACCACCCAACTATTACAGAATAGAGGGCAATCGTCCTGAAAGGAGGCCTGAAATGGGCTCAGGTTATGGAATCAAAGCCAAAGATTGGCCTCCTAGATTAGCATCACGCAAGATGGAAAGTGGCAACCTTCATGGAAAGCCTGAATTAGGCCCAAAGCAGGGAGTCAGGGCCAAGCAGTGGCCTTCACGGCTAGCTTTGAAATTGGCTTCGAAGGAAGAAAGAGGCAGCTCGACAACTAAGCTAGTGAGTTCATGGGTACCTGGAGTCCCAGATTGGTTTGTCATGCAAAACAAACCTAGGGAAATGTCTACCCAAAGAAATGTTATTGGAAACCAAGGTAGGATGGTCAAACCTCCTTTGGTAGCTCCAAATAATTGGGTGTTACTAAAGCATCCAAAAACAAAGGAACCAGATATGGTTCCAGTGATCTCTAGATCCCAAAGAGGAAAATCCAATGAAGGTACACTCAGTACCAGATTGATCAGAAAGAAAGTAGAGAAAGCTCTTCATTGGTCCAGCCAAAGGGCCAAGCAGAGGGAGAAAAAAGTTTAAAGTTAGATCATAATCCAAAATCAACTCTTCAAGACAAGAGGAGTTGCAGCAGAGAGCAGTTGACCAAAGTTCATTCCGAACTAAAAGCCAAAGAGAGATCCAGTTTGGTAGGACTGGAAAAGGCTTTGATGGAAAGTGATAGTGAGACAGAGGAAGAAATTGGCCTAGGCCAAAGGAAGGAGATGGTTGAAGAAGAAATGCTTGAAGCCTTCATGGTTGAACAAACATTTTTGGTTGAAAAACCAGCATAAACATACCATTCGAAGGAAGTTACGATTACTGAAGTGCCAGAATGCAGCATGGAAGATGCTTCTGAAATAATAGAACAAGTTGGCCAGGAAGAGAAACAGGTACAGCCAGTTATCCAATTTGGCTCGTTTCCTCCAGTATCAGTGAATATGGTACATATACTACCACAAGAATTCCAAGCTGAAGATGAGAACCAAGAAGGTCAAGAAATTGACCCAATTCCAGTTTCCAGTGAAGACTCACAAGTGAGTATGGTGCAAGATGAATCCGAAGTGGCCATACCAATGGAAACTGGAGATAAGAGTGAGAAAGAGGTGAGCATTAACCTCTCATACCCTTTTGAGAATCCCACGACATCTATGACACAGCATGTCCAACCCTTGTATATCAAGGCCTTCTTCGATGGGATACAGATGAATCGAGTGTTGGTGGATAATGGGGCGGTAGTAAACTTCCGAAATCTTCTTTGAAGAAACTAGGAAAGAGGAACCCCAGACTAATCCCAACCAGTACAACCATTGCTGGTTTCGCTAGAGACAAACAGATGGCTCAAGGCATTTTGCCCGTCAACCTGAGTGTGGAAACTAGGGACTGTATGACTGCATTCTTCGTTATTGACAGCAATGCTAAATGCAATGCTCTACTTGGTAAGGATTGGATTCACACTAACAAGTGTGTGCCTTCTTCTCTACATTAGAAAATAATGATGGCCTTGGGCAGTGGAGAGACAGAGGAGATCAATGCAGATCCTCAACCCTTCATAGCTTGTGCAGATTTTACAGAGGCCAAATTGTATATTAAAGGAGTGGCACCACTCAGTGTACTGAGGAAACCTGATGGATCAGCCGAAGTGACGGCTGATGAGGAATTAGCACACCTGAAGCACTTAGTCTAAGAAAGTGCTGATGAGGAGTTTGTCGTCAAAGATGACAATGATGCCTGGTTGTAGGCAAAAAGATGGAACCCAGGAGGCTAGATCTTTGGCTTTAATTAAGTTCTCAGTATTGGACATAAAATCAATAATCCAGAAGATGCAAGAGCAAGAGGAAGAAGCCAAAGCCATTGGCTGTAAGCAAGAGCAGCAACAGATCAGGATTTTGGCCTTGGGCAAATATTGTGCATTGGACATTGAAACAAAGGTCCAGGAGATACAAGAAGAAGAAGCCTTGTGGACAGACTTTGTCTATGAGGAGGAGGGCAAAGAGGTTGAATCAAAGAAACTAGAGGCAGGACAAAGCAAGGAGATTGCTTCGAAGGTAAAAGAAATAAAAAAAAAAAGCATCAGTAAGTCCTTAGATGCAAGACCCTTTGGAAGAAGTGAACTTGGGGGAAGGTTCTATGCAGCAGCCCACCTATATAAGTGCTTGGTTGAATCCTCTTGACAAGGACCAGTTGTTGGTGATCTTGAAGAAATATAAAGATTATTTTGCATGGTCTTATAATGAGCTACCAGGATTAGATAGATCATTAGTAGAACATAGGCTCCCTATGAGGCTTAATTTCAAGCCATACAAGCAAAAACCAAGAAGGATGAGTCCTGAAGTGATTTAGAAGGTCAAGGAAGAAATCCTTAGGTTCCTCAAGGCAGGCTTTATTAGGACAGCCAGGTATGTTGAATGGCTATGCAATATTACGCTTGTAGTCAAGAAGAATGGTAAAATGAGGGTATGCATCGATTTTAGAAATCTGAATCTAGCAACTCCAAAAGATGAATATCCTATGCCCGTAGTAGATTTATTGGTAGACAGTTCAGCAGGGCATCAAATTTTATCAATGATGAATGGGCACTCCGGTTATAACCAAATCTGGATTGCAGAAGAGGATATCCATAAGACAGCATTCAGATGTCCTGGGAACATTGGCACCTTTGAATGAGTTAAAATGCCATTTGGTTTGAAGAATGCTGGGGCTACATATCAAAGAGCTATGAACACTATCTTTCATGATCTCATTGGAGGATACTTAGAGTGCTACATTGATGATATTGTAGTAAAGTCCCAATCCATGGGGGAACATTTGTTTCACTTGGAGGCAGCTTTTGAAAGAATGAGAAAGTTCAAGTTGAAACTCAATCCTCTCAAATGTGCTTTTAGCGTATCAGTTGAAACTTCTTGGGCTATGTAGTACACAAGAAGGAAATACAGATTGATCAGAATAAAGCCAAAGCCATCATTGAAGCCAAACCTCCATCAAGTAAGAAAGAAGTACAAAAGTTCCTTGGGCAGGTTAATTTTCTTCGAAGATTTATTTCTAACACTGCAGGGAAAACTAAAGTATTTTCTTCCTTATTAAGGCTCAAAGATGAAGATGAGTTTGTGTGGACAGCAGAGCATCAAACTGCTTTCGAAGGAATCAAAGCCTACTTGGCCAAACCTCCAGTGCTGATTCCACCAAGGGGTGATAAGCCCTTGAAGTTGTACATAGCTACAGTAGAAGATTCACTAGGAGTTTTCTTAGCTCAGGACAATGGAGAAGGCAAAGGGCAAGCAGTTTATTACCTTAGTAGGTTTCTAAATTCTTGTGAATATAAATACTCAGCTGTAGAAAAGTTGTGCCTTGCATTGTATTTTGCTGCAATGAAATTAAGATATTATCTTTTGCCTACAACTGTCTTGGTAATTGCGACCACAGATTTGGTTAAATATATGTTATCTAGACCTATGTTGAGGGGAAGAATTGGCAAATGGATATTAGCTTTATCATAATTTCATCTAGAATATGTCCCCCAAAAGGCAGTAAAATGACAAGTTTTAGCTACTTTTTTGGCGGACCATCCATGTCAAACAGAAAGCCAAGAGACAATGGAACTTGGTATGGCTAGTGTTGAACCATGGCAAATGTGGTTCGATGGATCAAAAGCCAATGGTTTAACTGGAATTGGTGTAGTAATTAAGTCACCACAAGGAGTAGGAACCACACATGGTTTCAGAGTTGATGAAATTACTTGTTCCAATAATCAAGCTGAATATGAAGCCTTAATAATGGGATTGGAAATACTTATTGGATTACAAGCTCATGCAGTTGACATATTTGGAGATTCTCAATTGGTAGTTAACCAGGTGAAAGGGATTTTCAAATGTCAAAGTGTAAGCATGTTGCCATACTATGTTGTTGCATTACATCTGCTTTCTCAATTTCAGATAGCAAATGTAACTTATGTCCCAAGATTCTTGAATAATGAAGCTAATGATGTGGCTCAGGAAGCTTCGAATTTCAAGAGAAGGGATAATACTCAAAGGGACATAAGCCAAACAACATATCAGAAAGTAATACCACCCTTAAATAAAAGGAATGTGGTCCTGGAAGTCAATCATAATGACTTACAAGAACAAGATTGGAGGCATCTGATAATGCAGTATCTGGCTAGCCCATCTTTGAAAGCCAGCAGAAAAATTAAATTGCAGTCTATGAAATACATAATGTATGGTAATGCTCTCTACAAAAAGGGGGGAGATGGGTTATTGTTGGAATGTTTAGGTCCAAAGGAAGCATTGACAGCTATGGCTGAGGTTCATGAAGGCATCTGTGGTGCTCCTCAACCTGGTGTGAAGATGAGATGGCTACTTCGAAGACATTCCTACTATTGACCAACTATCCTTAAAGACTGCATAGAATATGCTAGAGGTTGCCAGGCATGCCAAAAGCATGGCACAACAAGGCACGTGCCCATAATTGACCTGCATGCAGTTGTGAAGCCTTGGCCATTTAGAGGATGGGCCATGAATATGATGGGAAAAATACACCCACCCTCTTCGAAGCATCATTGTTTCATCTTAGTGGTCACAGATTACTTTACTAAGTGGGTTGAAGCTAAATCATATAAGGCTGTAGGCCAGATCGAAGTGATTGGATTCATTAAAGAACTGATTCATAGATTTGGCATCCCACGGACTATAACTGTTGATAATGGGACTGTATTTGATGGGAAAATGGTAAAGTCTTTTGTGGCAGAGTTTAGAATTAGCCTTGTTAATTCTACCCCCTATTATGCACAAGCCAATGGTCAAACTGAATCACCCAATAAGTCTTTGAAAAAATGAACATAGAAAGTTGTGGAAGACAATCCTAGGGATTGGCATAACTTGTTGTTTGATGTATTATGGGCTTATAGGACTTCTCCAAGGTCAAGTACAGGAATCACTCCTTATGCCTTAGTATATGGGCATGATGCGGTGTTACCCATGGAAATTAATGTTAAGTCCTTGATGGTGAGATGCCAAGATCAGTTAGATTTTGAGCAATACCATCATAGTATGTGCTTAGAATTAGAAAGTATAGATGAAGTTAGAATTCTGGCATTAAATAGCATTCTTTTCCAAAAGAAGAAAGCAGCCAAAAACTATAATAAAAAGGTCAAGTACATTAGCTTTGATGAAGATGATTTGGTATGGAAGACAATACTCCCAATAGGGATTAAAAGCCACAAGTTTGGCAAATGGTCACCTAATTGGGAAAGACCATATCAAATTCATAGAGTCTTGCCTTCGGGGGCATATCATTTGAAAATTTTGAATGAATATGTACATCCCAAGAGGATTAATGACAGATATTTGAAGCCTTATTTTCCAACCATATGGGAAACACAAGGAATAGAATAAATGCTAAGTAAAAGAACATGAAAACATTCAAATGATGAATAAGGATTTTATTTCATAATGAGTTAAGTACATGAAACCATAGATTGGCCCAAAAGTCAATACAGTGTTTCAGTTGTTCTTTTACAATAGATGCTCTATTTTTGAGAGATGGGAACAACTAAATGGCTGTGGTCATCTCTTACTTTCGATCAGCCAGCTCTTGATTAGTGATCTGCAGCTTGGTGGCAGCTCGATCTAAAGCCCGATTGACTGTTGATAATTCTTCTTCAAGTTGAGCCTTCTTTTCCAACAGTTGAGCTTGAAATTGGGAGATAGAGGAATGTTGCTCTTTCAGTTTTGACAATTCAGCATGTATTTTGGAAACAAAACTCTGATCTCTCAATAGTTTCTCCTTTGCAGCCTTGGCAACATGATAGAAGTTGACAAAAAAATCGATGGTGGCTGCTGCCTGAGATAAATGACTTGAAACAGTAATGCCGGATTGCTTAACAATCTTGCAGCACTAGAGGAAGCCATTTTTTATTATAGGCCTTTGTAAGGCTTCGAAAGGAATCCTCAAAAAGGATGTTAGCAGTTCCAGGCAGCTGTCTAAGTCTATTAGGGGCAAGGGAGTCTTACCACTGGAGGAAGAGGTCTCAAAAATTTCTAATAAAGAATCAGCTAGAATTAATGGCTCAATCTCACTGCTAGCTGTTAGAGAGGTGGAAGGTATGTCAAAGAGACTAGCTAGCCTAGCTTCGAAGATATCTACCTCATCCATTGACATAGAAGTTGCAGAAAGAGCTCTGGTAGAAGGAAGAAATGACTGCATAGGAATAGGAGGAGAAGGTGGAGTATCCTTAGCAGTTTCTATGGTTTTGGCCACCAGTAAATCGAGAGAGGAAGGACTGGAGCTAGACAGAGATAATGAGTAAGGAATTGAAGAGCTACCGGTGTCTTCTCTATAGAAATCGGCTATCATTGGAGATAATGTATTAGCTGGAATTTTCTCAGGAGGAGGAGAGGAGCAAGGCTTAAAAGGGAAGTAAATTGAGTGGAATTGAAAGATAAATGAGGGAAGTATAGAGTTAAGCCAAAAGAAAGAGATGCAGGAATACTTGGCCTCAAGAAAGGTATGGAAAACATAGGGCCAGGAAGTGGGAGTATTTTCTGAATGGGCTCTACATTTTGAGGTTGTTCAACTTCAGTTGAAACTGAAGGAGTCCTTATTGGGAGAATAGGCACAGTAGTTGTCACTACAAAAGAAGAAGTACAAAACAATGTTAAGTCTCAGTATCAACAATTTGGGAAAAGAAAGTGGAGGCATGAAAGGAAATTATTGGTTTCAGAGATGGCGGCAAAAATGAGAGAATTACGGAGGGAATAATGCTCAGCAGTTTGTTGCCTTCTCACAGTTTCCCTTTGGGTTGCATCAATGGCAGCTACTTCAACCCTTAGTAGTTGCTGCTGTCACCTTTTCTCAGCTCTCTGAAAAATAATGATTTCTTTAGAGTGTTCCTCCTCTACTGCTTTGATAGCTGCCTCATGAGTGGGGTCTTCGACCAAGTCAGAAGGAGAGACGGTCATGTTCTTCCTCTTTTTCTCTACAGAGGTATTTCATGTTCTTTCTCCGGCTCTTTCTCTTCAATCTGGGGCTCAAATTCCTCAGAAGTGAGTATTAGTCTTCTCTTCTTTTTCTGCTGATGTTTATCCTTCAAAATAGCTAAAGGTTCAGCTCTCTTGGGGAATTCTTCTTGTGGAGACCCTACACCAAGTGGTATGAACATTAAGAAAACGAACATAAAATTCTGAAAGAAAAGAAATCTGAAAATGCATACCCTTTTTCGAAGCAGCTCTGGTGACTCTGGAGGGAGGAAGTGAGACTGCAGGAATAATTTTGGTAGCTGTAGAAGGAGAGGAGACGGTCCCGGTTTCTTTTGATTTAGCCTTAGAAGGTACACCTAGCCCTATTAGTAAATCATGAGGATGTATTGCTAGATGCACCTCCATATTAGCTGTCCACCAATTTTGAAATCTCTTTAAAGCTAAGCCGGAGGAGATGAAGGGAGTAAATTTGAACTCACTCAAGTCTTTCAACAGTTTAAATGTTGCCTCCTCTAGTTTGGATTTGGGTACTCTTAGATCTCTGGCTGTAAGATGGACATTCAAGAGACTACAGAGTGAAATGGCAATTCCTTGGGTAAGCCCAAATTGCCTGGCAAACTGAGAAGGGCAATATACCTCAGATATGCACTTGTAGGCTCGAGGGTTTAAAGTACCAATGAACAGTTCCCTCGGCAACAAAATGGAAGCCCACATATCCTTGTGTGATGGGATGAAACACTCTTTATCAGCCAAGAATGTTTGCAGCCAAGTTGGTCCTTTATTGGCATCAAAGGAGCAAAAGAAAGTGGCAGCTGAGTAAATAGGAAGTTGATGAAAAAAGGTAAGGTAGTAGGCGAAGGAAGCAGGATAAAGAGCAATTCTAGCATACTTTTCTCCGTAAGTGCTAGGGTTTTGAACTGAAAACTTCAAGCACTTAGGATGCAGGTCAGTAAAGTATGCAAAGAGCCAGAGTTGAAGCACCCAGAGAGGACCTCCCTGATTGATGTCGAGAGGTCTTTCACAAAATTGGGAGCAGGCTCTATAGACATGGCCTAAAAAGTAAGGGGCCAAGGCTATTCGTTTCTTCAAAACAAGGGCCTTCGCAAGTTAGGTGAACTCAGGCATGATCCGATGAGATGATGTACAAAAGAGAAATTTACACAACCAATATAAAATAAAGGAAAAGAGTTCTCAATCACTCACAGAGCCTACCCTTTTATTTTCAGCCTTTACAAAGTCACTGAAGGAAGAATTTAAAGATGGAAGGGAAAACTTAACAGAAAGGTCTGGATAGTTGGGTGTAAAAGGAGTACCGAGTGGTGAAAGCCCTAAGAGATGGCAAATATCAAGAACGGTGGGGGCCATCATGCCACACTGAAACTGAAAAAAAATTAAAAGCCATGTTCCAAAAGCAAAGAGCGGCAGGAATCAAAAAAGGGTCTTCAGGAATGATAAACCTGGAAACACGAAGGGCGTCGAGAATACAGAGTTCTTACAGGTCCCATTCTCTTGCAAGCACAATCCTATCATACCATTCCTCCCACTCAGCCCTCAATGTTGGCCAACAACGATGAGGGCAGTTCATTCTCCAATTTCTCCATTCAAGCCCTCATTCATAGAGAAGAAAATGGTTCTCCAAGCGAGGGTACAAAGCAGGGAGTTGAGCGGGAGCCTCTCGAAAGATAAGACCTAGGACATATTCTTGTTTGTTGCTATGGCGAGGGACAAAGAGGCGTCCGTCTATGGCACTCGATCCATTAGCTTTAAACTTAGTAATCTCTTCCTCAATACATCTTTTCAAAGCCATCGTTGGGCTTATACGTTCGCCGGTTGGCACTTGCAAAGAAGAAGGCTCCATTGATAACAAGCAGCAAGAAAGAGAGGGTCAGTAGGGATAAAGGGTTTGTGTGTTAGACAAATGAGTGAGTTCAAAGCATGAAATAAAAGGGGTTTTAAAACCTTTGTGCCTGAAAAATATATCTAATCGTTTTATATAGGTGGAATTCGTAAAAGTACTAAAGGTACGGATGTGAAAAGTTTCCCTTAATATTGATAGTTATGGAGGGAAACGCATCTCAAATATTGATGTCAGCTTCGAAATAAAATATTTGGCTTCGAAGCCAAATTTTGGCGCCAAATTCAAATGACAAACGGCTTCGAAAGTAGCCGACTTCGAAGCACATTTCCATGCCTAATGGTGCAAGAATGCTTAGGTATTTGTTTACTTCAAAAAGATTAGAGACCTGTTTTAGGTTTCTTAATGAGAGTAAAGTCCTTCGAGGCAAAATTTGAAATACCTTATGGCTGGAAATTGCTTGTTCCAAGTTTCAAACCAATAGCTGGTTTGATAGTATACAGAAGAAATTACTCTTTCCAATAAAATAGTGTAGTACTTAGCAAAGGTTTCCATACTTTGGGAGATATAGACTGTTTGTTCAAAACAAAATTGATTTAAAAGTCCTTGGTTGTGTTAACCATATGTTGGGGAATTGGATATAATCAAATCAAGTTTCGAAAGGCAAAATTGGTGAATTCGGAGCTCTAATTCTAAAAGGAAACCGGCAAAAGTTGTTAATTACACTCCATAAGTTGGAAAAGTTCAAGTTGGTTTTTTCAGTATTACCATTGGGAATGATCGAATTGAGATTCGAATGATGAAATTGTTGACTTCGAAGCCTTAAGTTTGTTTGACTTTGACAAATAGGGTAAAATCAGACCATGCCAAATAGAAAGAAAACATCTTAGCTTTATTAAAATAAGAGCAATTACATCATAGGCCTTCTTTGGCTACATATTCAAGCTCATAAAAAAAGGAATAGAATAAATAACAAGGTCATGAAATTTGCTCCAACTGTGGTCAATAAACTTCTGTTCTTTCTTTATTCTATCTTCTATCTTCTATCTTCTCCAGGCTAGGCTTCTGAAGTTGATATGCTCTAACTTGATAAAAAGTTTCTCTGCCTTTATTTCGAATTATGTTTCCTTCAACCCTTGTTCCATCTCATCCATGTCCAAGTCATCCCAGTATGCAGAGTCTTTATTCTTGAAATCATTATATTCATCGATGAGGTTCTCTGCTTCATACTGGGTATGAACTCGACAGGCTGAGATTTTTGATCCAAGGATCGAGTGGTGGCCACAGAAATGTGATGCCAATGAAGAAGTAATGGGAGCTGGTCTAAAAACATTTGAAGCTCTGCTTGGGCAATAGGGTTGAGGACACGACCCCGGGTCATAACATCACAAGCCCATCGAAAGTTTTTGAGAGAAACATCGTCCTCAAGAACATTGAAGGGCAAGTGAGAAAAAGCCGCAAGCAGAAGTTGGGCTTGCTGTCGCTGATGTTTGGTAGGTGGAGATAGAGGATGATAAGAGGAGAGAAACTGGTCCTCAAAGAGAGTACGTCTCAGTTCTTCCATCTAGTAAGGGTTTTGAGGAAGAGCTTCCATCTCGAAAGAATGAGGAAATTGGGGGTTGTTGACAATGTCAAGCCAGTCAGAAGAGCAAAGTTTAGCCCTTTAAGCTAAGAATGACGGGCTATATCCTTGGGCCTCTTTTGGACGAGGGGTGGCTTAAACTATCTTCGTAGGCATGGAAGACGTGTACCATGCTACGAGTAAGTTATCTTCTAAACGGCGTCAGCGGTCGATGGGTACATATGGGTAAACCACCGAACTCTGAGCAAAGGAAGGGAAAGTTAGAGGATCAACGAATTCGACAAAATGATGATTGATTCGTTCCCTTAACTTAGACTCCTCAGGTTCTGACCAGTTTCTCCAACCAGAAGCCCCAGAAGAAGAAGAAGCAGCAACTTCATTCCACGCAGAAGGTTTTGGGTCAGAAGAAGAGCTTCCAATATCCATGTTTGCAAATTTTTGGATTAAGGAGTTGTGAATAACAAGTTCGTAGTCCAAAGGTTGATAATTTGCAAAAGCTTCCATGACTTAAATATAAGAAGGTGGGTAAAGGTGGCTAATCAATGCATGAAGATTCTTTCGAGGACGAACATCATTATCAAACAACTCTTCGTATGCTTGATCGAAGTAAGAAAAGGTCTGCTTGGCCATGAGAGCTGATCTAGTCTTTTCAAATACTGAGATAGTAGGAGTGTTCAAGGGTTAGAAGAGAATTTAATGCAAATGTTTCATTGAGGAATGACGGTTGTATTTCTGAAAAATGCAGAGCCCATGTACGTTCTACGACGTGGGTAAAATACCTTGATCCACTAATATCACCAAGTATTGAGTATATTAGTGTATGAGGTAATGTTGGCTACATATTTTGTATAAGCCAATCACAGTTCGACACGTGGCAAGATAAGGGCAATACGGGAAAACAATTCGAATCTTCAATCATAATCACACACGTGGCAGTTAGTATTAGTTATTGTGGATCTGTATAAACACTGGATCAGCAAATAAATGCAAAATGACGTGGCTCTAACGGTTATTCATATTTAAATTCAAAATCAAGAGGAAAGCTTAACTGCATATGGCATCGTGGAGCTAACTGCAATGAAGCATGATCAGAGGTCATGGAGGGCTGGTTCGACGGTTAGAAATCCATTTCCACGATTGTCATTAAGAAGTATAAATAGCAGAGAAGGCCTCAGAAAAGGCCCTCAGACTCAAGTCCAAAAAAATCAGTTTTATTCTACTTTATTTCCTTTCCAATTTTTACATTTCTTGTTCTTTACATTTATGTACTTCAATTACTGCATTGCATTTCGTTCATAGGAGTAGTTTCAAGTAGTTTGCTACTGTAAACCTCTACGAGGCTGATTTGGATCTTTGTAAGTCTTTCATTTTACTTAATGAAATGTTACAATTGTTCTTCATTTAATTATTATTTGCTTAATTCTCCTAAACAAAGCCACCAGTAAAAATCCTCTTCATTGAGGCTGAAAGAACTGAAACACAATCGTCTGATAATTGGTTAGCAATTAATATTTTGTAAAGAGTGATTGATCCTTGCTGGCACGTTCACAATTACAAAAATAACCTTCGAAAGCCAAAAAGCCAACAGTATTATATTGAATTAAATGAATGAATACAATAGGAGAAGCCTATATATATATAGGTTGAAAAGAAACCTACATAAATATAGAAGAAAATAGAGATACAAGATAGGAATAGAGATAGAAATAGATAAAAATAGATAAGTATAATATATACATTAACACTACCTATGCTATGTCCTATTGCCAACTTCCAGAGACACTTTGTGCTGAAATTGATTCGATTGTGTGTATATTGGTGGGGTCAAAGAGATGAGAAGAGGAAGATTCATTGGACTTTCTAGGAAGCTCTGTGTTGCCTGAAATGATAGGGAGGGATGGGTTTTCAAAGATTGACGGCTTTCAATAAAGCTTTGTGGGCAAAATAAGAATGGCGGCTTCTTATGTTTCCCACTTAATATTTGCTCAAATGATTAAGGCCAAATATTACCCCAATTTGACATTTATGAAGGTTGGGTTGGGAGCTAATCCATCCTTTACGTGGTAGAGTATTTTTAATGCAAGACCTTTGTTAGCGGCGAGTTCGAGATAGCGTATGGGGATAGGCAGACTGTCCGTATCTGGGAGGACAAGTGGCTGAAGTGTGTTCATACTTTCCTACCAATTTCGCCACCTAATATTGCTACTTGAAGGGGCTAAATGTGAAATGGGTCAGGTCCAAGCCTTGGGTCGGCCCAATCCGACAAAGTCCGAATCCAAGTGGGCCAGATGAGTATATGGACAAACCAATTGAGCCCAACTTCATGATCAACAGTCCACCCAAGTCCTCAAGCACTTGGGCCCAACCCGCAGTGGAAAGGCTAGCCCAGCCGTAGTGCTGGTCTGGGCCGAGCTGAGGTACGGAATCTATGGGCCGAACAGATAATGGTCCAGCCCATCTCCATGAATGATCCTGAAAAAGGCCGAGCCGAGGCACCTCAGTACCGAACTGAAGTACATGGGTACCGAGCTAGAGAAACCTCACAAGGAAACGTGGGAGCTGTGAGTGCAAGCATGTGCAGGTTGCCACCTCAGCTGGTCCCCCACACCTAGAATCACGGAAGTTGTTGAGCCAAAGGAATGTGGTTTGTTATCAGCAAGCCTACAATGAGAATATGCAATCAATAACAACTACCAAGTGGTCCCCCACCTGGAGCAATGCTGAAAGGACACTGGACAGCATCTACACTCCCTGAAACCACCTTGAGAAGCAAGTAAGGAACACTATATACACAACATGAACTTCACATTGAAGGTAACTGAACTATTCCAAGCTAAACCACACTTAACATACATTCCTTCTCCGATCGCTAATTCCCACACCGGAGGGGTTATCCGGCCAACCCCGGCCGGGCAGCTCTAACAGTGCTTCTTGTGGCAGGAGTCCCGGTCCTTGGATAGTCCAACTGAGAGCAGAGCCCCGATCCACTTTCATCTAGTGCGGAATCCGGTACGCACAATTGGTGCGATGAGCGTGGATCACTTTTATTTCTAAGCTCTGCATTCAGTTCCGGCAATGGGGATCGAGGACGTTCCGCCTTCAGCACATACTCCACAGACGGAGAAGACGAAGGACAAAGGTTTGGCACTCCCGACAATTCTGGAGGAGCAAACTGGAAACAATAATCGAACCCCCGAATCTATCGAGCATCGATTGCCCTTCGCCGAAGGTTCTTCTCATCATTTCCTTCTGGAAAAGGATTACAGAGATCGAATTATAGATTCCATGGGAATGGAGATACAGGAATTGAAAGCTCAACTTAAGAAGGTGTTGGGTGATCCGACGGAAAAGAGGACGGAAGCAGAGCCCTCTCGTTTGCAACGGAGGAGCTCGTCTAGAGAACTACCAGTGAAGAAATTCCCCAGGAATGACTCCGGGCAACGAAGCCAACCTATCCCAGCACAGAGTGAAGCGGCGAGTAGCCACACTCGTGGGTCACGCCGGAGGAGGGCCAAGAGGCAGAAGACGGATAGTCAACAAACTGAATACCCTCCTCAGGATCTTCGCACTTGGCTGATTGGCAATAGGCAGAACGAGCAACATCGAGATCATCTGGATCGAACTGTTCACCAGAGAGAACATCGAGCACTGGACAGGCTCGTCTCTTCGCCATTCTCTCCGGAGATCGAGACCATGAGACCTCCAAAGAAGTTCACTCCACCAAAGTTCACTTCCTACGATGGGAAATCGGACCCTCTGACACATATCAGCCATTTTAGACAGATGATGTCCCTATGGAGCCGAGATGAGGCACTGATGTGCAAAGTCTTCCCATCCAGCTTGGGAGAAACCGGACTCCGATGGTTCGATCGACTCCCCGCTGGATCAATTCATGGCTGGAAACAGCTCTCCGAAGAGTTCCTAGCCAGGTTCGTCTCCAATACTAAGATCCCAAAAGAGCCGGATACGCTGTTCGGCCTCAGGAAGGAGCAAGAGGAAACGCTGCGCAATTACGCTAGGAGATACTGGGAAGAGTATAACGATCTGGAAGAAAATGTGTGCAGCGAGCAGATGGCCGTCATGTCCTTCAAGCATGGTCTGCGCCCGGAAAGTAAGTTGAGACAATCACTTACCAAGCGCCCGGCCACAGCTTTGAAAGACTTGCGCGCCAGGATTGAGCAGTATGCTCGTCTCGAAGACGATCAGATCCCCATTGAGGTAGTGTCAGCAGAACAAGCAGCCCGGTAGAAGAAGAAAACGGATCGAGGGGAACATCGAGGGATTGCAGTAAATGAGGTGGATAAGTCCAAATCCCACGAAGCCGTTGTGACTGTGTTCAAAGAGCCAATCTATCGAATCCTGGAGAAGATCAAGAGAGAACCCTTCTTTGTTTGGCCGCCGAAAATGTTGGGAGATCCAGCTCGGCGCAATCAGAAGCTCAGATGCACCTACCACCAAGACAGGGGACACATGACCCAGAACTGCAGAGCACTGAAACAACACTTGGAAGACCTGGTGGCAGTGGGGCACCTAAGGGAATACATTGATCAGGATAAGGAAGTGGCCGAGCTGGGGAACCCACCTCCAGAAGCAAATATTGAGCATCCACCCCGGCTGATAATAAATGTGATCCATGGGACAGCGGCTCAGGAATCTGAGGAGGCACTGAAAGAAGAAATCGCTAAGGCTGCGCAAATTCAGCGAATCATGTCAGTGGAGCCGGCATCGAAAAAGGTGCGTACCGTACCTAAATCCCCCCTGTGCACTGTTTCATTTACTAGCAAAGATTTAGAAGGCATACAGCACCCACATACTGATGCATTGATTATAACTGTTGGGATTGGGAAACGATTTGATGTGAAACGAGTCCTAGTAGATCAGGGCAGTGCAGCAGACATACTGTATTATGATTTGTTCAGAAAGCTCGGCCTCTCCGAGCAGCATCTCACCCCAGCGGCAGCCCCGTTGGTCGGTTTCAATTCACAGCCGGAATGGCCGCTCGGCAGAATAGTATTGCCAGTCGTAGCGGGGACAAAAACCCTCCAGATAGAGTTCTTGGTTATTAATACACCATCCCCTTATAACGCCATACTTGGCCGCCCGTGGATTCATCGAATGGAAGCAGTCCCTTCAACCTATCACCAGCTCATCCGTTTCCCAACGGAACACGGAGTAGAGCAGATTTCAAGGGATCAAGTTGCGTCCAAACATTGCTTCATGGCAGCATTAAAGGCAAAACAGCTCTGCAATCGGGTACAGACGGTAGAAGTGGCCGGACAGCCAGTCTTGGAAGATGTGGGGGGAACTCCAGAGGAAAAGATGGTAGAGGATTTGGAGAAAGTCTTGGTAAGAGAAGACGACCCGGAAAAGTACTTCCTTATCGGTACCTCGCTAGGCGCTGATGAGAAACTTCAGCTGCTGGAACTGCTGAGGGAAAATATGGAGGTATTCGCGTGGTCAGCATATGATACTCCAGGGTTGGACCCAGAATTTGCTTGCCACAAGCTCAACATCAATCCTTCAGCTCGGCCCATCGTACAGAAAAGTCGGAGATCCTCAGTTGAGCACACCGAAGCAGTAATTGCCGAAGTCGAAAAACTCTTGGCCTCGGGAGCAATCAGAGAAGTTCAGTACCCGCAATGGCTGTCTAACACAGTTGTAGTCAAGAAGAAGAACGGAAAGTGAAGAGTTTGTGTCGATTTCACTTGCTTGAACAAAGCCTGCCCTAAAGATAGTTTTTCGCTGCCTCGCATTGATCAACTAGTAGACGCAACAGCAGGGCACGAGCGCATGAGCTTTCTGGACGCTTATAGCGGTTATCATCAAATACCACTGTTCGGTCCGGATCAAGAAAAGACAGCGTTTATCACTCCGAGAGGGACTTACTGCTACCAAGTAATGCCGTTCGGCCTCAAGAACGCCGGGGCGACCTACCAGCGAATGATCACTCGGATGTTCAAAGACCAACTGGGGAAAACCATGGAAGCCTATATAGACGATATGGTAGTAAAAAGCAAGTTCGCTACAAACCACCTCACAGACTTGAGAGAAGTTTTTAGCATCCTGAAAAACCACCAGCTTCGCCTCAATGCCTCGAAATGCGCCTTCGGGGTAGGAACAGGGAAGTTCTTGGGATACATGGTCACTCACAGAGGAATTGAAGCGAATCCGGATCAAATCAGGGCAATACAGGATCTCGAAGTGCCAACAAAGTCTAAGGAACTGCAGAAACTAGCCGGAATGGCGGCCGCACTGAATCGGTTTATTAGCAAATCCTCAGATCGGATGAAGCCCTTCTTCCAGCTCTTGAGGAAAAAGGCAGCATTTGAATGGAGTAGCGAATGTACCGAAGCACTGCAGAGTCTCAAAAGATACCTCAGTACACCCCCTCTATTATCCACTCCAGAACCGGGAGAGGAGCTGTACCTCTATCTAGCAGTCTCAGATCACGCCGTGAGCGCAGTATTAATTCGAGAAGTTGACAAGGAACAGAGACCAGTATATTATGTTAGCAAGACTTTACTAGATGCCGAGACACGGTATCTACCACTGGAAAAGTTAGCTTACGCGCTGCTTATCGCCTCAAGAAAGTTGCAACATTACTTCCAGGGGCATACCATTAACGTCCTCACTGAATTCCCCCTCAGATCTGTATTCAGCCGAGCCGATTTCTCTGGCCGAACAGCAAAGTGGGCTGTAGAACTTGGTGAGTTTGACATTCGGTATCAACCCAGGACAGCAATCAAGGCTCAGGTCTTGGCGGATTTTGTCGCAGAATTTACTCCCACCCAGAGTACCGAACCGGGGAATCTGAGTTCGGCACAGGTGCCATGCGCCACCGAACAAGGAAGACCCAGCGCTTCGGAAGCATGGAAACTCTTTATTGGAAACATCTGGCAACTCTACGTCGATGGTTCGTCCAATAACCGAGGATCGGGGGCAGGAGTAGTTCTTATTTCTCCAGAAGGATTTATCTGGGAACAGGCTCTCAGGCTAGGCTGGAAGGCTTCAAACAACGAGGCCGAGTACGAAGCGTTATTGGCTGGTTTGCGTAGCGCCGAACACTTCAATGCAGAACAGCTTTTTGTTTTCAGCGACTCACAACTAGTGGTAAACCAGCTTTCTGGGGTCTATGAAACTCGAGATGAAAGAATGGCTATGTACGCAGGCAAGGCCAAAGACCTACTCAGAAAATTTCAATCCATATGAGTGGAACGAATCAGTCGGGACAAAAGTAGCCACGTAGATGCTCTAGCGTGCCTCGGCTCATCAGTGGATACAGAGGATGCCAGAAGAGTTTGGGTTGAGTTCGTGCCAGAACCAAGTATTGCATCTCCAGTCCTCTGCAACAACTTAGAGCCAAGCTGGATGGATCCAATATTGGTCTTTCTGAAATCTGGTAAACTCCCCGAAGACAGAAGGGAAGCCAACAAGATCAGGCATAAATCAGCTCGATTCTGGATCTCACCGTCTGGGAAGCTGTACAGACGTTCATACCTTGGCCCCTACCTCCTGTGTGTGCATCCAAATCTCGTCGAGAATGTTCTCTACGAAATTCACGATGGGATTTGTGGATGCCACGTTGGCGGAAGGTCACTGGCGCACCGAGCCCTAACTCACGGGTACTGGTGGCCACGAATGCAACAAGATGCACAGCAGTACGTACAAAGGTGTGACAAATGTCAGAGGTTTGCTCCACTCATTCATCAGCCAGCCAAAACTCTCACTCCACTCACCAGCCCATGGCCCTTTGCGCAATGGGGCCTGGATATTGTTGGACCATTGGCGCGAGGCACTGGGAACAGGCGATTCTTCATTGCTGCAACCGACTATTTCACCAAGTGGGTTGAAGTTGAGGCACTGGCAAACATCAAAGAGGCAGACACAAAGCGGTTTGTTTTGAGGAATGTGGTAGTGCGTTTCGGCATTCCGCGGGTACTGATTGCGGACAACGGGACACAGTTCGATGGTAAGATCTTCAGAAAATTTTGTGCCGACCTCAGAATTGAGTATAGGAACTCTTCTCCAGGGTACCCGCAGAGCAATGGTCAGGCAGAAGCGTCGAACAAAACCATCATCAACGGAGTGAAAAAGCGGCTTGAACATGCCAAAGGCAAGTGGGTTGAAGAGTTACCTCACGTATTATGGGCCTACCGAACTACAGCACGACGCCCCACAGGAGAAACACCTTACTCTTTAACCTATGGAATGGAGGCCATCATCCCACTCGAAGTAGGTCTCCCAACCCTTCGGTCTGAATTATTTGAAAGCTCCAGTAATGAGGAAGCTATCGCGCAAGCACTGGATATGGCAGAGGGCCGAAGAGAGGCAGCGCTGATCAGACTTGAAGCATATCAGCAGCAGCTCATCAGAAGTTTCAACCAAAAAGTTTTCCCAAGGCAATTTATACCAGGAGAATTGGTTTTGAGGAAAGTCATGGATCACAAACGGGTGCCTGGTGAGGGCAAACTTGGGCCGAACTGGGAAGGTCCCTATAAAATCACAGCCGTTGTTGGAAATGGAGCTTACTACCTAGAGGATCTGAATGGCAAAGCAATACCTCGGCCCTGGAACGTAGCAAACCTCAAGAAATACTACCAATAGAATCATCCCCTAACTTCTCTGTCAGGATGTAAAGGCACTTATTTGTTGACCAATGCAAATGTTTTCCCACTCCTCTCAGATTTATTCAAATTCTTGTAATTAGCTTTGATGTTTATCAAATGGAATAAGCTTTGGCTCCCACCAAACGGAATTAGCTTTGGTTTCTACCAAACGGAATTAGCTTTGGTTTTGACCAAACGGAATTAGCTTTGGTTCTCACCAAACGGAATTAGCTTTGGTCTCCACCAAACGGAATCAGCTTTGATATGTATCAAACGGAATTAGCTTTGGTCTTTGCCAAACGGAATTAGCTTTGATGTTTGTCAAACGGAATTAACTTTGGTTTTAACCCAAATGGCTTAGTTTCAGAACGACTGAACGGAATTTAAATTTGGTTAGCACTCAAACATGCTAAGTGGTATAGCTTGGTGGAAAAATGTTTGGCAACTAAATTGGAATTTAGCCAAGTGGAATTGCTTGGTGGAAACCGCACTAATGTATCTTAAGTAAAATATCTCTATTTAGCCAAGTGGAATTGCTTGGTGGAAACTACACTACATATCTTAAGCACACATCTTTGCACCTACAGAACTTCTTAAGTATCAACACATCAACACTTCAGTATTGATTCAAACCAACAGAGTTGGAACAAACTCAACCAAGCTACGTCAAGAGCAAACTCCTAGCATCAGCCTTACTCAGCTCCAGCTGGGGGCAAACAATTGTTTTCTTTTGAAACCTACCTGGACCTGAGTAAGACATCTCTCTTTACATTTCTCTCATTCAAATGCACTTGTACTATCAAAGTTGAAACAGACTCAAGCAGTTCTATACAAGGGACAACTCTTTAGTGCCGATCTTACTTAGCTCCAGGTGGGGGCAAACAATTGTTTTCTTTTGAAACCAACCTGGACCTAAGTAAGACCCACTTACGAACTCAAAGCACGGCCATACCACATATCCGTTAGCCGCGCCGATCATTAGTTCGGCCCCGAGGTCCCAACAGTGCTCGGCCGGGGGCAAATAGTTTAGTGCCACACCGAGCATCAGTCCGGCCTCAAGGCCCTAACAGCGCTCGACCGGGGCAAGCAGTACAGAAATCAGACAGAGCATCTATTTAAGGACTGTATAGAATCAGACCGAGCACCTATTCGGCCCAGAGGTCCCAACAGAGCTCGGCCGGGGGCAAGCAGTATAGAATATATTCAGACATAAAAGCTAAACAGCATCAAATTGCAAGTTCAAAGAGAAATCCATATCATCCAGCAAAAGGCACAGAAGGCCTCACAACCAGCAGCAAAAAACAAAAAGAAAAAAAAAGGAAAAATTGTCTTTACCAAAACAGGAAAAGCAAAAAGTTCAAATCCTTTCAACATCAATTTTCATCAACAGTGGGCAACTCAGGAGCAGCATCAGCAATTTTGTCCAGGCCATCTGCGGGAGGAAAAGTAGAGGAAGCTCCAACTTCCTGAGAAGCAGGAGCCACCTTAACCACATCTCCCGTGGCTTCGGTCTCTAGGGTTTCAACCCCTTCAACGTCCACCTTTTTAGTGGCAACATTCATGCTCTGGGTTTTGCTTACAGAATCATCTTCTGGGGAAACATCGTCTGGCAGAACAGCAGAGGTAGGAGTAGTCTTCAAACCCAAGATTTCGAAGGAACAGGGACATCATGATACAGGGAAGAGCCTTCAGGAACCATGCAGCGGCTAAGGCACTCGTCCAACCCTTCACAAAGAGCTTGTCTCGCAGCACTAGAACCTCCTCCTTGTACGCCGCCCCAGCTTCATCCCAGCCCTGTTGCCAGTGCTTGGCCTCCAGCGCAGTACGCTCGGCAGCCATCACAGCAATAACGGCCTCCAGTTCGGCCACCTTCCCTCGAGTTGAGCTTGTGTCCCAATGGCAGCTCCTTCGATTGTTCAGCAGAAGCGACAATCTTGTTCAAACGAAAGGCTTCCCTCTCAGCGGTTCGGCGTCCTTCCTTTTCTGACTCCAAGTTCACCGTCAGTCTCTCTACATCCATGGCAGCCTCCAGCACGGCCCTTTCCAGCTCTTCAGCACGGGTAATGGACAGGTGCATTCTCTGGATACACTGCAAAGACGACAAAGAATTAAAAAAAAAAAAAAAAAGGAAGACAGCAATGCAACAGTGAAGTTAAGTAAAGCGAAGAAAACACTTACAGCAGTCATCATTTGAAGGGTCCCCTTCAAGATAGGAATGTCACGAGGCCCATTATGGTCGGCCATATCAACAAGCATCAACAAAAACTTGGTCAAATTAAAAGCAAAATCTTGTGAAGTAACAACTGAATCAGAGGTGGAAATGGGCCTGCCCTCATACGATATTGGCGGCTCCCATTTCTCAAAAGCATCATCCTCAGCAGGATCCTGAGAAGCTTCCCCCACCACTGCCTTGCCGGTTTCCCTTCTCCTCTTCTTTGCTCGTGCAGCGACTGAAGCTGAGGGGTCGGCAGCAATCACAGGGGTCCCAGAAGCTCCAACTTCCATCTTTACCTCCATGAGGCTCTTCACCTCGGTCTTCTCCAGAGGGGTTTGCAAAGCGCCGGAGGCTCCGAAGGCCTCGGCCTCCAAATCCACCAGCACCCTTCTCTTCGCCACAGACCCGCTCCCTGCGAAACTGGGGGCAGGGGAGGGCGCTCTCTCAGAAAATGCATCTTGGCTTCTGCGACGTTTCGAGACCAGAGGGGTGAGAGACGTGTCAGTCTCGGTATCAGAGTCCAGAAGGGCAGCAGCGAGCCTTGCCTTCTTTGGAATAACAGAACGGTAAGTTGACTGGTAGTCCAATAACTCAGGTGCAGATCTCTTTTTATACCTCAAGGCAGCTTTGATGGCTTCAGCATTCTCTCGATTCGGCCTCCGTTGGAAACGGGAGGACTCTGCAAAAAGAAAGCAACCCATCAGAGCAATATTCAAAATAGAGTAAGAAACACCAAAGGCATTAAAAGGAGAGGCCCAGACCTGGGTAGCCGTCTTTCTGTGGCATCCGTTCAGACTGAAACTCGGTTCCGGCGAGGAACTCCCAATTTCCACCAACTTGTAGGAAATCGTCATTGTGTTTATCCGAATCAGGTAATCCAGTAACTAAGTGACAATCAGCCGAGCGAACACGCAGGTAGTATGTACTATGGTCCTTGTTATGAGAAAGGGTGTAACATCCCAAGATATCCCATATGTCAAGGTTCAGGCCCAGTCGTCTATTAAGGGCAGATACATCGCAAACAACACGGAAAAGGTTCACAGATACTTGCATTGGGGTTAACTGAACTTGATGTAGAAAATGGCGCACTAACGGGTCAAGAGGAAACCGAACCCCTCCCTCGACTATTGCCGCGATGGGAAAGGCGACGGTGTTCCTCGTACCCATACGTTTGGCGTCTACTTTAGCCAGTGAAAGGGTAACGTCATGAGGAATATTGTAATCCAGACGGAACATGGCCATGGCCTTAGGGGTATCAACCAAGGAACGGAACTTCCCCATTCGACCGACCTAATGGGACAGAAGTAGGATTCAGATAACGGAGTATGGGACACAGATACTAAGTGGGCCAAACAAGACGATTGAAACAGAAAGGGGAAAGAGAAGAAGAGTCATGAAAGGACTTACAGAGATCACAACGGTGATAGTGAAGCAGGATCGACGACGAAGAAGTCCAAGCAGAGCACCAGCGAGATCGGTCCAGAGGAATGGGAAGAAGCTCTTTCTCTCTCTTTGGAACTCACTAGAGGAATGAGAAAGGTAAATCAAAGGATTTGAATTGATAGCCTGAGCATTTATTACACCAGTCGGCGCGCAGGCACACGAATCACGACCTTCGGTATGGAGTCGACGCATTATCTCTGCACACCTATCAAACGTCGCCACGTGTCACATGAAAGGACGCATGCAGGAATTGTGAGTCAGGATTGAACCGTCACCAAGGCCGAACTGGGGCAGAACCAAAACGACGCGACGCTTGGAAAGCAGAACAATAGCTCCCCCCAAGGGGAACCTTAGCGCGAGCTAGGGGGCAAATGAAGGGGCTAAATGTGAAATGGGTCAGGTCCAAGCCTTGGGCCGGCCCAATCCGACAAAGTCCGAATCCAAGTGGGCCAGATGAGTATATGGACAAACCAATTGAGCCCAACTTCATGATCAACAGTCCATCCAAGTCCTCAAGCACTTAGGCCCAACCCGCAGTAGAAAGGCTAGCCCAGCCGTAGTGCTGGTCTGGGCCGAGCTGAGGAACGGAATCTGTGGGCCGAACAGATAATGGTCCAGCCCATCTCCATGAATGATCCTGAAAAAGGCCGAGCCGAGGCACATCAGTACCGAACTGAAGTACATGGGTACCGAACTGGAGAAACCTCACAAGGAAACGTGGGAGCTGTGAGTGCAAGCATGTGCAGGTTGCCACCTCAGCTGGTCCCCCACACCTAGAATCACGGAAGTTGTTGAGCCAAAGGAATGTGGTTTGTTATCAGCATGCCTACAATGAGAATATGCAATCAATAACAACTACCAAGTGGTCCCCACCTGGAGCAATGCTGAAAGGAACACTATATACACAACATGAACTTCACATTGAAGGTAACTGAACTATTCCAAGCTAAACCACACTTAACATACATTCCTTCTCCGATTGCTAATTCCCACACCGGAGGGGTTATCCGGCCAACCCCAGCCGGGCAACTCTAACAGTGCTTCTTGTGGCAGGAGTCCTGGTCCTTGGATAGTCCAACTGAGAGCAGAGCCCCGAGCAACTTTCATCTAGTGCGGAATCCGGTACGCACACTACTGATACGAAGGTTAGTTTTCTAATGGATCCCGAGTGGAAGTGCTGGGATATGGGAAGGTTGCAGGAGCATTTTCTTGATCTTGATGTCGAGGTGACTCATAAAATACCAATTAGCCCATATCTCCCTCTAGATCAATTGATTTGGCATTACACTCGAAATAGGATCTTCTCGGTTCAGTGTGCTTATCATATACTTATGAACCTTTCAAAGTTATACGCAAATTTGGAGTCTTTGAATGAGGGGGAGGGGAAGAACAACAGCGATTTTGGAAGGTGGTTTGGCATTTGCAAATTCTAAACAAGATCAAGACGTTTGCATAGAGAGCATGTTTGAATATCATTCGGACGCGTGCTAGATTATGTCAAAGACAGGTTCTTATTGAAGATAGGTGTGATCACTATGATGATGTTGGGGAAACAGTCTCAAGGATTGTGAGGTAGCGCAACAAACATGGGCTTTGAGTCCAATTGCGATGTTTGTGGATATTGGTGTTGGTATAACTTCCAACAGTGGGCTTTTGAGGTTGAGAAGCAAGTTGATAAGGCTGGTTTTGACTTGATTTTGCGATGTGTTTGGGTCTATCAAATGCCCGGAATCAAGCTATTTCAATAAGGTTATAAATCGGGTAGCAGAGGAGATTGTTCAGGGAGTCTGTAATTTTGTGCTAAGAGTTTAGGAAGTGGAAATAAAGCTGCTCATGTGTTGGCCTGTATGGCTCGTCTTTTGAGTGGCCTGAGGGTATGGATGGAAGAGGTGTCTCTTGATTTATTCAGACTTGTTCGGTTTGAGTTTGTTTAGTTATATTTCTTTTACCTTTCTAAAAAAAAATATATATTTTTTCTTTGAATTATATTTTACTTACTTTTTAGCTTGAAAAATAAGTAAAATATTTTTCTCAAATATATTTTACTTTAAAACAAACCGAACCTTATTGTAAATTGGATTTTGTTAAATTATAAAATAACATAACCAGATTTTTGTCATTTTTAAATTATTGTAATAATTTCTTCCTATCTTAATCTATGTAAGTAAACTCGCGTAGATACTAGCACTAATTTTTTTGGTATAATTTTGCTAGATCCTTACCGTATTACTTATTTTTATTTATTTTTTTATTTTGTATGTAAAAGGGCACCCTTCCAAAAGTTCACCTAGGCCCTATAAGACCCATGACCGCCTATATATATATATATATCAAAAATGTTTTGAAATTCTGATTTGTGAGCTTTAATTAAGGGTGAGCAGCAGATATACCGATCCGTTAAAATCGACCGAACCGAATTAATCCGATCCGCTGCATTTTGGACGGATGCGTAATGACGAGCGGACGGTTGCGGATTGATTTTCTCCAATCCGCCAATTTGGCGGACGGATGGCGGATTTGAGATTTCTTTGGCCGCAACCGAACCGCCAAACTGCCAAATCGCAAGCACCCCTAGTAATTTATAAGACTTTGTGTTTTCAATTTGTTTAAATATTATGTTTGTGTTTTCAATTGAAAAAGAGTTTAAATATTCTGTTGAAAAAAGTTTTCAACTTGAATATATTTTTTGAATTGAAAAAAATAAACGTATTATTTATCTATATTTTTTTGTTTTTAAATATAACTCTAAAAATAATAAATAGAAAATATGATATATGCTGGTTGGTTTTTGTTTTCAAAAACATATATAGATGTAACAATACAGAGACATACAATCTCTACTACTGCTCTGTTCATGGTTTTTGTGGTTTGAATTGTTATTATATTTTAAGAATCACAGATTGTAATACTTTATGTGGATGAATCATACTGTGATTGTAATATATAGATGAGGCATGCAGTGATCGTGATATTCTAAAGTTTTAAACTTTCTTTCTTTAGATAAGGCATACAGTGATTGTAATACTTTTTTAAGTCATTGACTGTAATACTTTCTTTCTTTTTTTTCTTTTTTTTCTTTTGATGAAGTGCACAAGTTGAATTATGTTGAAAATTTATAAAATTTTAAACCGCCAAACCGATTCGCATCCATCCGCCAAACTGCCAAACCGCTCAATCCACATCCACCGGATTGGCGGACGGATGCGGATTGATTTTCTCCAATCCGCCAATCTAGCTAGCGGACGGATGGCGGATTGGAGGTTCTGTGGCCGCAATCGATCCGCGCCCACCCCTAGCTTTAATATGTATGTGGGTCTCATTTGATGTGATATTTTGAACCTTTTTTTTTTACTTTCCACCTCACTAAAGCTCAATTAGAGGTCTAATTTATGAGGATGTATCATTGTTATATATATATAGTGTGAAGATAGAAGAATAAATACAAAAGAGTATATATTTTCATGAAAAATATATAAAAACATTATTATTATTATTATTATTATTATTATTATTATTATTATTATTATTATTATTTATCTATATTGCTAACAAATCTTATTAATGAAAAGGAATTAAATATTATATGAATTAAAATATTAAAAGAGGCTAATACAATTATATAAATTAAAATTGTGGATCTTGATCTATTTTCTCCAAACAGTTTTCTTTGTTTATAGGGAAAATATAGGGGAAATAACAAATTAGTGATATTGTCCTAAAATAATTAAAGATTCGAGGTAAATTTTATATACTTTAATGATTAAAGCCATAAACTTTTCTATGAATTGTAATTATTTTTTAAGAGTACCATATATTTGTAAATTCCCCAAAATATATGGTTGTGTATCATATTCATCCTGTTATATATTTTTGTGTGTGTTTGTTATTTGAGTGGAATTGGAGTGGCTATTGTGCGGGGCACAATGGTCATTGTTGTACAAGTTTTGGGGCCTATTGTGGGACTCATTTTGATGATTTAAATTATTTACTTTTTATAATACATCAAATAGAATATGCATGTGAAAAATTAATTTGATCGAATATCAATAGAATTTTCATTGCATTGCATTGCATTTATAGTTAGTTTTATATTTCAAATCACATATAGCAAATTTTTTTTAGATACAAATGCAATTCGATAAAAGAGATATCGATATTTGGTCAAGTTAATTTCTTACATGTATATTTTACTCAATATACTCTAAAAAGTGAACGGTTCGAATTCAAAATAAGCTCCGCAATGAGTCCCAAAGCCCGCAACAATGACTGTTGTGCCTCCCGCACAACAATCACCCCTATTCCTATTTGAATCATGCTACGATACACATCACAAAAAGAGTGTGTATCATATGTAAGTTATGACATTTTGTGATGTTGATTATGACACATATTATAACTAAACCATTTGTCTTCATAACGTAAAAATAATAATGAGTCACAATCAAACACCACATAAAATATAATCCAAAACTTTTTCAATCATAATCAAAATAATAATCACAATAAACCATAACTAAAAATACGAGGAATCATAATTAAATTATAACTAAGTCATAACTAATATTACAAATGATATAATCAAATATCATAAATGTTATAATTAAAACATACAACACACTCCCAAAATAGGATGTATACTTATTATAATTTTAAAAGAATTACATAATATTTATCATAAATAAATATATATATATATTAATACTCCGAAAAAGATAATAAAATATATATATATATATATTTTTTTTTATGATCCTATAAAATATATGACATACCCTATAAAAATACATAACACACCAGAGCATAACCCTTAACCCTTGCATATATCATGGCTCTCCTCCCCAAACCACAACATGTGTACCAAACCTCAAGCATGCTTTCCTCGTTTTCTACAAAATTAAAAATGATATTATGGGGACATATTTTTTGAATGACAACACGTGGCCGGGGTGACACCGAAGTGTCAGCCGAGGTGTCACGTGTCCTGGTCATGACGCCGAGATAATCTCGGATAGGTCGAGGTTATCTGCAGAGATACCGGAATCCGAGATAAGCGGATAAGGGACAAGAGTCCTAGAATTGGAGAGGACTTCAGTTTGGATAAAGATAAGACTCTTTGAGAGTTTATCCCAATCTAATTGGGAGTCCAGGATTAGCATTAAGACAGAATCCATTTGGAGCTAGGCTTCTATTAGGATTAGGTCAGTGTTGGCTATAAAAGAGAGGCACCCCATGGGTCTAAGGTATGCTTTTTATTCTAAATAGTGAGTTAAGCACTTTTGCTATCTTTGAGAGATAACTGACTTGATCGTCGGAGTGCCCCCGGGTGGACGAACCACCGCTGGAATCTCTTCTTTCTGTTACAGGTCGTTCGGGCTTAATCTATTCTGCCGGTGTTCTCCAGCTGAGTACTTAGTTGGCAGTGTGGTCAGAAATTGACACACACAGTTTGGCGCCGTCTGTGGAAAAAAAAGGAGAATAAATGGCCAGTGACGGACAGAAAGAGAAGGTGGGAGACGACACTCCTACTGGGAGTAGAAAACATATTGACCCTAACGTAGAGAAAGATAATTGCAACGAGGAAACTCGGGATCAAAATCCGGAGAGAAAGACGTCGGTCAAGAGGGCAACGTACCAAAGAAATCAGACCGAAGCGGATATTATAACGAGGACAACCTCCAGGTATGGAAAGATAGATGCCTACGGAGGGACGACGAGATGAAGGGAATGGCAAACAAATTGGCGGACCTATAAACGGTCGCAAATTTCATGATGCAGAACAATATCATGTAGCCAGCATTCCTACTGCAAGATACGCCGATTCCAGTGGCCAAGAAAGATGCCCAGAAAGAAGGGCAGAAAATAGTTCATGCGGTCCCTCAGCACACCAGGACCAAGGAACACTCTTGCCGGCCTTCAAGGAAGGTCGAGCGATGAGAGTCAATAAAGGGAGATTCACGGAGAACGCATCACACCAAGGAAATTGACCCCAAAGAACATCGGCATGTTCAAGGGAAGGAACTCTGTTTCGACGCAACTAACAGAGAGAGTTCCAAGAGAAATCACAATGACACCGGAAGTAGCGTACCGAAAAGGTTGAAATCTGTTGATAGCTGAGGTCTTGGACGAACCAAGGAGGATCTAAGGGATTACATCTAGAGGAAGCGACAAGATGCCGAGGTAACTTATCCGGTCAAGCCGAGAACACCGTTCTCGATAGAATTAGAGAAGTTTGAAGCCCCGAAGAGGTTTAATATGCCGAGATTCCAGATATACGACGGTAAGTCGGACCCCAACTTTCACGTCGGCTCATACCTAAACTCAATGGCATTATACACCGGGAACGAGCCGTTGCTCTGCAAAGTGTTTCCCTCATCCTTCGGGAAAATCACATCAGACTAGTTTCATAAGTTGCCGAAAGGAACTGTGCAAAGCTGGGAAAGCCTAGCCGAGATGTTTGTGGCCAGATTTGGGACAAACAAACTACAGTCTGAGAATCAATGAGGATGAAAGCCTTAGGGCCTATGCCAAGAGGTATTATGAGGTGTTCAACCGAATACCAGGATACAACCAAGAGGTGGCGGTCGTGTCTTTTGAGAATGGCTTGAAAGATGATTGTTTACTTCGAAAATCATTGGCAAAGACACTGCCAAAAAGTATAGAGGAACTGATGGCCAGAATTGAGAAGTATGCTAGGGCCGAAGAAGACACGCCGGGGACAAAGGCGTCAAAATAAGAGAAGGGAAATGGCTCGCCGAAGCGAGGCTGAGGTAATGGCGGGTAAACAAGCAAGAGACAAGATTAAGGACTGTGCAGGCAGTCATAATCGTATTTCGAATCCCAGTTTACAAAGTCTTGGAGAAAATCCGAAATCAGCCCTATTACAGAGCACCATTAAGGATTCTGGGCGAATTTATGGGAAGAAGCCTTGGCAAGCACTGTGCTTACCACAACGAAGATGGGCATCTGACTCAAGGGTGCAGAGCCCTGAAGGCACATCTGGAAAACCTGGTAAGGTAAGGTCATTTAAGGGACCTTATAGATGAGGCCAAGACAAGGGAAGAACAAGCAAGACTGCCTCAGGTACCGACAGCACTGCCTCCAGGTAACGAGGACCTCAGGTGATCAATGTGATTCACTCGAAGGTCAAGGAGAATGAAATACGTAGGAGACTCAGAAGGTAAAACACTTACAGCATGTGTACCAAGTCTGGCAGAAAAGACCTAGGCCAGACGAGTGCCAGGGACCAGTGGTGTCCTTTACTGAAGACGACCTAGAAATGGTGCAGTATCCACACAACAATGCCTTGGTAGTATCCCTTCAGGTTGGGGAGTGCCAAGTGAAGCACATCTTAATTGACCAGGACAGCTCTTGTGACATCATGTATGCCAGATGTTACAAGGAGCTTGGCCTTCACCAAGATGACCTGGAGCAGTCCAATGGCCCAACGGTTGGGTTCAATGGAACGCCGACATGGCCCCTGGGAGTAGTAAGTTTAGAGGTGCAGGCTGGCACCAAGAAGGTAAAAACAGAGTTCACCATAATCGACACCCCTTCCCTAACAATGCTATCTTGGGAAGGCCATGGCTGTATGCAATGGGGGCAGTTCCCTCAACATTACATCAGTTATTGCGGTTCCCAACAGAGCATGGAATAGAGGAGGTCAGAGGGGATCAGGTGCAGGCAAAGAATTGCTCCATGGCAGCAATGAAATCTACCTGCAACATACGAGAAGCAGAAAAGGCAGAGATAGAGGAAGAGGACATAGGGGTCTTGGAGGCCATCGGCAAAGAGCCAGCCGAGAAGAGTGAAGAAGCCCTGAAGAAAATCCTTGTCTAGCAAGGGGATGAAGAACGCTTCTTTTTTCTCGGCTCGGGCTTGGCCGAGGAAGAGGCTGGAAGCAACAAAAGGAAAGTGGGTGGAAGAGTTGCCCAATGTACTCTGGGTATATCGGACTACGCCGAGAAGATCAACTAAGGAGTCCCCATTTGCGATGGCTTATGGCACAGAAGCAGTTATCCCACTGGAGGTCGGCATCCCAGGGATCAGAACCCAGGGAGTAGAAAATAGGACCAATAAAGCATTCTTGGCCCGAAATCTAGATCTGCTAGAAGAAAGAAGGGAGAAAACAGCAATTCAGCTAGGGGCATACTAGCAACAGCTTACCAGGGCTTATAATAAGAAGGTCAACCCACGAGAGTTTCAAGTTGGGGACCTCATCCTGAGAAAGGTCATCGGCAACAAGAAGGATCCTAGAGAGGGCAAGCTTGGCCTAAATTGGGAGAGGCCTTACAGAATCATCTCGGTCACCGGCAATGGTGCATATCGGCTTGAAGACAGTGAAATGTGACTGACCAGACACTTGGTGATGTTTCTGATTAAGACATGACGAATAACTTAGACTTATTATATGGCAGAGTAGAATCATACTTGCATATAATAGAGTTGAACTAAGTTGGCGATGTTTCTGAGCGAAACATGACGAATAACTTAGACTTATTATAAGGCAGAGTAGAATCATACTTGTATATAATAGAGTTGAACTAAGTTGGCGATGTTTCTAAGCGAAACATGACGAATAACTTAGACTTATTATATGGCAGAGTAGAATCATACTTGCATATAATAGAGTTGAACTAAGTTGGCGATGTTTCTGAGCGAAACATGACGAATAACTTAGACTTATTATATGGCAGATGTAATAACCCCAATCCGTAATTAGCTACTAATCCGTAATTGATGATGCTAATCAGAGAATTAAAATAAATTATGGTTTATTATGTAAATTGCATGATATTTGGCCTTCTATCTGTTACTTATAGAAATATCTGTTTGGAATTCCACTTTAATATGTAAATTGAAAGCCTTATCGGCATCCGAAACCGAAATTGACTACACCAATGTGTTATTTGGAATTTTTAGAATCATTTGGCAAATTTTATTAAAAATTGATTTAGTCTTATTCGTTAAGTTGCGTTTGGCTAGCTTAATAATCCAATTAATGCATTTTTGACATCATAGCTTTATATATGGGCCTTAAACTCATTTTGAGCTCATTTCTTTTACCCCTTAGTGCAAAAATCTGAGAATACATTCTAGAGTGAGAGTGAGACTCCATTTTAGAGAGAGAGGGAGCACAATTCTAGTGAGAGAAAGGAAGAGATTGAAGAAGAATTGAAGGTTTTGTGTTGAATTCACCAAGATTGTGCTACAACAAGAGTAATTCAAGACTCTAGGTAAGCTTTTTTCTATTAATTCAAAGAGTTGTGTGTTGTAGAGATGAATTCATGGAGTTGTTAGGATCATTGCATGTAATTTACATATGTTGGTCAAGAAGATGGATGATTTGATTATAATTTCACTTGCATGTATACATATATATAGAGGTTTGTCATTTTAGTTTGATTTTGAGCATCTAAATTATTTTGGGAGTTATTTAGTGCATGCATGTTTGAATTATCATGTTCCTTCACTTAAAATCATGTTTTGGGAAGAATTTCTTACATGCATGGAGCTTATGAGCTCAATTTGCTAGTTTCATGAGGTTTGAAGAAAAGATTTTACATGCATGTTGTGTTCATGAGCATTCATCATGTTTTAAGTTGAAATTGTGAGCTTTTGGCAAACTCTTGGGCCATGATTTTATGAAATGATCTTTAATTCATCATATTTTGCAAGTTTACTATGTTATCTCAAGTTTTGGGGCCCAAGAGATGTGTTTTGGAAGGTTGAATTCAAGTTTTGAGCTTGGGAGGTCAATCTGGATTTTCCAGAAATTTGACCCACGCTTGAGCGGTGACTTTCACGCTCGAGCATAAACCTTGAATTCATGCACCACGCTCGAGCATGGGTCGAGCGCCCGTCGAGCGTGAAAATCTTGCATCCAATACTTTTTAGAGTTTACAGTCCGCTGGAGCGGGGAAAGGAACGCTCGAGCGGAGCTTCATTGTCTGCATGTCCGCTCGAGCGGGGAAACCCACGCTCGAGCGTAGACCTCATTTTTAGAAAATTTGACTAAGTGTTCCAATTCATGTTTTGGCATCCTCATTACATCTTAGGCATTCCTAAGACCTAATTAAGCCATAGTAATGAGGTTATGGATTAGAAACACACTAAGAAAAGAATGTACTAAGTTCCGAGACTGCAAGTGTGTGTGTTTTGGGCAATGTGATAAGAAAGAATTAGAACCTATGTAATGAAAGCTAAGCCGTGTTGGCCACATGAATGTGTAATGATAAAACGTGCTTGTGTTATGTATTTTGTGATTGTAGGTCAAGATTCGAGGATTGATTGATCGCTTACTGGAACCACTGTGAGTAACGTTATCGTAAAGATACGTTTATATGAAATTATGTTCCAAATGAAATGTGATATGCTATGATTTCTGAAATGATATCTGTTTTCGTGAACGAACATCCCAAGTTTGAAATCTATTATGGCATCCATAGATAGTCCCAAGTCATGGGAGACGGCATGAAAATGCGGGTCCATGACATACAAGTTTACGAGATCTCGTTAGCCACTTCATTGTGGTGATATATGTTTAACCGGTATCCGGAACCGATTACTCTAGTCGGAAGACGTTCTGTGATGTGTTCTATGGGATGTACCATTATTATGTTCTGATATGAGAATAATTATGCTCTGATCTGTTTTCCGCTTATGATATGTTCGGATTTCGTTCACTAATCCCTTTACCTTAATGTTATTCATTGGGCTTTAGCTCACTGTTTGTATATATATGTATATAGGTGAACATTCTAGAGTTCAAGCCCGAAGGCTTTTGCCTGGTGCTGTGTTTCTATTGTCAGCCAACCACTGCGCCTCACGTGGAGGTTCCCGAAGTATCCTATGTTCAGTCCTTTGGGTTCTGTATATGTATTAGACTTGATTTATGTTGTTGGTTGTACTTAAAATACTGTAATATGTGTGGGTATAACTGTAGACACCCCATTTTTGACCGTCCATAAGACTTCGACGCGACTGATGGTTTACATGGTGGATAAAGTTATGCAGGGGAAAGGTGTAATTTCTTCGACAAAGAGAGAGGAACAAATCCCAACTTCACGCCCCATTTTGGACCAAAGCTATTTTGAATGGTTTTTAGACCTTAAAACCCTCTCTTTCAAAACATTTTTGAAATAAAGTTTCTGCGATGTTCCGAGGCTCGCCTTTTGTCAAACGTCGCGTTTTTCGGTAAACCGAGCAGGGACAAAGTGGAAATGAACGAAAGAGAGATGAAATCTTTGAAAAATCTTTCAAAACACCTTACTTAGGGGTTTGAAGTTGAAGAAAAGAAGAGAAGATGGAAGAAATCCAGTCGGGGGAGAAAATGGGCATGAACCGTTAAGAGAGAGTCGAGCAGCCCTCGCCGAATCGGGCCTATTCATTTGGATACTTGGAGGCCACCACCGTTGGAAAGATTACTCCTGGGGCTTCATTTTGCACTCAAGAATCTCCTAAATCCAATTCCGGATAGGGGAGATATCGTTGATTGAAGTAGGGTATCACTCCGGTTGGGACCGAATCTGCGCGGCTTCACGGAAACGGGCATAACTCTTTCTACAGGAGGAATTTTGATGCAAGGTGTGCGCCATTGGAAAGCTAACTTCCGGGGCTTCAATTTGGACACTTGAACGGCCACATTTGGACTTCCCAATCACCCACCGGCCACTTTTCTTTCTGGAAGCCCACTTTTTCTGTCCTGAAAGTAGCTGGCCGGCCAGAAAAGCCAGGAAAAGTAGCTGGCCGGCCAGAAAACCCAGAAAAACTAGCCGGCCGGCCACTTATCTAAAAAAAATGATTTTTTTTTGCTTTTTAAACTAGCCGGCCATTATCCCCCTCCCAAGTGTGTTCTAGCCATATATTTTGTTTTCCACTACACCCATGTCCGAGGGTTTGGCCATTTTGGGGGGAAACTTGGTTTGTTTTCCCCCCTTTTTTCCCCCATTTTCCCCCTCTTTTTGCCTATATAACCAACACCCCAGGTCTGGTTTTTAGGGTTACAAAAATTGCTAGAGAGCTCTCTTGCATACACTCTCCATTTCCCTCCCTTCTAAGCCTCCAAACCTTAGGGCCTTTGCATCATTTACACTACACCACCTAGCCCCACCCTTCCATTCTCCATTCCAGCACATTGGGACTGTTTTGAAGAGGTTAAAGGCTCAGAATTTGGTCCAAAAGGCAGCTGAAAGATTGGTCTACAAGGGTAAGCACACTTCTTCTCTTTTCTAGCCTTTTCTTGGTTCATTTCTAAGCCTTGCTTGCTTGCTTTTTTGGGCTCCGACCCTAACTGGAACTAGGCTTATTTTGAGCCATTTGTCATGTTTGTTGAAGGGTCTTACCCTGTTTGAGACCTCCAGCCACCACTTTCTTCATTACCCCTCTTGGATGCCATATTTTTGCATGATATTTTTGGCCTATATATAATCTGTTTTGAGCTCTGTCATAAACTGTGAAGTAGCTTATTTTGAGCCCTTCTTCAACATTGAAGAAGGGCTCATCACTGTTTGGGACCTCCATGTGTCACTTGCCATTGAACCCCTCTTTGGTCCCCATTTTTGCATGATTTATTAGCCTATTGTGTCTCTGTTTTTGGACTTTGGTCCAAACTGAAAATGGTCTTATTTTAACTCCCTCTTCATGTTTCATTAAGGGTCTATGGCTTTTTGAGACACCCTTTGTATACTTCATGTTATAGCCCTCTTGGTGGCCTCATTTTGCATGATATTTTGAGCATACTTGTATACTGTTTTGGGGCTGGTGCTAAACTGTAAAAAGCCATATTTTGGGTCCCTCTTCAACATTTTTGAACCTCCAGCCACTACTTGCTTCTTTGCCCCTTTGTTGGCTCATTTCTTGCATGAGATCTTTGGCATACTTGTATCTGTTTTTGGGACCTGTCATAAACTGTAAAACATCATATTTTTGGCCCCTATTCAATATTGTAGAAGGCCCCTTCTCTGTTTGGGGCCAGAATTTGTGACTTGCTTCATTACCTCCCTTGCGGAGCCATTTTTGCATGCTAATTTAGTCCCACTTGTGCTCACTGTTTGGCCATGCTTTAAACTGTAAACATGCTTTTTTTGGGGCTTCCTTGCTTCTGTATTTACACTTCATGTTCAAATTATGCATGCTTTGTATAGCTACAAGTCATTTCATGTGCTTAATCTTGCATTTCGGGATTGATTTCGTGCATCGGGTGCATTTTTGCCATGCTTCGGGGCTGTTTCGCATCTCATTTTGCTACTAAAATTTGCATGTTTGCATATCATATCCCATGTCTTGCCATGTCTTGTTAGAGTGGTATTTCCGTGCCTTAGGGTCGGTCCTCGGTTTGCGTGCACGTGTGCACGTATCCCAAGTTGTCTCATTTTCATCATTATGGCCTCCTATGTGAGTGTGGCCAAGGTCCACTTGTGTTGGTGTAAGCCATATTGCATTGTGTATGCCATTTCATTCCATAGCATTGCGTATGCTAGGCCGTATATTAGCGCATTGTGTATGCCATGTTTCCTCGTGCATCGTGTATGCCATTTCATAGCATTTCGCATGTTAGGTTGTATCTTAGTTGCATTTCATGCATATCATGCATATTGCATCGTGTTCGGGATAGGAGTTAGCCTGGGCACGGGAAACGAGGTACGTTCCGTACTTCGAGTGACGGAACGTGTCTCAATTCCCCAGTCACCGACACTCCGGATTATCCATGATAGAGTTAGGTTTTGTTGTATTTTCATATGCATTCATTTCATATTGAGTTGTGCAATTCGACTCCTCGGCCATCATGCATCGATATGCGTGATTGCTGGCACGAGGATCGAGACATGCATACATTTGTGAAAATACATTGCCATGCCCCTTTCCTGCTCTCTGTTGCAGCAAAATGAAGAATCAGCAACTTTTCGGAGCTTGGCACGCATTTCAAGAACAAGTGCAAACAGAGGCTAATTGGGGCATCGTCATGGATTTCCGCACAAAGGCAACCCGAACATGCATCATTCATCACCCGGAGCAGAATCAAGGCAGTCCCTGGCTTGCATGCCAGTTTTACAGCTTTCTTAGTTAATTTGTTAATTAATTAGGAATTTGTACATTATTTGGACTGTATTATTTGGACTGTACTATTCTTTTATTCGGGACTGTATATTTATTCGGACCCTCTGTGCGAGGGCAAAATTGTAATAAGTGTGGGTGAGTGTGATGTATGTCTTCCAATCCCACGTCTTTCTTCCCTTTTATTTACCTGCTTATGATGGTTAGATTAGGGCATATTTCAATTAGCATACAGTATGATAGCATGTTTGCATTCATTCATCTGTTTTACATGCACCGGGCTCGGCGCATCATACTAACTGCATTTGTATTTCAATTCCAAGTTGAATACATGATAGCTGTAGCATTCATATGCCATGTTTAGGATAGCCGAGCCTGCTATAGTTGCATTTTTGCATGTGTTGCATTAGGCAATCCTGTATATTTAGGATCATGCATGATTTCTAATGAGTTTCTGTTTTGGCTTGGAGTACTCGGTGAGTTTTATGCTTTAGCATCCTTGCATGCGTGTGAGTGACTGCCATGATAGCATGCTTACCATGAGGCTATTTGCTTATGTGATATAACTGCTTGAATGCCTGTGGGTGGAGGTTGGGTTATTTGGATTGGAACAATTCATCAAATGTTTGTTTTAAAGCCCACTAGATAGTGGCAAAATCATGTTTTCTTAAGCCCACCCGAGGGTGGCAAATCCACGTCTTAGCCTACTTGCGAGTAGCACCATCAAACCATTTTCAAACAAACAAGCATGAAATGTTTTGTTCCAATTCAGGCGATCCAGTCTATACTTGTATGCTGTGCGCATCACATAGTAAATCTAGGCTAATAACCGCAATAAGAACACACAATGTTTTCAAAAATAGATATGATGGTTAGTAGAGGCCGGTCTTTGACCGGGCGAGCGGGGGTGCTCACAAAGTGACCTTCCCCAATCGTACCCAAGTTCCCGAGCCCAGGCAACTTTGGTGATAACGGACACGTGGCCTTTGGCATCGAGTCAGGGTTTCCTAAATTTCCCATTAAAAAACATTTAGGTGGCGACTCTATATCTGGCAAAGCAGTCCATGTTTGGCACTTCTTTTCAAAAAAAATCTGTTTTCAAAATCGATTTGCCGGATTTGGACTCTTTGGTTCAAGATTAAGAACCGTGACATTTGAGTCCTTGAACTGTAGTGACCCCAATATGAACGGAACGGGACTTAACCCTCCCGGGGCGTTCGGGGACGTCTACAGTTTCTGGCGACTCTGCTAGGGAGTTAGAGAACTTGACTCGAACTCATGATATCTGGTTTTGACTACATTTGTGTGTTTCTTTGCATTGCATTTGCATTGGTGCACCTAGGACACCGTGTTTGCCATATGCCATTCCCAAACGATTTGCCGGAGGCTTGTCTCTTCAAGGCATGACCATAAGGCTGATCGGCTATGGGCTCTGACAGCATGGGAACACAAACCCCGGTTTTACCGGGGCACCCTCTTTGACCATTCGACCTAGTGCATATTGAAATCCGTAGTGACCATTCCAAACTAGGACAGGTTGCTTACCCGATATAGGTTGTTTGAAACCACTGCGTGCGTAGTAAAACCCTAGTCCCTGACAAAATAGGATAGGGAAACCCTACCCTAACATAGGGGTGTTTTGGCTCTCACTTATCTGTTATGTGCTTTAGAATGCGTCTCTACAGGAATGCATGTATCAGTGTATGAGTTTGGGCATCAGGCCTGCGGGCACCAGTTCAGTAGTTTGGGCATCAGGCCTGTGGGCACCAGTTCAGTACTTTGAGAATCAGTTTACCTGAGGGTATCAGTTTACGGGCAGAATTCTGTGGGGGCACAGTCATTCAGCCCGGCTCATATGGGTTATCGTGAAATCAGGCTGAGATGCTGCATGTTTTCTCTTTTGCTAGGTAGTCCTGGAACTACAGCTTCAGAAGGCTTCGATATCCCCCGGGTACATTGGACTAGTGCTGATAGACTTTGTTAGGTCAGAAATTCAATGCAAGGGCAACCAGTGTTCTTTCGCTGAGGCAAGGCAAAGAAAGGCCAGTCAGGGCTCACCGGTTCATCTGATCCGTCAGTCACCAGTCACATCACATTTGTTCGGACTCAGCAGACCGTGATGTCACAGGGTTCGGAAGAATTTGTGGCCGTGATAGCAGCACCAAATCAGGGAGCTGCCATGCAGGCTGAGACCAGTATTGAAACGCAGCGCCCATCTGAGGCATCTGCTTCACATCCAGCTTTGGGACCCCAGCCGAACTTTGACCCACTTCCGCCAGTTGAAGATTTGCAATGTCCGAATCCTCGAGAAAGGTTGACCCAAGCCCGAGTTTTCAAACCCCTGGTGCAGCCTAATGAGAGGCTTTATCCCCTTGATGCTAATGAGCTCGATCTGACCACAGTGAAAATTGCAAACCTTGAGAAGCAATTCAAAAAGGCACATGGCCTTAACTCCATTCCCGACATTGAGGATGGGTACACCGAGGCTGCCGTACGGCTCCCAGACAGATTCAAAATGCCACATATTGACCGTTTCGACGGGTCTGGAGATCCTATGGTACATATCCGGCTTTTCTTGGATATCCTGAAGCCGATGGGTCTGACTAAGCCACAAAAACTCTCTTTGTATGGAAGAACCCTGTCGGGTGTAGCAGCCACTTGGTACGCTAAGTTGGAAGATAAAGTGAAACAAAACTGGGAAGAACTGGCTGAGGCCTTTGTTGATCAGTATTCTTACAATACCCAGGTTGAAATGACCATGCAAGAGCTTGAAACAACCCGCCAGAACCCAACAGAGCCTTTTGTGGAATTTGTTGCAAGGTGGAGGGCAAAGGCAGCACAGATGACAAATCGCCCTTCTGAGAGAGATCAAGTGCAGATGATGGTGCGAAACCTCGAGCATGATATGTTGCAAAAGTTGATAGTGGCTCCGCTATTCACTTTCAAAAGTTTGCATGAACTGGGGGTTCAGGTCGAGAATGCGTTCAACAGCGGGATCATTCCCAGAACAAGTGAACCGACAAGGAGGGCGATTGCAGGGAGTACCAATGCCGGAAGTAGCACTATTCTCGAACCCACTGAAATCAATACAGTCGTCATAGCCAACCCTTTTGCCAAACCAAGCCTACGACCAGCCAGCCCAGCCCAAGCTCAGGGCAGAACTTTCACCCCCCTCTATATGAGCCTGACTAGCGCACTAAAACTCCTGATGGAAAAAGGGCATCTCAAACCCCTCGATCCTCAACCTCTTCCCGACCCACTCCCAGCCAGACATAACCCCGCCAAGTATTGTATGTACCATCAGCAGCGCGGTCATGGCACCGACCGTTGCTACCGCCTTTGTCATGAGGTCCAAAATCTCATCGACAATCGGACGATAGCTCCACCTTCAAACCCCAATGACTAAACATCTCCTACCTACCTCAGTCTCATCCATACACTGCCATCCACCTATCACCCCAGCATATACATCACCCCGGCCCATCTACCCAAGCCTGAGGTGTTTATCCCAGAAAGCATGGACTTATGCATGATGGGTGCACCTGAACCTCAATCATCTCAAACCCGTGAACCCACTACTTCTGAGTTGATGGGGATGATTAAAGATCTTCAAAGAACCATGACAGATCTGGCCTCCGGGACATTGGCTCCATCATCGACCACACCACATACTGGGAATTTCATGTCAAAAGGCTCTCCAGTCTTGGGACAGGCTGCATTTGAGGAAGGCCAATCCCTTGGCAAAGTGGAAGCGAGTGGAAAGAACAAAGTAGGGGCGGGCATGGATCCCCATGAACATCTTCTATTCGCTGTTGAGGCTTTGAAAGCTGAGGGACTGAACAAAGAGCAAGTCCTCGCAGTTGTTGCAAAAGCTGTGGACAACATTTTCGCCACTCAAGTTGGGGGCAGTTTGAATCAAGGGACAAGCCGGGAGAAGGGTCGTTGTATCAGAAACGTTCCTTTCAGCTCTAATCCTCCACTCAGAAGAGATCAGCAAACCAGGCCAGCACCTGCTAATCCCTTTCCTAGTGCGTCCAGCAAAAATCCACAAACCCAGAAGTATCAACCCCGAGGTTGGAGGGTCTTCCATGCCCTCTATATGCCTTTGTCCAAAGCTCTCCAAATCCTTGTTGGACAAGGCCATCTCAAACCCCTTGAGCCTCGGCCTCTCCCGAACCCTCTTCCGGCTACGCATGATGCTACCCAGTACTGCGCATACCATCAGCAAACTGGCCATACTACCGACGACTGCTTCCGTCTTCGCCATGAAGTACAGGATCTATTTGACAACGGGGTCATCCTCCCGCCAAGCTCAGCAAAGTCTATCGGCACTGGGTCAGTGAACTTGGGGGATAATGTTATGTGAACGGGGGATGAACCACCTGCGGACGGCGCTCGATTAACTCCAGACGTGGGAATGGCACACACTATTTTGAGCAATGTACAAATGCTGTTACTTTTGCATTCTGACTTGGGTATTGGGTCAGTCTTGTTGTTTTGTTTTGAGTCTGTCCTTTTGTTTTGAGTCTGTCTTTTTGTTTTGGGTCTGTCTTGTTGTATCGAGTCAGTCCTATTGTATAGGAGTCGGGTGATTCTGGGGGGGGGGGGTTACCTCGGGCATCACCATTTTGTTTTGTGTTTGTCTTTTCGTTTTGTTTTGAGTATGTTTCTGCCAGGGAGCCAGTTATGCCAACAGATTTTGAATGAACAGCAGTGATTTTCACATCCTTGTGTTCGCTTCTACCTTGTGCCAGTTATGCCGGAGGTTCTGAATGAGGTGACAGTATTTGACTAAGAACTGTGTCTTTTCTGTGCCTTGAATTCATTGCATCGACCTAAGTTTTCCAAAACTTTTTGAACACTGCGGTGAAAATGAAGAGGAAGGAATTCCTCGGGTTTTGCAAAATTTGATCAAACTGAGAAAAAGAGAGGCGTGCTAAGCCCTTAATGAATGAAATCATGCTTGTTAGCGTGAGTACTGAGAAGGACCCTGGCTTGATCCAGACTGGTTTCACACTATCTTCAGCGCGAGTGATTTGTCGCTTTCTTAAAAATTTTCAAAAACAAAATGTTTTGCGCGGTCCTGCGAAGACCTGTGTGGAATTGCTCTTGAGATTATGCAGCCTAGGATCGCTCTCAGCCTCGAGACTCAACCCCTTCGCTTCCAAACCTTGAACTTGAATTCAGAAGGTTCAACGGTCAACTACGATGTGAGGCCTGTGTGGCCAGATTTGAAGCAGCCCTCGAACAAGAGGCCAGGAAAGTCGGATCAAGAAGATCAGAAGATCAGAAGAAGCTTGCAAAGCTAGAACAGAAGTACCCTTCGAACTAGGGGCAAAGATATCATACATGCTCGAAGAGCTGAAGATGAGTCCTCTTGCAAATCAACAGCCACTCTCCTGGATACGGATAGCTTCGAAACCCTACAACCATTTGGCATGGACCAAGCTACACTTTTACCCTTGAGAGGCTCACTGGGCCGAAAACCCATAAGGGCGACCTAGGCAAAAGTTAGAGCAAGAAAAAGAAGAAAAAGAACAAAAAAGAAAAAAGAAAAAAAGAAGAAAAGAAAAGAAAAAAAAAAAAAAAAAAGAAGAAAAAATGCAAAAAGAAAAGAAAAGAATATCAAAAAAAAAAAAGAAGAAAAGAATTGAAAAGAGAAAGAAAGAAGAACAAAGCTCGCAAGGTCGAAAACCCGCAACGAGCGCCTTGGCAAAGCCTAAAAAGGAGAGGTTAATACCCGAGTGTACCTTAACCCCGAACTACGTGAGGCTTGATTCCCATCTTTGGGATACATAGGCAACTTCGTTCTGAAGTCCAGCCGTAAAACACTTCCAAATCAATTGTGTCCATGTAATGGTTTTGATCATCTTTACCTTCTCTGTAACCGAGAGTCTGGTTGTGTTCGTCGCTCTGAGGACTGACTACAAATGCGCTGCAGTGCCGTTCAAACAAGGGGCAACTTTCCGTTGCCATGTAGCTACTCTTCAAGCACGGGGCAGTTTTCCTTTGGATCCGAGGTTGTGCATCTCAGGAGTAGGTTTCATGCTTGTGGAGTAAGTGGCCGTTTACAAAAATAGTTTTTGAAAATTTTTACTGAGGTTGACTAATTTTCTCGAAAATTGCTCCATCTTTTCTAAAAAAACTGGACCATTTCCTGGACCCAAAAAGGAAAATTTTCAGTGCTCATAGCCTGACTTGCGTGATTTCAAATCAAGAAGTTGAACAAGCATGTTAATCTAACTCTCATGTTGGTCAAAACTGTTTTAGTAAAAAGCAAAAACAAAAAAATGGTCAAAATGATGAGCTAGGGGCACAGTTGAGTCAGGCTTCCTGTCTTTTCCCTGTTGTCAATGCATTTGCCAAGAAGGGCACTCTACCTGCCAGAAAAGGGCACAACTGAAGTTAACAGCAAAAGGGCTGAAAGCTCTCTTACCCTCCAAGCAACGAGGTATCAAGCCAAGTGCGAAGCACGAACTGGAATGGATCAAGATATTCCACTCCCTCATCTGGACATATCCGATCGCGTCCAAACTCCCCAGCAGAGCATCGTCAACCGATGTCAGCTGCAGATTTGCTACACACCCAGTTGTAGCACAGCCCCTCTGTGGGAGAAACTCACTAGCTGCGTGCAGAAGAAGAAGAATCTAGCGGAATGCTAGGGGCAAGAGCCCACAACTTTCTGTTTATCCATCAACCACCCAGGGGAGGGATTTAAAATGAGAGATTGAATAATAGAGAGATGTGCATTGAGAGAAAAAGTGAGAAAAGGGCTTTTTCAGAAAAACAGAGCCGGAGGGCCGAGTGATGTGAGAACTACAAATGAGAAAGGGTGGGAAACAATACCCGGAGAAACTGGCTCCTCGTGCACCGAGAGGTCTCTCGCCTTTGTAACATAGCTGGGTGTTGTGTTTGTGCGTTTTGTTCGTCTCGTTTCTTGTTTTAAGTCGTTTGAGTGTCAACAAATGTGTTCAGGTGATTCTACCTTGTTTTTCCTTTGTTGAGTTGTGTTTAGGTCGTTCTACCTTTGTTTTCCATTGTTGAGTCGTTTTAGCTGTGGTCAGTTGTAGGCTCAATACCCGGTTGAGACCCCTTTTCTCATTTCAATTTCAAAAATCGTTTTGTGCTTAGAGTGCCGTGTCGTTCTCCACATTTGTGCAAAAAGGGATCAGTTCTTTCATAAAGCCGCAGGGTTCAACCCAGGTCATGTCAGAATAGTAAAACAAGGACCTATCTGAAGCTATTTAGGTTCCAGATTGCAAAGCAAAAGAAAAGAGGGAAAATTTGGAGCATCTTAGCATGTTTCAACTTTAGCAAAATCCGAGACTGCATTCCAGGTGCACCTTCTCAGGCCTCGCTATTTCTCTGGAGTATGAGTGTATCTCGACCCCAAGTGTAAGCCTGCTTCAAGTCAGAATGGCAGTCCAAGCAGCACCCGAGGGTTTCACATGCAGATGTTATCTCTCGCCAATATGAACAGGGTGTGCCCTTTTTGAGCTGAGTGAGTTGCGAAGTCCTCTAACAGGCAAATCAGAGGCACCAGAGTACATATTTGATGCTCCTCTATTGCATAGAATGTGAACTTTCATATACACTGTTGTTGTATGCGTGCCGCGCATCGTTATGATTCATGCACAAAATATGCTTGCTTTCGATTCCGCATAGAATATGCTTTGCTTGTTTCATGCATAGAATATGCTTGCTTTCAATATTGCATGGAATGTGCTTCCATACTTGCATAGAAAATGCTCGTATCTTTTGCATGGAAAATGCCCCCATACTTACATAGAAGATGCATTTTATCGCACTTTCCTGTGCATTTTATCTCACTCACACTGTCTTGTGCACTTACACTTTGTATCTCACTTGCACTGTCTTGTGCATCTTGTGGTTGTATCTCACTCGCACTATCTTGTGCATTTTAAATCGCGCTGTTTAGCGTATCGCACTGTCTTGTGCATTTCAAATCACTCGCGCTGTTTAGCGTGTCACACTGTTTTGTGCATTTCTAATCACTCGCGCTGTTTAGCGTATCGCACTATTTTGTGCATTGTATCATTCGCGCTATTTTGCGCACCTCAATCGCACTGTCTTGTGCAGTTTATCACTCGCGCTATTTTGCGCACCTCAATCGCACTGTCTTATGCAGTTTATCACTCGCGCTATTTTGCGCACCGCAATCGCACTGTTTTGTGCAGTTTATCACTCGCGCTATTTTGCGCACCACAATCGCACTGTTTTGTGCAGTTTATCATTCGCGCTATTTTGCACACCTCCATCGCACTGTTTTGTGCACCTTACTTGCATTGTGCATGCATTTTATCGCGCTATCTTGCGCACCTCACCTGCACTTGTTAGTGCATTACATTTCACTCGCGCTGTTTTGCGCATCGCACTATTTTGTGCACCTTACTTGCATTGTGCATGCATTTTATCGCGCTATCTTGCGCACCTCACCTGCACTTGTTAGTGTATTGCATCACGCTATCTTGCGCACCTCACCTTTAGCTCGCACTGTCTTGTGCCCTCACCTGGTCCAAGAGACCTTAAATCCTCCGGTCTAAGGAGACCTTAAATCCTGCATCATCATTCGCTCTATTTTGCGCATCGTACTTTCATTTTACTTGCATTTCATCGCACTGTCTTGTGCACTTTCCGGTCTAGGAGACCTTAAATCCTCTAAAGGTACAATTCCTTTGGTGTTTGTCGTGCCCGAACGACTTCCGGTGGTCTGGTATAGCCACCTGCCTGTGTTTGCGGTGAGTTCCTAGGAGACCAACTGAGACGGTGGAAACTAGAGTTCGAATGGCTCATGCCTAGAATGCAAAGGTTCGGGATTTCCGGGACTAAAGTCTGGTTTAAATACCCAGGGGTATATCCTCGGCTTGAAATCTGTATGGCAGCCCCATAGATTGAGATAGCATCTGTATGCACCTCAATTCTGGATACTGATCCAACCTAGTCTGTCACCCTGTTGGAGAATAGGGAAAGCTGCGACCATAGAGAAGAAGCGAGAGATCCCCAGCAGCATGAGGTAAGTCATTGCCAATTACCCCTGTAAGGTACCTTTACCTCTTAGCTATTACATTGCATTTTAGCCACTACATTACAGTGCATTGCATGAATCCTCAATTTTCAAAACCGGCTTCGCGTAGCGTGTAAGTCCAATTACCAAAATCTTCCTGCATATCATTTTGCATCCTGTCCCTGAACTACGCTGGTTTGATTCCTTGCAAAGGGATACGTAGGCAGCCTGCGAGCACAACCATTTATTTATCTATATTTTGTTTGTTTGTCCAAGTCTTCGGCCTTGTCAAAAATGGGTCGTCTCTGGGCTTTGACATTCACTCCCGTCACTTCTTGACTTCCGAGTTCTGTCAAAGAGGGGCAACTGTAGACACCCCATTTTTGACCGTCCATAAGACTTCGACGCGACTGATGGTTTACATGGTGGAGAAAGTTACGCAAGGGAAAGGTGCAATTTCTTCGGCAAAGAGAGAGGAACAAATCCCAACTTCACGCCCCATTTTGGACCAAAGCTATTTTGAATGGTTTTTAGACCTTAAAACCCTCTCTTTCAAAACATTTTTGAAATAAAGTTTCTGCGATGTTCCGAGGCTCGCCTTTTGTCAAACGTCGCGTTTTTCGATAAACCGAGCAAGGACAAAGTGGAAATGAACGAAAGAGAGATGAAATCTTTGAAAAATCTTTCAAAACACCTTACTTAGGGGTTTGAAGTTGAAGAAAAGAAGAGAAGAGGGAAGAAATCCAGTCGGGGGAGAAAATGGGCATGAACCGTTAAGAGAGAGTCGAGCAGCCCTCGCCGAATCGGGCCTATTCATTTGGATACTTGGAATCAAGCTATGAGGCCACCACCGTTGGAAATCTTACTCCCGGGGCTTCATTTTGCACTCAAGAATCTCCTAAATCCAATTCCGGATAGGGGAGATATCGTTGATTGAAGTAGGGTATCACTCCGGTTGGGACCGAATCTGCGCGGCTTCACGGAAACGGGCATAACGTTTTCCACAGGAGTAATTTTGATGCAACGATTGCGCCATTGGAAAGATAACTTCCGGGGCTTCAATTTGGACACTTGAACAGCCACATTTGGACTTCCCAATCACCCACCGGCCACTTTTCTTTCCGGCAACCCACTTTTTCTGTCCTGAAAGTAGCTGGCCGGCCAGAAAACCCAGAAAAAACTAGCCAGCCGGCCACTTATCTAAAAAAAATGATTTTTTTTGCTTTTTAAACTAGCCGGCCATTATCCCCCTCCCAAGTGTGTTCTAGCCATATATTTTGTTTCCCACTACACCCATGTCCGAGGGTTTGGCCATTTTGGGGGGAAACTTGGTTTGTTTTCCCCACCTTTTTTTCCCCCATTTTCCCCCTCTTTTTGCCTATATAACCAACACCCCAGGTCTGGTTTTGAGGGTTACAAAAATTGCTTGAGAGCTCTCTTGCATACACTCTCCATTTCCCTCCCTTCTAAGCCTCCAAACCTTAGGGCCTTTGCATCATTTACACTACACCACCTAGCCCCGCCCTTCCATTCTCCATTCCAGCACATTGGGACTGTTTTGAAGAGGTTAAAGGCTCAGAATTTGGTCCAAAAGGCAGCTGAAAGATTGGTCTACAAGGGTAAGCACACTTCTTCTCTTTTCTAGCCTTTTCTTGGTTCATTTCTAAGCCTTGCTTGCTTGCTTTTTTGGGCTCCGACCCTAACTGGAACTAGGCTTATTTTGAGCCATTTGTCATGTTTGTTGAAGGGTCTTACCCTGTTTGAGACCTCCAGCCACCACTTTCTTCATTACCCCTCTTGGATGCCATATTTTTGCATGATATTTTTGGCCTATATATAATCTGTTTTGAGCTCTGTCATAAACTGTGAAGTAGCTTATTTTGAGCCCTTCTTCAACATTGAAGAAGGGCTCAGCACTGTTTGGGACCTCCATGTGTCACTTTCCATTGAACCCCTCTTTGGTTCCCATTTTTGCATGATTTATTAGCCTATTGTGTCTCTGTTTTTGGACTTTGGTCCGAACTGAAAATGGCCTTATTTTGACCCCCTATTCATGTTTCATTAAGGGTCTATGGCTGTTTGAGACACCCTTTGTATACTTCATGTTATAGCCCTCTTGGTGGCCTCATTTTGCATGATATTTTGAGCATACTTGTATACTGTTTTGGGGCTGGTTCTAAACTGTAAAAAGCCATATTTTGGGTCCCTCTTCAACATTGTTGAAGGGCTCTCACTTGTTTGAGACCTCCAGCCACTACTTGCTTCTTTGCCCCTTTGTTGGCTCATTTCTTGCATGAGATCTTTGTCATACTTGTATCTGTTTTTGGGACCTGTCATAAACTGTAAAACATCATATTTTTGTCCCCTCTTCAATATTGTAGAAGGCCCCTTCTCTGTTTGGGGCCAGAATTTGTGACTTGCTTCATTACCTCCCTTGCGGAGCCATTTTTGCATGCTAATTTAGTCCCACTTGTGCTCACTGTTTGGCCATGCTTTAAACTGTAAACATGCTTTTTTTGGGGCTTCCTTGCTTCTGTATTTACACTTCATGTTCAAATTATGCATGCTTTGTATAGCTACAAGTCATTTCATGTGCTTAATCTTGCATTTCGGGATTGATTTCGTGCATCGGGTGCATTTTTGCCATGCTTCGGGGCTGTTTCGCATCTCATTTTGCTACTGAAATTTGCATGTTTGCATATCATATCCCATGTCTTGCCATGTCTTGTTAGAGTGGCATTTCCGTGCCTTAGGGTCGGTCCTCGGTTTGCGTGCACGTGTGCACGTATCCCGAGTTGTCTCATTTTCATCATTATGGCCTCCTATGTGAGTGTGGCCGAGGTCCACTTGTGTTGGTGTAAGCCCATATTGCATTGTGTATGCCATTTCATTCCATAGCATTGCGTATGCTAGGCCGTATATTAGCGCATTGTGTATGCCATGTTTCCTCGTGCATCGTGTATGCCATTTCATAGCCTTTCGCATGTTAGGTTGTATCTTAGTTGCATTTCATGCATATCATGCATATTGCATCGTGTTCGGGATAGGAGTTAGCCCGGGCACGGGAAACGAGGTACGTTCCGTACTCCGAGTGACGGAACGTGTCTCAATTCCCCAGTCACCGACACTCCGGATTATCCATGATGGAGTTAGGTTTTGTTGTATTTTCATATGCATTCATTTCATATTGAGTTGTGCAATTCGACTCCTCGGCCATCATGCATCGATATGCGTGATTGGTGGCACGAGGATCGAGACATGCATACATTTGTGAAAATACATTGCCATGCCCCTTTCCTGCTCTCTGTTGCAGCAAAATGAAGAATCAGCAACTTTTCGGAGCTTGGCACGCATTTCAAGAACAGGTGCAAACAGAGGCTAATTGGGGCATCGTCATGGATTTCCGCACAAAGGCAACCCGAACATGCATCATTCATCACCCGGAGCGGAATCAAGGCAGTCCCTGGCTTGCATGCCAGTTTTACAGCTTTCTTAGTTAATTTGTTAATTAATTAGGAATTTGTACATTATTTGGACTGTATTATTTGGACTGTACTATTCTTTTATTCGGGACTGTATATTTATTCGGACCCTCTGTGCGAGGGCAAAATTGTAATAAGTGTGGGTGAGTGTGATGTATGTCTTCCAATCCCACGTCTTTCTTCCCTTTTATTTACCTGCTTATGATGGTTAGATTAGGGCATATTTCAATTAGCATACAGTATGATAGCATGTTTGCATTCATTCATCTGTTTTACATGCACCGGGCTCGGCGCATCATACTAACTGCATTTGTATTTCAATTCCAAGTTGAATACATGATAGCTGTAGCATTCCATATGCCATGTTTAGGATAGCCGAGCCTGCTATAGTTGCATTTTTGCATGTGTTGCATTAGGCAATCCTGTATATTTAGGATCATGCATGATTTCTAATGAGTTTCTGTTTTGGCTTGGAGTACTCGGTGAGTTTTATGCTTTAGCATCCTTGCATGCGTGTGAGTGACTGCCATGATAGCATGCTTACCATGAGGCTATTTGCTTATGTGATATAACTGCTTGAATGCCTGTGGGTGGAGGTTGGGTTATTTGGATTGGAACAATTCATCAAATGTTTGTTTTAAAGCCCACTAGATAGTGGCAAAATCATGTTTTCTTAAGCCCACCCGAGGGTGGCAAATCCACGTCTTAGCCTACTTGCGAGTAGCACCATCAAACCATTTTCAAACAAACAAGCATGAAATGTTTTGTTCCAATTCAGGCGATCCAGTCTATACTTGTATGCTGTGCGCATCACATAGTAAATCTAGGCTAATAACCGGAATAAGAACACACAATTTTCAAAAATAGATATGATGGTTAGTAGAGGCCGGTCTTTGACCGCGCGAGCGGGGGTGCTCACAAAGTGACCTTCTCCAATCGTACCCAAGTTCCCGAGCCCAGGCAACTTTGGTGATGACGGACACGTGGCCTTTGGCATCGAGTTAGGGTTTCCTAAATTTCCCATTAAAAAACATTTAGGTGGCGACTCTGTATCTGGCAAAGCAGTCCATGTTTGGCACTTCTTTTCAAAAAAAATCTGTTTTCAAAATCGATTTGCCGGATTTGGACTCTTTGGTTCAAGATTAAGAACCGTGACATTTGAGTCCTTGAACTGTAGTGACCCCAATATGAACGGAACGGGACTTAACCCTCCCGAGGCGTTCGGGGACGTCTACAATAACGTATGGTTGACTATCGGATATGTATATAAGTTTTAATTATTCTGTTTCATATAAGTCAGCACAGCTCATTGGACAATTATATTTATGTATTTGCTTCCGCTAGCCCCTTAATCTTGTTAATCTGTTCAGAGGCCTTCGGTAATCCAAGGATTACTGGCCAGTTACGGTGCTAAACCTATAGGGGCGGGTTTGGGTCGTGACAGAGTGGTATCAGAGCACGAGTTATACCGCACACACGTGTCCATATGAGCTATAGGATGTCCTAGAAATGAAATAGGGACATTGCATTATCATGTATAAGTGTGTGAACTGTTATGAACACATTTTTATTGGATGTGAAACGAAATGAAACCTTTGTGCATGATCAAAGAAGTTAAGTGAAATAACATGTAATGTTAATTTCAATACCAAAATGTGGAATCTATGTGAACATGAACGTATGAAAGTCAGGGATCATGTGACTGTATCTGAATTGAAATGAAAGTATAAACGCGTCTGATATGAAATAAACTGTGAGAACAGTGAGAACTTTCCTTATATTAATAAGCACCATGTTTGTGTGTAGCCAATGGAGAGGACAAGGAATATAGACGAATCTGAATCTTCTGACGCTAGAATTAGCCGGTTAGAAAGAATGGTTGAAGCCTTTACCAAAAATCTGAAACAACAGCAACAAGGGCAAATACATGTACCTGAACCAGCTAATTATGATATGATAACACTGACACAGAAATACAATAAGATGAAACCACCGGAATTTCAGGAGGGTATTGAACCGTTGAAAGCTGAGGCTTGGGTCTTAGAAACTGAGAAAATATTTGAGGTATTTCCGTGTACTGAGGCACAGAAAGTTTTGTTGGCAACATTCACGCTCAAAGAGGAGGCTAGGAGATGGTGGATGTTAGTACGAAATGATAATGAGGGTATGACATGGGATAGATTTAAAGAAATTTTTATCGAAAAATATTTTCCCCAATGCATCCGAGATAGGAAGGTATCCGAATTTGAACAACTAAAACAAGGCAGTATGACTGTGGCCGAATATGAAACAAAATTCACCGAACTGGCCCGATATGCACCCCACATGATAGATACTGACTACAAAAAGGCTAGAAAATTTGAAGGTGGGCTTGACCTAGAATGATTGACATGTTATTTGTTTTGATAATTTGACCATTGGGACTACGACTCTGGGATTGTATGACTAAGTAAAGACCCCATGTGATAACCTCTAAACTGTGGACTGTGATTGTTGAACATTGACAAGACTGTTTGACTAGACCAGTGAGCCCATGCTTTAATGACTATATGACCAATTTGAAACTTCTGTATAACAATCTGCTATTGTGTACCTTATGCTTACATGAAAAACTCATTTGGGAAATTGTTATATTGACTGTAATGCTTACCTCTCGATGTGAATAACTGCATGCCTGTGCATTTACCTGTAAAATTATTGGGAGGAAACACATTGTATATGACCTGAAACACTTTGACATGAACTATTGATCCATGACTCTGATGTGATTTTGAGAACGGATGAACTTAGAACAACTGTGGAACCATTGATTATGCACCTATGCGAATGGAGTATGAACTATAGAACTTTTACCGGATCTGACCTAATAGAACCGTAGTTTGATGGGACCTTTGGTTACCTGAGAGAACTTCTGTTTGATGACTCACGCTTTGAACTTTTATTTAAAATGATTGGGTAGAACTTTCAGTTGATATGACCTGGTTGAACTTTCATTGAATTGATCTGAGGAGACCCTTATTGAGAACTACTATCTGATTTGATTACCTTATAGGGGATTGTGAATTGCTTATGATTGAATGACAGGGCCGTGTTGCTAAGGGAACTAACCGAATGAGAATTAGAATCAATCTTGAACCCTTAGGAAGAATGTGAACCGTCAACAGCAGACTATGTGATTATGAATAGCTTCTTACCATATGCCTGTAACCGATTGGGAAAACACGTGAATGAGATTATGAAATTTGGTAACTTGTGCTTGGGGAATATGGGAATACCGTATACATGACACGTGGTTAATTACTCCGGTATTACCGTTACTACCATGAACTTGTTTGACTACGAGAATGATTGCTTTTGTGTTACTGTACTTCAAAACTGATGGAATTTATTGACAGCAGACTAGTTCGATTATAAACTCTAACTACCTGGAAGGATACGCAATCAGTATGACTGCTTCTATATTAACACATAGTACGATTGAATCTGCAGAAACTGAGGCTGATGAATAGTATATGAATGATTACTTCAGAATTTCGTTTACTGCTATGGGGTTAATGTACGAAATTGCTTTGTATTTCTGCTATACTTTGGATGACCTGGACTAACTATAATGGATTACCGAATTGGAAACCAAGTTGAACAAAGACCGGATGAATGACTCGAAAATAAATAAATCAAATCTCTGTAACTTAACGGGGGAAATTACTTATAAAAAAGGAAACAGTGTGAATCTATGACCCCAATAAGTACTTGATATAAATAATGAAGATAATAACGTAGTAAAGTTTTGTTTAACTGTATTTGTTTTCTGTGTATCTAAAGGGGATCTGTTTTCTGAAATATTATGTGTTATGCAATGAATGATTGTCCAATCTCTGATGTGTATTCGTGTGACTCTTGGTATTATGTGATATTTGTTGGCTGTTACCCGGTATCGGAGGTTCCTTTATGGAACTTATATCGGTCTGTACTCTGTTACCCGTACCGGAGGCCCCGTCATAGGGGCTCAGCTTCTGTTCTATTACCCAGATTCGGAGGTTCCTTTATGGAACTGGTTATTTATAACCATCACGTGTCTGTATCTGTTCTGTATCTGCTATGTCTGTATCTGTTCTGTATCTGCTATGTCTGCATCTGTTCTGTATCTACTATGTCTGCATCTGTTCTGTAACTGCTCTGTTAGTGCTAATGAATGCACCACGAATGCTTAAGTAAGAATTGTGACATCTGTGTATGATCTGGACAAGAATACGAACATGAACATGTATCTGAATCTGTTCTGGATTAAAATCTGAATGCGTATAAGACTCTGTTTTGATATGAACCCTAAGCATGAGCATGTTTATGATTATGGTTATGCTTCTGTTTTTGTAAAGAGTCAAAGTTTCATTTATGATGGGCATCATTTCTATTGACATACGTTAACTCAAGTTTGGAGGACCAAACTTTTTAAGGTGGGGAGACTGTAATAACCCCGATCCGTAATTAGCTACTAATCCGTAATTAATGATGCTAATCAGAGAATTAAAATAAATTATGGTTTATTATGTAAATTGCATGATATTTGGCCTTCTATCTGTTACTTATAGAAATATCTGGTTGGAATTCCACTTTAATATGTAAATTGAAAGCCTTATCGGCATCCGAAACCGAAATTGACTACACAAATGTGTTATTTGGAATTTTTAGAATCATTTGGCAAATTTTATTAAAAATTGATTTAGTCTGATTCGTTAAGTTGCGTTTGGCTAGCTTAATAATCCAATTAATGCATTTTTGACATCATAGCTTTATATATGGGGCCTTAAACTCATTTTGAGCTCATTTCTTTTACCCCTTAGTGCAAAAATCTGAGAATACATTCTAGAGTGAGAGTGAGACTCCATTTTAGAGAGAGAGGGAGCACAATTCTAGTGAGAGAAAGGAAGAGATTAAAGAAGAATTGAAGGTTTTGTGTTGAATTCACCAAGATTGTGCTAAAACAAGAGTAATTCAAGACTCTAGGTAAGCTTTTGACTATTAATTCAAAGAGTTGTGTGTTGTAGAGATGAATTCATGGAGTTGTTAGGATCATTGCATGTAATTTACATATGTTGGTCAAGAAGATGGAGGATTTGATTATAATTTCACTTGCATGTATACATATATATAGAGGTTTGTCATTTTAGTTTGATTTTGAGCATCTAAATTATTTTGGGAGTTATTTAGTGCATGCATGTTTGAATTATCATGTTCCTTCACTTAAAATCATGTTTTGGGAAGAATTCTTACATGCATGGAGCTTATGAGCTCAATTTGCTAGTTTCATGAGGTTTGAAGAAAAGATTTTACATGCATGTTATGTTCATGAGCATTCATCATGTTTTAAGTTGAAATTGTGAGCTTTTGGCAAACTCTTGGGCCATGATTTTATGAAATGATCTTTAATTCATCATATTTTGCAAGTTTACTATGTTATCTCAAGTTTTAGGGCCCAAGAGATGTGTTTTGGAAGGTTGAATTCGAGTTTTGAGCTTGGGAGGTCAATCTGGATTTTCCAGAAATTTGACCCACGCTCGAGCGGTGACTTTCACGCTCGAGCGTGAACCTTGAATTCATGCACCACGCTCGAGCGTGGGTCGAGCGCCCGTCGAGCGTGAAAATCTTGCATCCAATACTTTTTAGAGTTTACAGTCCGCTCGAGCGGGGAAAGGAACGCTCGAGCGGAGCTTCATTGTCTACATGTCCGCTCGAGTGGGGAAACCCACGCTCGAGCGTAGACCTCATTTTCAGAAAATTTGACTAAGTGTTCCAATTCATGTTTTGGCATCCTCATTACATCTTAGGCATTCCTAAGACCTAATTAAGCCATAGTAATGAGGTTATGGATTAGAAACACACTAAGAAAAGAATGTACTAAGTTCCGAGACTGCAAGTGTGTGTGTTTTGGGCAATGTGATAAGAAAGAATTAGAACCTATGTAATGAAAGCTAAGCCGTGTTGGCCAGATGAATGTGTAATGATAAGACGTGCTTGTGTTATGTATTTTGTGATTGTAGGTCAAGATTCGAGGATTGATTGATCGCTTACTGGAACCACTGTGAGTAACGTTATCGTAAAGATACGTTTATATGAAATTATGTTCCAAATGAAATGTGATAAGCTATGATTTCTGAAATGATATCTGTTTTCGTGAACGAACATCCCAAGTTTGAAATCTATTATGGCACCCATAAATAGTCCCAAGTCATGGGAGACGGCATGAAAATGCGGGTCCATGACATACAAGTTTATGAGATCTCGTTAGCCACTTCATTGTGGTGATATGTGTTTAATCGGTATCCGGAACCGATTACTCTAGCCGGAAGACGTTCTGTGATGTGTTCTATGAGATGTACCATTATTATGTTCTGATATGATAATGATTATGCTCTGATCTGTTTTCCGCTTATGATATGTTCGGATTTCGTTCACTAACCCCTTTACCTCAATGTTATTCACTGGGCTTTAGCTCACTGTTTGTATATATATGTATATAGGTGAACATTCTGGAGTTCAAGTCCGAAGGCTTTTGCCTGGTGCTGTGTTTCTGTTGTCAGCCAATCACTGCACCTCACGTGGAGGTTCCCGAAGTGTCCTATGTTTAGTCCTTTGGGTTCTGTATATGTATTAGACTTGATTTGATGTTGTTGGATGTACTTAAAATACTGTAATGTGTGTGGGTATAACGTATGGTTGACTATCGGATATGTATATAAAGTTTTAATTATTATGTTTCATATAAGTCAGCACAGCTCATTGGACAATTATATTTATGTATTTGCTTCCGCTAGCCCCTTAATCTTGTTAATCTGTTCAGAGGCTTTCGGTAATCCAAGGATTTCTGGCCGGTTACAGTGCTAAACCTAGAGGGGCGGGTTTGGGTCGTGACAGCAGAGTAGAATCATACTTGCATATAACAGAGTTGAACTAAGTTGGCGATGTTTCTGAGCGAAACATGACGAATAACTTAGACTTATTATATGGCAGAGTAGAAATCACACTTGCATATAATAGAGTTGAACTAAGTTGGCGATATTTCTGAACTTAGACTTATTATATGGCAAAGTAGAAATCATACTTGCATATAATAGAGTTGAACTAAGTTGGCGATGTTTCTGAGCAAAACACGACGAATAACTTAGACTTATTATATGGCAGAGTAGAAATCATACTTGCATATAATAGAGTTGAACTAAGTTGGCGATGTTTCTGAGCGAAACATGACGAATAACTTAGACTTATTATATGACAGAGTAGAATCATACTTTCATATAATAGAGTTGAACTAAGTTGGCGATGTTTCTCAGCGAAACATGACGAATAACTTAAACTTATTATATGGCAAAGTAGAAATCATACTTGCATATAATAGAGTTGAACTAAGTTGGATTAACCTGGACTTTCCATATCGACAGAGTCAGACACAGATTGGAACTAAGTACATGTCAGTCAGATTAACAAAGAGACCAAGGTTGGTAACCTCGGCCAGTCTTTGTTTGAATCTGACCTCGGCGACAACGTCAAAGCCACATACTTAATGAGAACCCAAGTGGAACTTAAGTTCACATTAGGGGGCAGAGGGTTGGAGAATGATGCTTGGAAGTTGGAATTTACAAGCTGAGGTCATGTTTAACACTTGTTGAAATTTGAAGAAAAATTTACAAGTTGAAGTTAAACCGAGGTCATGTTTAACACTTGTTGAAATTCTAAGAAAAGTTTACAAGTTGAAGTTAAGCCGAGGTTATATCAAAGGAAGATTGGTTTAACACTTGTTGAAATTTTTTTTAAAAAAAAATTACAAGTTGAAGTTAACCCGAGGTTATGTCGAAATAATAGAAGACAGAAGTCTTGCTAGACGAAGAGTGAAGTTAAGGTATTTCACCCCGAAAAGATTGCACAGTTAAGATGTACTTTGAAGACATGCAAAAATATTCTAAGTATGGAAGTATACAAGATAGTAAAAGAAAGACAAGCATTCAAACACTTAGTCAGAAAAGAAGAAATTGTTGTACTTTCATTAAAAGAAAGAAAGCACTTCGGCCTGATATTGAAGAAAAATTGTTCAAATTACAAAAAGGCGCATCGGCCAAAAATAGCACGAAAACAGAAAACAAGAATGTGATTCAGAGTCAAGAACAGTAATAAACTATCAAGAACACTGAGCAGAAGTTTGTACAGGTGAACAAGGCCAAGAACAGTGGCAAACTAAACAAGTGTGTGAACGATGTATGCACAAATGTCATGAATCAAAGGCAGATTGAATAAACATGAAATTGCAAAGACAGGATATGCTTAAAACATGTGAAATAATGAAAACAGAGACTGAAGAATATGAATGTGTTCACTATGGCAAGCAAATAGAGGCAACATAGTATTAAAGATTAAAAGAGGGGGAAGATAATGACTCATCGAAGAAAAATAAAGCCGATGTTGAGTACGCCGGAGTCAGATGATGGCAGCAAACAGAAAAGATCAGCAAAAGCCTCGCCGAAAGAGGTGAACGGCGGTGAATGTAAAGAGCTTTGGAGCTTGAAGCAATAGAGGATTTGAGAAAGTTAGAAAGAGAAAGCTTGCACGAAGACAAAGATACAAAAGTGAAAAGACAAAGAGAGAGGGAGGAAGTTTTGATCAAACACGAAGAATGGCGGCAAAATGGCAATTAGTGTGCCTAAGACGACGTGCTTATCAAACGGCGCATGCAGACGCGATGTGACTTAGTGGCGCGTGTCAGGTGCGGTTCAATAGGGGAGAGACGCGTGGCAAAGACGGTTAAAATACTGTGCATGACAACTCATACGCGTGTTGAAACTCTTGGAGTTCTTAATTTAATGAAGAAGGACCTCGGCTAAGGGGACGATCTCGGCTGAGAAATTTGAACAAACTTGGTTATTGGTTCTGAAGCACTGATGAAAATAGACTAAGTCTTGGTCGTATTGAGCCGATGAATGATGACTTCGGCAATGAAGGATAAAGCAAGCTTAGCCGATGTGCTAAGTGGAAGAAATTATATAGGTTTCATCACCTTAGGATGCCGAGGTAATAGAACCTAGGAGGCAGTTGTGGGGACATATTTTTTGAATGACAACACGTGGCCGGGGTGACACCGAAGTGTCAGCCGAGGTGTCACGCGTCCTGGTCATGACGCCGAGATAATCTCGGATAAGCCGAGGTTATCTGCGGAGATACCAGAATCTGAGATAAGCGGATAAGAGACAAGAGTCATAGAATTAGAGAGGACTTCAGTTTGGATAAAGATAAGACTCTTAAAGAGTTTATCCCAATCTAATTGGGAGTCCAAGATTAGCATTGAGACAGAATCCATTTGGAGCTAGGCTTCTATTAGGATTAGGTCAGTGTTAGCTATAAAAGAGAGGCACCCCCATGGGTCTAAGGTATGCTTTTTATTCTGAATAGTGAGTTAAGCACTTTTGCTATCTTTGAGAGATAACTAACTTGATCATCAGAGTGCCCTCGGGTGGACGAACCACCGCCGGAATCTCTTATTTCTGTTGTAGGTCGTTCGAGCTTAATCTATTCTGCCGATGTTTTTCAGTTGAGTACTTAGTTGGCAGTATGGTCGAAAATTAACACACACAGATATTATTGTTACTCATCATTGCGTCGAGACTAGCTTTTCAAAAAGTGCTACAGCTCAATAAATTCCACTCGACCAATTCTAAAATAGAAAAATGCAAAAATCATTCCACATGACTAATTGTTACCGTAAATTACATTTTGCCCTCTTTATGTTGGCTTGTTTTCCATTTTAATTTTTAAATTTTTTTTTTTTAATTTTGACTATTCATCTTTTAAGTTTTTTTCATTTTTCACTTTATTCTTAAAGTTAATTTCTATTTAAAATTAGACAAAAAAAATATCACAATAATTGTCATATAACATAAAAATAAATTATTATATTAGAATTTAAATTTATGTTACAGATGTAAGTCATATATAATAAAATATTTTTATATCATGTAATTAATAATGTGTCATTTTTTATCTAATTTTTAACAAAAATTAATTTTAGGAGTGAAGTGGGAAAAAAATTGAAATATGAAGGCTAATGTAAAATAAAATAAAATAAAATAAAATCTTGAAGAGCCAAAGTGGGAAAGTGACTAAACATAAAAAGGGCAAATTGTAATTTACCTCTAATTATTATTAGTGTTGAAGTTGAAAAATATGTATAAAGTATATTAAAAATTATAAAAAAAAATAAAAATAAAAATATATGAAAATATTTTAAAATAAGTAAAAATATATATTGAGATTATAAATATTTTGATATTATATGAACCTTTTAAAAATATTATTTATTATTTGTCATGTTAAATCACTCAACTGTGTTGTATATGCAAAATTAAATACAATTTTTTTTTTTTTTTGTCTGTTTTTATTTATTTCAAATAGGGGTGAACATCGTGTCGTATTAGGTCGTATTCGTGTTATGTCATCTCGAGTTCATGTCAAAATTATCTCAACAATAACCTGACCCATTTATTATTTCATCTTGTCATGTCGCGTCATTTTCGAATTAAAATGTCGTGTTAACATGTTATGTGAAAAAAATTCACTATTAACTTTATCAAAAGTATCAAAAAAGTTTAAAAAATTTACTCTCAAGTTAAATTTAATAAAACTAATCTATATTAAATGAAATTATTTATAAAAATATTTGATTTGAACTTAATTTTATTCTCTTAATTTATAAAAACTATGTTTTATTATTATATTATATTTTTATAAGATTAACTTAAATAATAGACAAAAAATACATTAAATTCAATTAAAATTAAATATATATATATATATATTAAACTTAAAATCGTGTTTTATATGCTTTTTAATAAATTGGATATAATTACATAAGAGATTAAAAATGTCACGATACTCTTCAGTGAAAACAATATTAAAATGTGTAAATAATTATTCATTGTATGGGTTATCGGTTTTAACTTATACAAATTTGACACTAATCTGACCTATTTAATATTCATGTCATTGGGTTGTGTTATATACATATTCGTATCAGAAAATGGTCAACCCTAACCCGCTAATTTCGTATACGATTCGAGTCATATTATTGTGTCATGAAGCAAATCCGCACCCTTAATTTTAAACATAATTCACGTAAAGATAAATTTCTATCACTTATTATATATTTTTTTGGATACAATTTTTATGCTTCAATTGTGCAAGGGTTTGACTTGAGAGAATAATTTGGACTTGGTAGATTCATTTTAGAGAGTAATTTGAACGGTTCATTTTTTAAAATTCGTTGAATAAAATGTTCATATAAAAATTAAGATGACCAGATACCAATAGCTATATATTTGAAACACATTTCTATTATAAAAAATGAATCGTTATTTTTAAAATTATATTTGTCATCTTTTTGTTTTGTAAAAGTAAATGTGATTCAAATATATAACTATAATATTTAATCTTCTTGATTTTTTTCATCAATATTATACCCAATAAGTTTTAAAAAGTGAACTGTTTAAATCACTAAAACTAGCTCTAAAATAAGTAAAATGTTTACTATCCACAAAAAACCTTCTACAATTGTTTTTTTTAATAGAATCTTCCACAATTTGATCCATAAATGACGTGACATGATATATGTTAACTTTTCATTTGTCATATACTCAATTTTATAAGGCCTATCTCTCTTACCATATCATTGTGATCAAATTTCAAAATTCAAATGGTGAGTTTCTAACATTACTCTTTAGGGGCATTTACATACAAGTCCCATTTTGTGAACTTATAATCCATTAAATCCTAAATAAAATTATTTGCTCCTTCAAGTCCCATTAATTTTTAATAGATTTTATAATTAATATCCAAACAAGCAGTGACCTCGATAAACATATCCTTCGTAGAAAGAGAAGACAGAGTCCATAGAGAGAGAGAGAGAGAGAATGGCGCCTGGCAAGAAACCGACGTCGGCGAGGGCAAGTAAATCGAAACAAGCAGACATTCAATTGAGTCTCGACGATCAGAACAACACAGTTGTGTTGGAATTGGAAAATAATTGGAAGCCCAACAAGAAACTGAATCATCATCTGAACTAGAGATTGAAGAAGAAGACGAAGAGGCTGCCGCACAGCAAATCAACCAGGAAATTATCACAAATTCAATGGAGGAGGTTGAGGGAATGGTGGTGGATTCCAAGGAAGAGGCGACGAATGTTGAACCTGTAATTGTAGATAATGTGAATGTTAAGAGCGTTGAACAAAATCGTGTTGTGGAGGAGGAAGAAGAGAGAATGGAGGGTTTGGATAAGAATGATGATGCGAATATGGAAGATAATGATGCAATTGAGGGGAAAACAGTGGATGATGAATAGAAATAGAAGAAGGGCATAGATGGCGTCCTAGGAATTAAATTTAACTTTATCGTTAGCACTTACTGATTCTTCTGAATTTTGATATGAAATTGAGAACATTCTCAGTTTATAATATTCTCAATTTTAATTATAAAAAAAAATTGAAAAATTTCTCAAAACTAATAATATTCTCAGTTCAGGCCAGAAAAAAAAATTGAAAAAATTCTTAGTTTTGATAATTATATACTGAAATCATTCTCTGTTTTGAAAATTGAGAACATTCTCAATTTGGGCGTTACCTGTAAATGGGACTTATTGGTTCAAAAACTTTTTGACAAGACCTAAGCTACTACCAAATATGTAGATAGAACTTTTCAGTAATTAATCCTTTATTATTTGTCTAAATCACAAATGATTACAATATTTACTGTTTTTGTAATTTTTCATGTTTTGTTCAATTATAGAGTGCTCTTGAAATTGGAATAATTAACTTTTTTATCCTCTTGTATAAAAAGAAGACAAATGTTAAGTATTTTCTATGTATTGTTTAATATTTGAAAGTATTTATACAATATCTTGAAAATGTGTAAAATTATTAAAAAGTGTATTAATTTAAAATATATATATATATATATATATATTACATTTAATAAAACAAATTCTATTTTTTTATTTTTTTATTATTTATCATTTACTTATTCCCTAAGACAACTGTTAACAAGATCATAAAAAGAAAGGAAAAGGCAGAAGACAAAGAAACGTGGATATCGATTGAGAAATATGACCCATTATATGTATCTTTTTCATGTTGGCTATACCTATTTATTGAAGTATGGGACCCAATTGATTTATTAAAATATTTAGTTTGATTTAGTATTGGTTATAATAGATTTTTGATATATTATACCTAACTTTTGGAAGTTCAATGAATAATTTATAATCAATTTGATAGCAATTAGGGTTTTGATAATAAAAAAAAAAAAAAATCCCAAGAATCTACGATATATGAGATATTGTTTATTTTTCAAAGTATTGGCGGATGGCGTGAAGATCAATTCGGTGGGTTTGAAATTGGTGAATAAACATAGTGCTGCTGTTTGTTCTTGGTTTAGTCAAATCTAGTGCTTTGTGCTTTTGTTTCGGCTTTACTTTGAAGCTGATTTGGTTCGTTATTTTGGATCTTCTACAATTTTGTTTCTAAGACAATTTTTATTTCGAAGATAATTTTATTCATCTATTTGGTAAGATCTTTTCTCTTGTTATTTGTGATTATTGGGAATTCACCTAAAGGTGATTTTGTGGGACCATTCATGTCTCGTTTATAATCGTTTGAAAACTTTTTAATTGATAGTGGAATCGGATTTCGATCCCATGGACGTATCTCACATTAAGGGAATCATGTAAAATTCTTGTGTAGTTATTGGTTTAATTTTTCTGCATTAGTTTTTATTTTCATTACTTGATTTACTTGTGGGGAATCATATATTTTCCTTAACAACTGGTATCAGAGCTTACGATTTATTTGGGTTTATTTATTTGTGTAAATCAATGAAAGGAAATGTGAGTTGCATGTCTAGCTTCAATGGAAGCAATTGGATAACTTGAAAAATTAAAATGGAGGACCTTTGTAAAGATTTGTATGGGCCTATTGAGGGTGACAGTGGCAAACCCGAGTGTATGCAAGATGATGAATAGAAGAGACTTAATCGAAAAGCCATTGGTGTTATCCGTCAATGGATTGATGACAGTGTGTTTCATCATGTTTCTACTGAAACTTCAACACATGATTTATGAAAAAAATTAGAAGGCCTTTATGACAAGAAATCAGCCACAAATAAAGCTTTTTTGTTTCGTAAGTTGGTTAATTTAAAATATAAGGAGGGCAGCTCTATTCCGAAACATTTGAATGAAATAAAGAGTATTGTTAACCAACTTGCTTCTATGAAAATTGTTTTTGATGATGAGTTGCAGGCTTTAATGCTACTTAGTTCTTTTCCCGAAAGTTGGAAGACTTTGGTTGTGACAGTTAGTAATTCGGCGCCCGTGGAGTTGTCACAATAAACCAAGTCACTAGTAGCTTGTCGAATGAAGAAATTAGAAGAAAATCAATAGGTTCCTCTCATTTAGAAGCATTTGTTGTGAGAAGCCGAAGCAAAACAAGAGGGAGGAGTAAGACTTTTATGGTCGTGATCAAAGCCATGACAAATCAAGATATGGTTCTTTTTCAAAGAAAAACATTAAGTGCTATTATTGCCATGAGAAAGGGCATATGAAGCAGGAATGCCGAAAGCTCAAGAACAAAAAGAAAAGGCGTGACAAAAGTGTGGATAAGAAGTAAGAAGACACAACGATAGTTACTACCGATGATCTCATGGTCGCTTGTGAAGATGATTGTATTAATTTTGTGGGCCAAGAGAACAATTGGGTGATTGATTCCGCTACTTCTTTTCATGTGACTTTTTGAGTTGATTTCTTCACTACCTACACTAAAAGAGATTATGGTTGTGTTCGAATGGGTAATGAAGGTTTGTCCAAGATTATTAGCATGGATGATGTTTGCTTGAAAACAAATTTGGTCTGCAAGTTGTTGTTTAAAGATGTGAGACATGTTCCCGACATTCGTCTCAATTTGATCTCTACCGGGAAGCTAGATGATGAAAGCTTCAACAACAAATTTGGTGATGGAATATGGAAGCTCACAAAGGGTTCTTTGGTGGTGGCTAAGTGCAAGAAGACTCATACACTTTATTCGATGCAAGGAAAAATTTGTAAAGGTGTTGTCAATGCACTTGAAGATGATATTTCTACCGAATTGTGGCACAAGCGGCTTGGGCACATGAGTGAAAAATGATTACAAGTTTTATTTAAGAAATAGCTTCTACCTGATTTGAAAGGTACACATCTTAAAACTTGTGTTCATTGTTTGGTGGGTAAACAACATAGAGTTTCATTTTATAAAAATGTTGCTTCTAGAAAAGAAAATGTTTTGGAGTTGATTTATTCAGATGTTTGTGGTCTTCTAAAAGTTAGAACACATAGCGGTATACTTTATTTTATTACTTTCATTGATGATTATTCAAGGAAAGTTTAGGCTTTTATACTAAAAACTAAAGATCAAGTTCTAGACATATTTAAACATTTTCAGGCCATGGTTGAAAGAGAAACAGGACATAAATTGAAGTGCATCCGAACAGACAATAGTGATGAATATTTTGGACCATTTGATGAATATTGTCACAGCCAATGTATTCGACAATAAAAGACAGTTAAGAAGACTCCTCAACAAAATAGTGTTGCCGAGAGAATGAACCGCACCATTGTGGAAAAAACAAGGTGCTTGCTTTTCACATGTTAAATTGCCAAGATCCTTTTGGGGTGAAGTAATGAGGATAGCAATTGATGTGATCAATTTGTCTCATTCCTATCCTTTGAATGGTGATGTTCCAGAAAGAGTTTAGACCAGCAAAAGATGTGTCTTATAAGCACTTGAGAGTGTTTGGTTGCCGAGTCTTTGTTCACATTCCAAAGGATGAGAGGTCCAAGCTTGATAGCAAGTCAAGATAATATATTTTTCTTGGCTATAGGTGTAATGAATTTGGTTATAGATTGTAAAATCCGGTCGACAAGAAAGTTATTCGAAACCGTGATATTGTGTTTCTTGAAGACCAAACAATTGAAGACTTTGACAAATGTAATCAACCGGAGCCAAAAACTAGTGATCTTATTGACATGGATCCATCTCCTTCATCTTCGGTGGATGATGAAAATAAGGGAGATGTGCAGCCACATATTGAAGATGTGGAGGATGATACTAATCCTAATGAACTTGAGCTAGAAATTAAGGAACAACATCCAACTCAAGAACTGCCACCACAACTTGAGTTGAGGAAATCTACAAGAGACCGGCAACCTTCGAGAAAGTATCCTTCCAATGAATTTGTGTTGATTTCTGATCAAGGGGAGCCCGAGTGCTCCCAAGAAGCAATTGGGCATGCAAAGAAAGATAATTGGAAAAAAACTATAGAAAAGGAGATGAATTCCTTACTTGAAAATCACACTTATGATTTAGTGAAGTTGCCTAAGGGGAGAAAAATTCTAAAAAATAAATGGGTCTTCAAATTAAAGAATGATGGCAAGAATCCAAGGTACAAGGCACAGCTTGTTGTGAAAGGTTTTGGGCAAAAGAAAGGTATTGACTTTGATGAAATTTTCTCGCCAGTTGTGAAGGTGTCTTCTATTCGGGTTGTACTTGGCATGGACGCAAGTATGAACCTTGAAGTTGAGCAACTTGATGTAAAGACCACATTTCTTCATGGTGACCTTGAAGAAGAAATTTATATGAAGCAACAAGAAGGTTTTTTAGAGAAATATAAAGAGAAATTTGTTTGCAAATTAAAGAAAAATTTGTATGGTCTCAAGCAAGTCCCGCGGCAATGGTACAAAAAATTTGACTCTTTCATGATGAATAATTATTTTTCTAAAACCACTTCGGACCATTGTGTATTTGTGAAAAAAAATTTGGATGACAAGTTTATTATTCTTTTACTTTATGTTGATGACATGTTAATTGTGGATCAAGATTATACTATGATTAAAATGTTGAAATTGGAGTTGAGCAAGTCTTTTGTTATGAAAGATTTGGGACCGGCAAAGCAAATACTTGGTATGAAAATTGTTCGTGATCGCAAAAGGGGCTGATTTGGTTGTCTCAAGAAAGCTACATTGAGAAGATTCTTGAGAGATTCAACATGAATAAAGCAAAGTCGCACTACAACAAAAGCATACTTTAGTGGCACTACACTAGTGGCATATTTTTAGAAAATGTCACAAAAAATGATATTTAGTGGAACGTTTTTGAAAAATGCCACAAAACGACAAAACATAAAAGGCTCTAGTGACATTTCAATGAACAAGTGTCACAAAACTACAACAAAAACATACTTTAGTGGCACTACACTAGTGGCATATTTTTAGAAAATGCCACAAAAAATGATATTTAGTGGCACGTTTTTTAAAAATGCCACAAAACGACAAACATAAAAAGCTCTAGTGACATTTCAATAAACAAGTGTCACAACACTACAACAAAAACATATTTTAGTGACACCATACTAGTGGCATGTTCTTAAAAAATGTCACAAAAAGAATATTTGGTGGCATTTTTTAAAAAAATGTCATAGAGCCACAAACATACAAGGCTCTAGTAGCATTTCAATTAAAAAAAGTGTCACTTCACTACAACAAAAATGTCACTACAACAAATTTACACTTTAGTGACACTACACTAGTAGCATGTTTTTAGAAAATGCCACAAAAATAAAAATTGGCATTAAATGTTTTAGAAAAATGCCACAGAACCACAAAACAAATAAGGCTCTAGTGACATTTCAATAAAGAAATGTCACATCAATTTTATGACATTTTATAAAATAATGACACAAAAAATTATGTTCGTGACATTTACCAACAGATGCCACTAAACTTTAGTTGCAATGGCATTTTTTAAAAAATGTCAGGACACTAGGTAGGTGCAAATTATTTTTTATGGCACTTAGGTGAAAAGTGTCATAAACAAATATTTTATAGCATTTTGAGAAATGCCACTAAGCCAAAAACTTTCCAAGCTTATAATGACATTTTTGAAAAAACAAAAAATGCCAATATATTTTCTAAGTTTTTAAAATGCAGTAAATGATTAAAAATAAATGAATTAAACTCAATATACACTACAGGAAAAAGCATATTCGGCGACTAAATTTCCTGACCAAAAAAATTTGGTCGCTGAAAGTATAGCTTTCAGCGACCAAAACAGCATTAGTTGCTAAAAGTAAAGCTTTTTGGCGACTAAACAATTTTAGTAGCCAAAAGTCTACAATTGGCGACTAAAACTAAGTTTGGTCGCTGATTATATGGGTTTTAGTGACTAAAAAATTTTTAGTAGCCCAAAGTAAAGCTTTTTGGCGACTAAAAAAATTTAGTAGCTAAAAGTCTACAATTGGCGACTAAAAATAAGTTTGGTCGCTAATTATATGGGTTTTACCGACTAAAAAAATTTTAGTAGCCAAAAGTAAAGTTTTTTGGTGCCAAAAAAAATTTTAGTAGCCAAAAGTCTACAATTGGCGACTAAAAAATAAGTTTAGTCGCCAAAAGTGGTCATTTTTAGCATGGGAGAACTAAAATCCTAAGGCGGGAATAAAAAAATTTTGTGACCAAAATTTTGGTAGCTGAAAGTGCATCTTCGGCGACCAAATCCCATTTTGGTCGACAAAAGTTAAGTTTTTTAGCAACTAAAAAACAATTAGTAGCCAAAAGTATAGAATTGGCGACTAAAAAATATTTTTAGTCGCCAAAAGTGGTCTTTTTTTTATTTTGGTAGTAAATAGTTTATTTTACATAAATTATGTTCAACAAAATAATTATGTTTATACATATACTTTTATATTAATATGGATGTATGTAGTATATAAATAATATATGTTGCATATATAATCATGTGGTGCTATAGAGGTGTAGTGGGAAGAGTGTGGTGTATAAGGTTTATGGTGCGGAAGGTTGGCGGTTCGAGTCTCCGCAAGAGCGGATCAAATTGTTCTACAACGAATTATCATCATGAATGACACTTGATAGCGTCACGAATAGTGCCTACCATGACATTAAAGTGTCACTGAAAGGTTTTAGTCTTGATGGTGTAATGACACTTACAAGTGTCACTAACTCTTTTTTTAATGACACTTGATAGTGCCACAAATAATATCTACAATGACATAAAATGTTATTGAAAGTTTTCAGCCATGATGGTGCAGTGGCACTTGCAAGTATCTACTGTGACACTCGTATCTACCGTGGCACCGATAGAAGTGGCACTTGTTCAAAATGCCACAAGGCCAAAAAATGTCATTAGAAGAATAGTTTTGTGGCACTTTCAAATGTCACTAAACTAAGAAAATGTTGTAGTGTCGGTTGGCTGTCCACTTGCGGGTCACTTCAAGTTTAGTTCGAATCAATGTCCTACAAGTGAGAAAGCCAAGGAAGAGATGCAGAAAATTCCTTATACTTTAGCAGTTAGTTCCTTGATGTACACCATGGTTTGTACAAGGTCGGATATTGCTCACTCCATTGGTGTGGTGAGTCGTTTTCTCTCTAATCCGGGTAAAGAACATTGGGCAGCAATAAAATGGATTCTAAGGTATCTTCAAGGGACTTCGAAGGTGTGTTTGTGTGTTGGGGATGGTAAGCCAATGCTTGATGGGTTCACGGATTTTGGCATGGCCAATGATGTTGATTCTAGGAAATCTACTTCGGAGTATTTAATGATTTTTGCAGGGGGAGCTGTGGCGTGACAATCTAAATTACAAAAATGTGTTGCTCTCTCAACTACCGAAGCTGAATTTATTGTCATCATGGAAGCTTACAAAGAAGAGTTATGGTTGAAGAAATTTTTGCAAGAATTGGGTTTGAAGCAAGAAATATATGTGCTTTATTATGATAGTCAAAATGATATTCATTTGAGTAAAAATTTTAATTTTCATTCGATATCAAAACACATTGATGTGAGATACCATTAGAGTCGTGATGTGTTAGATTTAAAATTGTTACAACTCGAAAAGGTTTACACGGATGATAATATTTCAGATTTGTTGACCAAGACTTTGTTGAGGGACAAGCATTTGAAGCGTCGAACTTTGAAGGGTATGGTTAATGTCTCCACCTAACTCGGTAGGGGAGAATTGTTAGGTATACCTCCTTATTGGAGTATAGGACCCAATTAATTTATTAAAATATTTAGTTTGGTTTAGTGTTGGTTATAATATATTTTTAATATATTATATCTAACTTTTAGAGATTCAATGAGTATTTTATAATCAATTTGGTAGCAACTAGGGTTTTGATAAAAAAAAAATTCAAAAATCTACAATATATGGGATATTGTTTATTTTCCAAAGTAGTGGCCGACGGCGTGAAGATCAATTCGATGGGTTTGGAATTGGTGAATAAATATAGTGCTGCTGTTTGTTCTTGGTTTAGTCAAATCTAGTACTTTGTGCTTTTGTTTCGACTTTACTTTGAAGCTAATTTGGTTTGTTATTTTAGATATTTTACAATTTTGTTTTGAAGACAATTTTATTTATTTATTTGGTGAGATTTTTCTCCTTATTTATTTGTGATTATTTGAAATTTACCTAAAGGTGATTTTTTGAGACCATTCGTGTCTCATTTGTAATCGTTTGGAAACTTTTTGGTTGATAATGTAATCGGATTTCGATCCCGTGAACGTACCTTACATTGAGAAAATCACATAAAATTCTTGTGTCATTATTGGTTTAATTTTTTCACATTAATTTTTATTTCCATTACTTGATTTACTCATGGAGAATCATATATTTTCCTAAACATTCCAGAGTACTCCACTGGAGTGGGTGTCTGTCTAGGTTTCCATTTTTGAATGGAAAATTATAATTTGATTTATTTGATTAATTATATTTTTTAAATTATAAGATTTTAACTTTTCTCTTAAAATTAAAAAATTAAAAAATTAAAAAATTAAAAAATTAAAAAATTAAAAAAAAAAAAACAAACAAACAAACAAACAAACAAAGAAACAAACATACATACAGTAAGAGTTGAACTGTAAAAATATTCTCACATTTTTAATGATTTTATTCTTCTTTTTTTTAAAAAAAATTTTGTTGTCTTTTACTTAACATTTTTTTAATAAAAATTTAAAAATTATACATTTTTAGATCAACTCAACCAGAAGATTAGAAAAGTAAAAACAAATTAAAATTTGGAAAAAAAAAAAACTCATTAAAAATGAAAGTAATTGACAATTTTAGTTATTTGTTTAGTTTAATTTTTTTTTTTTTTTTAGTGAATTTTTTTTTTTTTAATTTGGAAACTTGTTTAAAAGTCAAAATTGACTTTTAACCTATTTTGAGTCATCTCACATCTCTATTTTTTTACACGTTTCTTAAAAGAAAAAGTCAACAAATCAGAAAAAATCAATTTTTAACTAACTTTCCAAAACATTATACTAGAAGGACAAAAAAGTAAAAAAAAAAAATTAATACAATTTTTTTAAAGAAATACTACAAAATAAAAAGGGAACTTTTTAACAAAAATTAACTTTATTACCCAAATACTTTCTTTGACTTTGACTATAAGTGAGTAGATTTTTATTTATTTTTATAAGGAAACAGGAAATTAAATAAAATTTTAGTAGAAAAGCCAAACAAAGAAAATAAATAATAAATAAATTTAAAATGTGAATAAGTGATGACAATGGGCACAAGAACTCGCTTCCAAATGTTCACACCAACAACCAAAAATATATATATATATATATATATAGGTTGGTTTGGGAAGTGGGTTGGCTTTCTGACTTTTTTGGCTATTTTAACCTGGGCTAAAAAACTTGGTTTGGGAAGAGTTTTTTGACTTTTTGGCTTTTTTGACTTTTTTTATGAGAAAATAGTGTAATGATTATGGGTTGGATGCGATGTTTTGTTTGTTGTGGCTAAAATAGCCTATTTTGTCTTTTGTGACTAAAATAGCCAAAAAAGCCCACAAAACCACTTCCCAAACAGTGCTGATGATCGATTTCAACTAACAACTCCATTTTCATACCAAAAGGTTATTTTCCAAAATAGATTCAAAATTTAGTGGCCAAATTCATACTTGTGACGACATTTGTTCGTCTTTGAAAGTAATTAACAATGAAATATTAACATTATGGAAAAAGTGATTTTTTTTTTTATTGTGGATGATTTTTTTTTTTTTTCTCTTTTTTGGGTCTTATGAAACAATGAAATTCATAAGAAAAGTAAATAATAAATAGAATTTTTATATAAAAATGCCTATTCGAAATAATGTAACTATTTTATTTTTAAAAGGGTTTATTACACTTTATGCCTTCATTTGGCATAAGCTAAAAGGAAGTTTTTTGGCAAAAATTACCACAAAAAAACAAAATAGATTTTTTAGTCCAATAAGACAAAATGTTACATCTAAATCATAATCATTTCATTTTTTTCTCACAAAAGTCAAAAAAATCAAAAAGTCTATCACAAACGAAACTTTTTAGCCCCAGGCTAAAATAGTCAAAAAAACCAAAAAGTTAACCCACATCCCAAACGAACCCTATATTTTTAAATTATTGTCAAATTATCTACTTAGTCCTTGAATTATTGATTGAGTCTACTAAGTCCTTATAATATATAAATCAAAAGTCTATTTAATTCATAAACTATCGATTAAATGTATTAAATTCCTAAAGTATTTAGTTCAAACCTGAAAAAATTACAAAAATAAAATTTAAACTTGTAAGTACTATAAATTAGTAAAAGATCTTGTCTATTTAAAATTTATTTCAAAATAACCTTAAATTTTGTTATATCTTTCAAAAGTAAGCGTCAGTTCTTATGGTGAATTGTCTTCATAAGGATAAATGTAATTATCTATAGTATTTGTTTAATTATCTTCTGCAGTGCTATGTGTTTGCTTTTATCTGGTATTATATGTCTAATTTCATTTGTAATTTTCTAATTAATTATTTTAAAGTTTTTCCTAAGTTATTTTTATAACTTAATTAGTGTATTATTTTATTCTATTATTATTTGTAACTAAATGTTATTATTTAAATTATGTAATTGTACTCCTTCAATATATCTAATACTCATATAATTCCATTGGTAAGATTGAGAAATCAGACTCTAATATTAATTTAAATACACAATGAAATAAAATACTTTTAAAGACAAAATAAAAATTTAAAATTTTTTTGTAATAAAATCTTAATTTGATAGGATAGTTTACTAATTTATAATACTCATGGGCTTATATTTTATTTTTGTAATTCTTTTAGGGACTAAATAGCTTCAATCTATAGCGTAGGAAATAAATAGATTTTGATTTATATAATTTAAGAACTAAGTAGACTCAACCAATAACTTAAGAGTAAATTGAAAATTTGACAATAGTTTAATAATAGAAAGTATAATAAACATTTTTTAAAATAACGATCTACAATCCTCAATTAATGTATTAATATAAAATGAAAAGATTTATAAAAACAAATAAAAAAAAACTTTATATATAAGTGATTTATATATTAGATAATAAAAATGAGTGTAATATTTTTATGAATTTTGTAATTATTTTTTTCTACTTTTCAAAATTTTTTTTTTCTTTTTAAGAATATGTTTGGTAAAGTAAGAATTAAATGGGAGTGAGAATGAAATGGAATGGCCATTGTTTGATTGCCAACATGGAGTGACATAGGAATAAAATGATAATTTTCATTCTCATGGTTGATTATACCTATTAAACTTGTGGAATGGAATAAGTTTTTATTATTTATCTATTTTTTTAACAAGCTAATAACAAACAAATTAAAAATTTATATAGATCATAATAATTTTGATAGCTGTGAAAAGTGATGGAATGAGTTGTAGTGGTGGTGATGGTGACAGCGGCATCAGTGGTGGTGATAGCAATGATAGTAGAATGGTGGTAGCAGGTTGTTGTGCCCTTAGTGGTGATGATAAGGTGGTGTTGTAGTTGCGATGGTGGTGGAGGTGGTGGCGGCGGCGGCCAACGATAGTAGAGTGGTGGCTCTCATGATGGTGATGGTGGTGTGTGATGTTTATGAAAGTGGTAGTAGTAGTGGTAAGGTAGTGGTTGTGGTGGTAGAGGTTGTGATGGCAATAAGAGTGCTGATAGTAGGATAGTGGTTCTAACGATGGTGATAGTGGTGGTTTTATGGTTGTGGTTTGTGGCTGTGGCGGTAGTAGTCGTGGTAATAGTGGCAACATTAGTAGTACGGTGGTAGTAGCATGGTGGTGTGCTGGTTGTGGCAACGACTGTTGTGGTGGTAGTAGTGGTGTTGTGGTAGCAATAGGGTGGCGCTGGCTGTAGAGTGGTAAGAGAACAAAATGGTGGTAGTAACTAAATAATAATATTTTCTAAGTGCCAATAAAAAATAATAATAAAATTTTAAAACAATTCTTGATGGAATGAAATGGTCATTCCTTAAATTTGAAAAATAAATAGACATTCCCACATTTTGTTGGAATAGCCATTTCAATGAAATTGGAATGGCATTTCCCACATAGATAAGGTGTACCAAGCAATGAAAAGAGAATGTAAACTAAAATAGACATTCCATTCTAATTCATTTTGTCATACCAAACGTGCTCTATGTACAAATCAAGTTTAGAACTTTTTATTTTAGACAAATTATACTAACAATCCTTATAGTTTGGAGCTTGTATCACTTTAATTCCTAACTTTTCAATTGTAATATATTCGACTCTGAATTTTGAATTTTGTTTTAAATAATGACAATTGAAGGCATTATTATTTCATTTCAAGGGCAAAGTTATCGTACAACTTATTTTATATTAGTTAACTTATATATTGTTTGAAATATAATGGTCGTTTTTTAATGAATAATGCTGGAACTTTTTTTTGTTATATAGTTTGTTATAAAGTTCTGTTTAATTTGATTTTCAGAATCTATTTTCAAATTTTTTCCTAAGAAACTAAAAATTAAATTGATGAAAAAAATTATAAACATATCATTTTTTATATAATTTTATGTTTTGGGAGGGTATAAATAATTTTTTTATATTTATTTTCGTTAAATTAATTTTTATTTTTTTAAGAGTCAAACATGGCAACAACTTTGATATCATTACTAAAACAATCCATTAAATCAAAAAATTTAAAATTTATAATATTTCATATATTAAACATATCAATTATATATTAAAGACGGTAACAAGTTGAATCAAATTGATTTTTTTCCCTTATTATTATTATTATAATTGTGATATCACGAACCATTCTATTTAAATTGATGAAAATAAATGATATTACTTAGGCACTGTTTGGGAAGTGATTTTGTAGGCTTTTTTTTTTTGGTTATTTTAGCCACAAAAGACAAAATAGGCTATTTTAGCCACAACAAACAAAACATCACATCCAACTCATAATCATTATACTATTCTCTCACAAAAAAAGTCAAAAAAGCCAAAAAGTCAAAAGCCCTTCCCAAACCAAGCTTTTTAGCCCAGTCTAAAATAGCCAAAAAAGCCAAAAAATCAACCCACTTCCCAAACCAAGCCTTAATGATTTTGACTTTGTAAGGTCTACTTGGCAATTTTGTATCTGGTTTAATTATTTTTGGGTCTTGCGTACTAAATGAGATATAATTTTTTTTTTATTAGTCATACTTAATCATTTTAGTTCATATTTAATTATGTGAATGGTGAGAACTACTTTAAGTTTTTTAAAATTATTTTATACTTTAATCTTAGTTGAAAATTTATTCTAAATTATTAAATTTCAATCATTTTAGACTCAATTAATTGAATCATGACTCGCTTGTAACCATCACATGAAATGTATTTTGTAGAAAAACAAAATATTATATCATTTTATTATATGTTACAAATATATAATTTTGTTAAAAAATTTGTTTGAGATATTCTAAATAAGTGCACTTTTTGAATTTTTATGAAATATGAGTTGGATTTGAAGTGATGTGATAAAGAGATGACGTGACATAAGATAGTGACTTTTTGATTTTTTGACTTTTTTAGAGGATGCCAAACCTAGCCTTAGTTTTAATTATCTATACTATTATATATGTGAGCACATGACTTGATGTCTAATAGTGTGGTGCTTTTCCTTCTGTCACGTGACAAATTTTCTTATCCTAAAATATAAAAAAATATATATATATATATATATTATTCAAAGACATAAAAGATTTGAATCCAAAACCTTAAGTTTTATTGTAAATACTTTTACCATTTAAACAATATACATATTATAATATTAATTTTTTTATTATTTATTATTATTTTTATTTAGGGAAATGCTAGGTTTAAGGAAAACTTTTAAGGAAAACCACCATGAAAACTGTCTGCACCGTTAGATCAGATATGATCTCATGATCCAACGGTGTAGATGAATTTTCATGATGATTTTTATGAAAGTTTTCATGAAACTTAACATGATCCTTTTATTTATTTAAATTATACACGCATTATGTGTGTTTCTCACACATATATATATATATATATATACAGATTAATATATATGACCCAAAAAAAAAAAAATTTGATGCACTGAGGAGGCAGCAAGCCCACGTGGGTGGGTGGGGCTGCGGGCTGCCCCATCTCAATCAACTTTCTTTCATTTCTTTTCTTCTCCTTTTGAGTTGTAGAGCGCTCGCTCTCTCTCTCTCTATGTGGTTCTATTTTTTATTTATTCAACCATGCTACAGAGCTCTAAAAAGAGCTCTACTGAGCTGGCAGCCAATTTAAAAAAAAAAAAAAAAAAAAAAAAAGAAAAAGACAAAACAATAGACACAAAAGGACAAATTAATGCTAGTTTAGAGCCACTCTTTTAGAGCTCTCAAGCAATTTTCTTGTTTTAGAGGATTGAAGAGTGAGATTAGATTATTAGTTGTTTAGTTCAAAATTTTTATACTGAATTATTAATCCCAAATCTTTCAGACTATTGTGTCTCATGGGAGGGTGGAACACAAATAGAGAGATAAAGAGGTATATGAGATTAGGTGGTAAAATGATCATTTTGACCATCTACTATTTAATTATGTATTATATTTGATAAAATTCAATAAAATTTAAATGTCTCAATTTAAAAATAAAATAATTTTATTTAATTTTTATTGATGTTTTATTTATTTAATTTTTTAAAATAATTTTTTATAGATATTTTATTTTAAAATTTTGTTTACATTTTATTTAATTTCATTATTTAAATTTTAATAGTTGTTTTATCTAATTTCATTATTTAATTATTATTATTTTTTAAAATAAATTTATGTAAAATTTTAATTAAAAAAATATCATATATTTTTATTGATATTTTATTTATCTAATTTTAAAAAATAAATTTATTTAATTGTATAAAAAATAAAATAAAATAAATTTTTATTTAATCTAGTTAAAAATAATTAAAATATTAAAGATATGTTTAATATTGCTATTACTTAGTAAATAATTGAAAATGGTAAAATAGTCATTTGAACATTTATCATTCTCCATAATATCCCAAACAAATATAGGATTCATATCCTATCCAACCAAATAGTCATTTCTTGACATCTAATCTCATAACTAAACAAATATGGGATATAAATCCAGTCCAACCAAATAGGCCGGGGACAATATATCTCAGGACTAACAATTCGGTGGATTCCAATCTCTCCTTATCCAATTCGTCCGAACAAACACACTCTTAGAGTTAGAATCGTAGTTCCTAAGGCCAAAGTGTAGAGCACGGTGAGAGTTACATTTTGATCAATGGAGATTGAAATCTGTCAACGTTCAAATTCGGAATTTTTGCTTGTTTTCTCTTATAGCTTTTGAGGTAGGGATTTTTTTTTTAGTTATATATATATATTTGTAAGTCTGATTATTTTGATATTGTTTGGAGTGTGTTGAAATAGGGTTAATTGTTATGAGATTATATTCTGCTCAAAGAGAGATTTTTTTCAAATCTTTTAATTTAAGAACTATGAGAATGTTTTGGGAGTTTCATGAGTAATTTTTTTTTTAAAAAAAAAAAATGAGAAAACCCTAATTTTGTAAAAACCCAAGGCTTGAGGAAGTTGAGGAAAAAGTAGTATCGACGAAAAATATGAGTTGTGTAATAGTTGGGGTTTTTAATTGCATAAAATCTTTCAAAAAGAGAAACTCTATTTTTTCTTTTGTAAAAACCTAGATTTTGAAAATTTGGAAAAAAAGTTGGGATTTTATGAAATCATGAATTGTTGAGATCCATTTTTGAGAAATGATGAGCAAGTTGTTGTATTTACCCTTATTGTTGAAAACCCTTGTAAGAGAGAAATTAATATTGAGAAAATAGTGAATGGTATATTGTTATAATTATCTTGGAAAGATGAAGATTGAGAATGATGATTTTCATGTTGAAATTTATTTGGTTTAAAGAGAAAAGAAATGTATTTGATGATGTGTGTAGACCTCTCATTTTTTACCGCTCTTAAGACTTGAGTGTTTTATTTCAAACACCCGATAATGAAAGTTACACTGTGCAATCTTTTGAATTCTTGGCAAAGAAATTTGGATTCAAGCTCTAATTCCAAACCTTACACCCCATATTGGCCAAACTATTTTAGACCATAAAACCCTCTTTTCAAAATATATTTCCAAATGTTTCTACGATATTCCGAGGCTTGCATTTTGTTTAAAATATTGCACTTTTCGGTAAACCGAGTAAGGACAAAGTGGAGATACATGGAAGGGAGGTGAACTCTTTGAAAAATACTTAAAAATATCTTATTTATAGGTTTGAAGTCGAAGGAAATAGGAGGAGATGGAAGAAAAGTAGTTTAGGAAAAGGTTGGGCATTAATCCGTTAAGATAGAAATGAGCAGACTTCACTAAATTATGAATATCTCTCTGACCACTTAGAATTTAGATGTGAGGTCATAACCATTGGAAAGTAGACTTCTGGAGCTTTAGTTTACATTCAAGAATCACTTAAAACCGAGTCTAGATGAGGGAGATACACCCATTTGGAGTTGGGCCTGGAATACATTTTTCGAGCCGGTCGGGTCCATTTAGATCTGGTCGTGGCTCATTTAGAGCCAGCCGGCTTTTAATGAAAATTTGTGAATTTGTGTCTTTTAAGGCCGGCCTTTCATTTTTGGATCTAGCTGTGTGTTTTGGGGGCCAGTCGGCTCTCAATAGGACCGGCCAGCTCTCAATAGTGCCAAATAGACAGCTGGCGGGAATTGGATAGCTGGCTTTGTTTGAAGATATTTTTGACCAAATTGGCTCAAATTCTATAAATAGACCCCCTGCATTCAAAACTAAAGGTTAGAAGATTTTCCTAAGGGCTTTGAGGGAGATTGAGAGTTAAAACCATCCTCCTTGCTTCCTTTGATCTTCAAACATCCTTGAACAATGCATACACCATTAGAACTTGTTCTTGAAGCTTTTTGTTAAAATTTCAAACCATATTTCATAAACTTGAGGGTGTTTGGAATCAAGTTTGATCAACAACCATACATACTCTTTAAAGAGGTATATTTCTTACCCATCTTTTTCCTTTGTTTTTACTAATCATCTTCTTAATTTTCCTTGAGTTTGTGCACTGCTGGAGGTTACTTTAAAGGATTGAAATATGTGATTTAATTCACAAAAAGTGGAGGGGTTAGCCATCCTTCCTTAGCCTTTGTTTCACAGCTTTTTCTCTATTTTTTTTTTTATTTACTTTCTCTTGCTTTTACCACTATTTTCTTGGCTTACAAACTGATTTTCAGAGTTTAAAAAAGGGTTGAAAAACCTGGTTTAAAAGTCCAAAAAGTGGAGGGGTTAGCCACCCCTCCTTGGTCTTGCTTACTAGTTTGATGTCTCATTGTTCTTACCTATCTTTTATGCGCTTTAAACATACTTTAGCTACTGTTTTTACACTTTAGGGGCTGTTTTAATTTATTTAAATAGTTTATGCTTTGAATATCTAGCTTCTTGTGTTGTAAGTCTCCATGACTTCGGTTGTTTAGGCCTTAGACACCGAGTCATTTGAGCTGATAACTTTATTTACTTAGTTTTCATGCGAAGAGTTTCATTTTAAATAATCAACTTCACATAATCATTTATACACCCTCTCTTCTTTCTTCTTTTCTTTTGTTCGAGAGCTATTTCAAACAAGTGCTTGTTGTTCAAGGCATGAAAAAAAAATCTATGTTCAATGGCTTAATCTCTACGGAGGTTCATTGTCAATGTATAGTCTCTCTTTCATGGTGTGAATCACTTCTCATTTGACATTTCTTCTCATTTAGTGGACTTACTATCACTTCGAACAAATTGATTAAAGAATGGCAAAAACTAATAAAATTGGCTTAAAATCAATAAAATCGACATAAAGAAAATGAATTAGATTGGTTGGATTCGGCCGAATGTTATGCTGAGTCCATCGCTTCAATGATCGTCGCTTATCAATTCATGATATTTTGATGAGTCTTAAGGCAAGTCTACCTCCCTTTTTGGGCTAAATTCATGATAGGAGGGAGGGGTGGTTGTTTTCATTGCATTTATTAATTGCTTTGTCCAAATTGTGTTTGAAATCATCAATCCATTAACCTGTGCCAATTGATGGTTTAGAACCCGAATTCACTCTTCTCTTGAGTTTCATAATAAAGAGGGGCAGAAGGGACAAACAGGGCCTAGAAAGGCTCTGTCAGCACTATCCTCACCTCATAGTACAAAAAACATTTTTGGCATGAAATTAGGGCACGACCGGCTATTTTTGGACCCGGCTGGGTCTTATTTGGGGCTGGTCGGCCCCCAGTGTGTGTTAGATAGTGACTTTTGGCAGAAACAGAGGTTAGTGGCTGAGGGTGAGGCAGAGTAGGCTAGGCAAATAGAACTGCTTTTGGGCACCGCGCATATGATCGTTGTGCCTCATTGTTGCTTGTATTAATAATTGTAATTATCATTGTTGTAAATAATTATTGTTGCAATTTCATCATTGTTGCAATTATTATTATCATAATGCCTTTGTTGTAATAAATTAGATAGTTTAGCTATTCATTTATTATTTGTTCCAACATTGTAATAGGTAGTTAGTTTAACTAATTACGCATTTGGATTTGTAATAGTTAGTTTAATCCGAACATTTGGACACTTATTTGGACCTTCTCGTACGACGGTAAAATATGTAATAATTGTATATGTCTTCCAACCCCCACTTCTTTCTCCCTTTTATTTACCCGCTTATAATGGTAGCATGAAGCATCATGTTTCCTTAGCATTTCCCATGTTTCACATACACTCGTCTTGCATGCATTTGGGTCTGGCTCATCATACTAACCAATGTCACAATTAACTCTCTTAAATGAATACGTGATTTATCACATGTCTTGAATGGAATCATATACCATGCTAGTAGCTGAGCCTATTTTCTTGCATGATTGTATGTGTCACATTAGCCATTTTGCATAAGTTAGGAGCATACATGTTTTCTAATTATTTTGCTTTGTTTGGCTTGCCTTTGGAATACTAGGTGAGCACTTATTTGCTTTAGCATATTGCATTGTATGTTTGTGTTGCCATATTAAGCATGATTCCATAAGGTTAAGTGCTTAAGTGATATACCTGTTTGAATGTCTATGGATGAAGGCTAATTGCTTGAATTGGAATAATTTTAGTAATGTACATATAAGATCAGTTTTTCAAGTGGTGCATATTCGAAACACTTTTTTTTCAAAATAAACATGAAATTAAATGCTCTAACTTTTGCAAATTAGTCTATACTTGCATACATCACCTAGTAAAGTTAGCCTAATAAATCGAAACATGAGCATATAATGTAAATAAAAATCACATCATGATTAGTAGAGGCCGATCTTTGATCGGGCAAGTGGCGTGCTCAATTCATGACCTTCTCCTCTTGTACCTAAGTTCTCGACCCGAGACACATTGGTGATGACGGATAAGTAGCCTTTGACACGAGTCTCGGGTTTCTTAAATTTTTCAAAAATATTTAGGTGGTGATTCTGTAATATGGCAAAGTACATTTTTGGCATTTGATTCAAACATCGATTTTCCAAAAGATTTGCCGAATTTTGACTCATTTGTGTTTCTCTATTTCACATTGCACTTATGAAATCAGATTCAGAACCACAAGAGTCCGAACTGTAGAGTTAATCGTATCCGTAAGGAGCATGAAAAGTAAGCTACAGTTTCTGGCAACTCCGCTGGGGATTTAGAGAACTTAACTTGAAATTGATGATGTGAAATTTTATCTACACTTATATATTCTTTGCATTGTATTTGCATTATTACTTTAAGTCACTGTGTTTTCCACTTGCTATTCCTAGACGGTTTGTCGGAGGCTTGCCTAAAAAGCTTGCCAAAAGGCTGGCCGGTCATGGGCTCTGCCACGTTGGAAACACAACCCTTGGATCTGGATTATCGTTGTACCGCTTGATCCTCTTTCCGCTTCTCGGTGTTAGGTGTGAGAGATATATTTGGTAATCTTGCTAAGGTACCCTTTTGGACCAGTTGGCCTAGTGCATATAGTGAGCTCTAGTGACCATTCAAACTAAGACAAAATACTCTTCCACAAATCAGGATGTTATGATACCACTTGTTTGAAATAATGGAACTGTAGATCACTCCAAAGTTAGGACAGGGAAACCCTAACCTCTTATAGGGGTGTTTTGAGTGCCTTTGTGCAAAATGTAAAATCTTTGGAAATATGTAATGTAATCTTGGGCGAGTCTTAATCTTGAGGCGATTCCTTTCAAACTTTAGAGTCATATCAAAATCAGAATTTCAAAATCCAAGGGTTTATGTTTGATATGGGTGAATTGTTAGCAAGACCAGAACCAGGGCCAAAAATTATATCTTCTTTGTTTTGACTAGCATACCCGGTAGCCTGATCTGATAGGGCATTTGTTTTTAATGTTAGGTTTGTCTGAGCCAAAGAAGGAGCAGTACTCAACTCAGCAAAGGCCAAGCCCAATCCGACCCAGAAAGCCTTAACCCATCACAATCCATCCAATCCCCTCCCCTAAAAAAAAAACCCACTCAGCAAAGGTCCAATCCATCTGATCCCTAAAGGCCAACTCAGAAAAGATATATCCAATGCCAAAAGACCCATTCTAAAAAAGCCCAATCTAGTCAAACCTGTCTAGACTAATCCAAACCAGATACATCGAGTGTAACTGGGTCGAAATCCTTCTTAGTCAGCTCTCAACTTACACCCATCCATTTCCCCGATTACCAACTCAGCAGACCTGTAATGGCACAGAGTCCAGAAGAAGTTGTGGCCATGATAACAGCCCTAAACCAAGGAATTACCATACAGGATGAGACCAATACTGAAATGCAATGCCCATCTGGGACATCTACCACACATCTAATCCCGGGCCCCCAGCCAAACTTTGACCCACCTCCACCAGCTGAAGATTTGCAAGGTCTAGATCCCTAAGAGGGGTTGACTCAGGTTCGGTTTTTCAGACCCTTGGTGCAGCTTAATGAGGGCCTTTTTTCCCTTGATATTAATGATCTCTACCCGATCTTGTTAAAAATTGCTAACCTTAAGAAGCAATTTAAAAAGGCATAGGGAATTAGCTTCATACTTGACATTGAGGATGGGTACACTGAGGCTACTGTACGGCTCCCAGACAGATTCAAAATGCCACCCATTGACCATTTCGATGGGTCTGGAGATCCTATGGTACATATCTGGCTTTTCTTGGACGTCCTGAAACCGATGGGTCTGACTAAGCCTCAGAAACTCTCTCTGTATGGAAGAACCCTGTCGGGTATAACAGCCATTTGGTACGCCAAGTTGGAGGATAAAGTGAAGCAGAACTGGGAAGATTTGGTTGAGGCATTTGTCAATCAGTATTCTTACAATACCCAAATTGAAATGACCACCCAAGAGCTTGAAGCAACCCATCAGAATCCTAAAGACCCTTTTGTGGAATTTGTTGCAAGGTGGAGAGCAAATGCAGCACAAATGACAGATCCAACCTTCTAAGAGAGACCAAGTGCTGATAGTGGTATAGAACCTTAAGCCAGATATGTTACAAAAGTTAATAGTCGTTCCACTGTTCACTTTAAAAAATTATATGAGTTAGGGATTTAGATTAAGAGTGCATTCAATAAAGGGATTATTTCCAGAACAAGTGAACTAACAAGGAGAGTGTTTTCTGGGAGTACCAATGCTAGTAGTAGCACTATTCCTAAACCCACTGAAATCAATACCGCCGCCACCGATCCCAAAACTGCTGACCCCTTTGCCAATACTAACCCCCAAATAGCTAGCCCAACTCGAGCTCAAGGTAGAACTTTCACCCCCTTCCATATAAGCCTAACTAGCGCACTAAAAGTCCTGATGGAAAGAGGGTATCTTAATCCCCTTTATCCCCAACCTCTTCCTGACCCACTCCCTGCTAGACATAACCCCACCAAATATTGTGTGTACCATTAACAGTGCGGTCATGGCACCGATCGTTGCTATCGTCTTCGTCATGAGGTTCAGAATCTCATCGACAACCAGACAATAGCTCCACCTCAAGAACCCATTGTTACTACCAACCCACTTCTCAACCATGACCAAGTACCTCATCTTCACCTTAACCTCATCCATATACTATCTCTTATCTTCAAACCCAGCATATACATCACTCTAGCCCATTTACCCAAGCCTGAGGTGTTCATTCTAGAAAGCACGGACTTGTGCATGATGGATGCACTTGAACCCCAATCATCTTAAAACCCAAAACTTAAACTTGAACTAGTCCAGCCTACTCCAGGAGTATAACCTAACCAATTCATCAAGACCAAGTCAGTTCAAATACACTGCGGGCACCAATGACCGAACCCGCTACTCCTGAGTTGTTGGGCATGATTGAAGATCTTCAGAGAACTATGGCAGATTTAGCCTTTGGGGTCTTGGCTCTATTATTGACCACATCATATGCCAAAAGGTTCACGTCAAAAAGCTCCGTAATCTTGGGCCAAGTTGCAGTTAGAAAGGGCCAACCCGAAGCTATTTTAAGTTGGGTGATGACATACCAACAAAAAATGGGCCTCGCTTCGATATAGCCACCCAATCCCTTGACCAAGCTGAAGCAAGTGGCAAGAATAAATTTGGGGCAAGTATTGATCCCTATGCACATCTTCGGTGGGCTATTGAAACTTTAAAGGTCAAAGGGTTGAACAAGCAGCAAGTGCTCACAGTCGTTGCAAAGACTGTGTATGACACTTTTATCGTTCAGGTTGGGAGCATTTTGAATCAGGAGGCAGGCAATGAAAAGGGACGCTTTACCAGAAACACTCATCCTAATTCCAGTCCCAAGCCTATAAATACCCAGCCAACACCCGCCAACCCATTTGCCAATGTTTTTAAACCTGATGCTTCTTCTTCCCAAAAACGAACCTTTGCCCATCTCCATATGAGCGCAACCCTCGCCTTGAAGGTACTGATGGAGAAAGGGCATCTCAAACCGCTCAATCCCTCACCTCTCCCTAACCCTCTCCCACCTAGATATGACCTTACCCAATATTGCACATTTCATCAACAGTACGGTCATCATACTAACCGTTGTTTTTGCCTTCGCCATGAAATTCAACACTCGATTGATAATAAGGTCATCACCCCATCAAAATCCAAAACTATCAATAAACCTCTCCTTAACTACAATAGATTGCCACCCCATAGCATAAATCCCATCCATGGTTTGCCAATAACCAACATTGACCCCAGCCAGCATGGCCAAGGAGATGTGTAAGGACTACCGGGTAATTGTGAGGCTCAATCTATGAGACTCAGTTTGAAAGCTTGAAATCAGTCCTACTAGGTGTGGATGTTAGTATTACTGAATTGAAGGCTGGTTTGAACCCTCTCGTGGGCTACTCGAAGTTATTTTTGAATTCCGCAGATAGACTTGGAGAGTAAAAACCCCTTTTGTCTCAAGGGTACTGATTTTGTTTTGAGTTATTTTCTTATAAATAGTTGAGTTGTGTATCGAGTTGTGAGTTTATTTTTTTTGTCTTTTCTTGCATTGTTGTGTCAGTTGAGTCTTTTGCTTTGAGTCGCTCTCGTGTACCCTCAAGCCTTCGTCTTTATAAGAAAGCGAGAGTCAAGTTTTTGATCATTTTGTCGTGCCTACAGTAATGCATGTGTGACCTTTTCAAAAATAGAAAAGATTCAACAAAATTTTGTTTTTTTAATGAGATTCCATTAAGAAGTGCGAGTGTTGAGAAAGATCCCCCAAATGGTTTGAGTGAATTCTGACTTATTGGTGCAAAGTCCTTCATGATCTCAAAAGTTTAAGCTGCTTCTTCAGCTATTTCTTCTACAAAACTTACGAAGATAGATTCAAAATTGTGCATGGTATTCTGCATTGTCCTGGGGATTCTCTTCGTCGTCAGGCAATCATTTTGGCAAGCACAAGGTGACTTCAGACTTATAAGTACAAGATGACTTTCAGACCTTACAATCATAGAATTTCTCCCACTGATGTTTTCATAACTTCTAAAAGATATGGATAAAAGAAACCAAAAACAAAGAAGAAAAAAAAAAAGAAAAGAAAAGAAAGAAAAAGAAAAAATTCAACCATCATGCCAGGGGTATTCATTGGAATGAAATCCAATCAATCTGGAGGAAGGGAACTTTTTCTAAATTTAGGAAAGCCAATGCGAGGAAGTACCATGAGAAGAACCAAAGAAAGGAAGAAGACATGCATAAGAGAATGAAGAACCAAACTCAGATCAAGGTGAAGCTAGTTCCAGTGTTAGGGCAAGAATGACTATTAATCAAATTCACCACAAGTGTTGTAACACTATCCTTGAGAGGCTCGCTGGGCTAAAAACCCGAAAGGGCGACCTAGGCAAAAGTTAGAGCATGAAAAATGAGAAATCAAATAAATAAAGCTTGCAAGGCTGAAAACCCTGAAGGGGCAACTTTGGCAAAAGTTAGAGCGCAAAAGGAGAGTGTCAACACCTGAGTGAACCTCAACCATGAACTACGTTGACCTAATTCCCATTCTTGGGATACGTAAGCAACTTCATCTTAAAGTTCGGTCTAAACCATCCATCTCATTTATCTTAACCCGATCATCTTGCTCAATTCACGTCGTCAGCTTCGCATCAATCTATAAGCTATATTGACTGCTGCACATATGCTACTTGCATTGGGTAAGAAAGAACTAGCTTGAATTAACAAGTGGAGCAATTTTCAATAAGCGAACTTATCAGTATAATCTCTATCTTGAGCAAAAAAAGGGAAATTGAAATTGAGTTCTAAAGGTAACATAAGTAATACTAGGAGCACTATGAATGATTAGTTACCTTGAGTCTTTTTCTACTTTCGTGTCAGTTGTGAGTTCTGTTGTGTCGTGTCTAGTATTTGTCTCAGCCTGCGCTCTTCATCGAGTCATCATAGCATGTTTGTCGCTCAAAAGCACTCTTCATCGAGTCACCATAGCGTGTTTGTCACTTAAAAGCACTCTTCATCAAGTCATCATAGCATGTTTGTTGCTCAAAAACGCTCTTTATCGAGTCACCATAGCGTGTCTGTCGCTCAAAGTTCAATAGAGTGGCATGGTCAAAATTCTATACACGAGTGTTCACTCCAAATTCACATACAAGTCCATGTGTGGAATTCATAAACAAACTGAGAGTGCCCATACAAGGGGCATCGCATTCATGATCATTGCAAAGTATATGTAAGGAATCCGTCACTGATTTGGAGGGGACTGGAGTAAGTTTTCAACATGCTAGGACAGAAGATAAGCATCAGTCTGATTGGTTGGCAACCGTTCTAGGATCTGATGATCCCCATCACACATGCTTGCATCATGTTAAAAAGGTGGTCAGTGACTGGACCTAGGGGTACTTTTCAGTACATCTGACCGCTCCATCCATTGAACAAGGGGCATGAACCCAATCGGTGGCTAATGACTGGTCACTAGGGGTAATTTTCAGAACATCTGATCGGGTCATCAATTAAACAGGGGGCATGAACCTAACATTTCTCTCAATCTGCTCAGAACCATTTATCGGGCACTTTTCCCTAGATTTGGATGAGCTTACCCCTATGATGATTCTAATATGATTTAGCTTTCAAAGTTGTCTCCGACCATTTCAAAACTCTCTTGGGATTACTATTTTCCCCTCTAATTAATACATGTGCTTTGGATCATGCATACATTCTGGGTGATTTGAATTGCATGATTGGTTGCTCTTGTTTCGTCGAGTTACATTCTGTAGTATTTTTCAATTACATTTCAATAAGTTGTGGCAAGTTGATTTCAAATAAATTGTGGCAAGTTGCCCTGCACTCATTTCATAAGGTACATGACGCATTACTCTGAGTACTGCTTATTTTCCTCTACATACCATGCATCTTTCAGTTTGTATCGCACTGTTTTGTGCATTCACCTTATGTCACACTATTTTGTGCACATTGCATCGCACTATTTTGTTCATTCACCTTGCGTCACACTATTTTGTGCACCTTACATCGTATTGTTTTGTGCATTCACTTTGTATCGCACTGTTTTGTGCACTTTGCATCGCATTGTTTTGTGCATTCAACTTGTATTGCACTGTTTTGTGCACCCACATAGCACTGTTTTGTGCATTCATTTTATATCGCATTGTTTTGTACACCCTGTATCGCACTGTTTTGTGCACCCTACATCACACTATTTTGTGCACCTCATTCGCACTATTTTGTGCACCTCATTTACACTGTCTTGTGCACTCACTAGGTCTAGGAGACCTTAAATCCTCTAGAGGTGCAATTCCTTTGGTGTTTGTCGTGCCCAAATGGCTTTAGGCGGTCTGGTATAGCCACCTGACTGTGTTTATAATGAGTTTCTAGGAGACCAACTGAGACGGTGGAAACTAGAGTTCGAATGACGAGGCCTAGAATGCAAAGGTTCAGAATTTTCAAGACTAAAGTCTGGTTTAAATACCTAGGGATGTATCCTCAGCTTCAAATTTCTATGGCAACCCCATAAGTTGAGGTTGTTTGCTCCTCAATTCTAGATACTAAACCAACCTAATTTGTCACCCTGTTGGAGAATAGGAAAGTTGCAAACATAGCCAGGGAGAAAAGTAGTACCCGTGGTTTGGAAGCGCAAGATGAAGGAAGAAGTTTTAAAGCTAAGAAGAAGAGGAAGATCCACAGCAGCATAAGGTGAGTCATCGTCAATTGCCCTTGTAAGGTAACTTTCTAAAGCACCGTTTCACAACTACTACATCATATTAGTATCATCTATATCATTGCATATAACATCTATCGCATGCATCTACTACACTATCCATTGCATCCATTATATCTTTTCCATTTTAAGCTTAATTTGTCATGTGTTCATATTTTTCCCTCGTTGACACGTGGTTCTGTCATGTGTAAGTACACATGCTGCGCTGAGGCTAGTATTAAGGGTGTCGACACATTTTCTATGTTAGACGTGGTCTGTTTTGTGTCCATGCCCTTTCTAGGTAAGACTTAGTTCAACCTACGCCCTTTATTCACTTCATCCATTGCATTCATTGCATCGTACTTTGTCTTGTTGCATTCAGCATTTAGGATCATTATCTTTCCCCTACAGATCATTCCTCACTTATAACTTACCACCTAATTACTTGTACTCTTTCTCTTTCTACAAAAAACATAGTTTTGCATGTGCTTGCACTCTTTTTACGTTAAAACATGGTTCTGTTATGTGTAAGCATCCATGCTGCGTTGAGGCCAGTATTGAGGATATAGACACTTAGCCTGTGTTAGATGTCGTTTGGCTCATGCCCACATTTCTTTTCTTTATAAAACGTAGTTTGATTTACATCCTCATTCCTTTAAGATATTTGTGTAGTAGGCACTGCTTGTGGTTTGACTATTTTGTTATATTGTGTATCATTTGCATCCTGCCCTTGAACTCCGCTGGTTTGATTTCTTGCAAAAGGATACGTAGGCAACCCTTGGGTTCAACCAACTGCATCTGCATTTTGTTTGTCTGCCCAAGTCTTATAGCCTTGTCAAAATGGGTCCTCTTCGGGCTTTGACATTCACTTATGTCATTTCATGACTTCGAGCTCTGTCAAGAAGGGGCAACTGTAGACACCCTATTTTTGACTGCCCTTAAAACTTGGGTGCTTTATTCCAAACATCCAATGATGAAAGTTACACTGTGCAATCTTTTGAATTCTCATCGAAGAAATTTGGATTCAAGCTCTAATTCCAAACCTTACACCCCATATTGGCCAAACTATTTTAGACCTTAAAACCCTCTTTTCAAAATATTTTTCTAAATATTTCCACGATGTTCCGAGGCTCGCATTTCATTTAAAATATTTCACTCTTCGGTAAACCGAGTAAGGACAAAGTGGAGATACATGGAAGGGAGGTGAACTCTTTAAAAAATACTTAAAAACATCTTATTTATAGGTTTGGAGTTGAAGGAAATAGGAGGGGATGGAAGAAAACTAGTTTAGGAAAAGGTTAGGCATCACTCTGTTAACATAGAAATGAGCAACCTTCACTAAATTAGGCATATCTCTCTAACCACTTAGAATTCAGATTTGAGACCACCACCACCATTGGAAAGTAGACTTCCGGGCTTCAATTTAGACTCAAGAATCACCTAAAACCGAGTCCGGATGAGGGAGATATGTCCGTTTGAAGTTGGGCCTAGAATGTAGATTTTTGGAGTTGGCCGGCTTTCAATGAAAAATTGTGAATTTGTGCCTTTTAGGGCCGGCCTTTCTTTTTTGGGCCCGACCGTGTGTTTTGGGGGCCGGCTGGCTTTCAATAGCGCCAAATAGACAGCTAGCGGGAATTGGACAACGGGCTTTGTTTAAAGATATTTTCAACCAAATTGGCTCAAATTCTATAAATAGACCCCCTGCATTTAGAACTAAACGTTAGAAGATTTTCCTAAGGGCTTTGAGGGAGATTGAGAGCTAAAACCATCCTCCTTTCTTCCTTTGATCTTCAAACATCCTTGAACAACACATACACAACACATACACCATTAGAGCTTGTTCTTGAAGCTTTTTTTTGAAGTTTCAAACCATATTTCATAAACTTGAGGGTGTTTGGAATCAAGTTGGATCAACAACCATACATACTCTTTAAAGAGGTATACTTCTTACCCATCTTTTTCCTTTGTTTTTACTAATCATCTTCTTTATTTTCCTTGAGTTTGTGCACTGCTGGAGGTTACTTTAAAGGACTGAAATATGTGACTTAATTCACAAAAAGTGGAGGGGTTAGCTACCCCTTCTTAAGCTTTGTTCCATAGTTTTTCCTCTATTTTTTTGTTACTTACTTTTTCTTGCTTTTACCACTATTTTCTTGGCTTACAAACTGATTTTCAGAGTTTAAAAAAGGGCTGAAAAACCTGGTTTAGAAGTCCAAAAAGTGGAGGGGTTAGCCACCCCTCCTTGGTCTTGCTTACTAGTTTGATGTCTCCTTGTTCTTACCTATCTTTTATGCACTTTGAACATACTTTAGCTACTGTTTTTACACTTTAAAGGTTGTTTTAATTTATTTAAGTGGCTTATGCTTTGAATATCTAGCTTGTTGTGTTGTAAGTCCTCATGACTTCAATTGTTTAGGCCTTAGGCACCGAGTCATTTGATTTGATAGCTTTATTTACTTAATTTTCATGCGAAGAGTTTCATTTTAAATAATCAACTTCGCATAATCATTTCTGCACCCTCCCTCCTTTCTACTTTTCTTTTGTTCGAGAGCTATTTCAAACAAGTGCTTATTGTTCAAGGCATGAGAAAGAGATCCATGCTCAATGGCTTAATCTCTATGGAGGTTCATCATCAATCTATAGTCACTCTTTCATGCTATGGATCACTTCTCGTTTGACATTTCTTCTCATTTAGTGGACTTACTACCATTTCAGACAAATTGATTAAAGAATGGCAAAGACTAATAAAATTGACTTAAAATCAATGACACCAACATAAAGAAAAATGAATTAGATTGATTGAATTCGGCTGAACGTTATGCCGAGTCCATCGCTTCAAAGATCGTCGCTTATCAATTCATGATATTTTGATGAGTCTTAAGGCGAGTCTACCTCCCTCTTTGAGCTAAATTCATGATAGGAGAGAGGGGTGGTCATTTTCATTGCATTTATTAGTTGCTTTGTCCAAATCATGTTTGAAATCATTAAGCCATCAACTTGTGCCAATTGATGGTTTTGGACCCGAATTCACTTTTCTCTTGAGTTTTATAATAGAGAGGGGCAGAAGGGACAAACAGGGCCTAAAGAGGCTCTGTCTGCACTGTCCTCACCTCAGACCACAAAAAACATTTTTGGCATGAAATTAGGGCATGACTGGCTATTGTTGAATAGCTTCTAGGCATTGAGCATGCGATCCTTGTGCCTCATTGTTGCTTAATAATTGTAATTATCATTGTTGTAAATAATTATTGTTGCAATTTTATCATTGTTGCAATTATTATTATCATAATGCCTTTGTTGTAATAAATTAGATAGTTTAGCTATTCATTTATTATTTGTTCCAACCTTGTAATAGGTAGTTAGTTTAGCTAATTACGCATTTGGGTTTGTAATAGTTAGTTTACTCAAGACATTTGGACACTTATTCGGACCTTCTCGCACGAGGGCAAAATATGTAATAATTGTGTATGTCTTCTAACCCCCACTTCTTTCTCCTTTTTATTTACCCGCTTATAATGGTAGCATGAAGCATCATGTTTCCTTAGCATTTCCCATGTTTCACATACACTCGTCTCGCATGCATTTGGGTCCGGCTCATCATACTAACCAATGTCACATTCAACTCTCTTAAATGAATACGTGATTTATCACATGTCTTGAATGGAATCATATACCATGCTAGTAGCTGAGCCTATTTTCTTGCATGATTGTTTGTGTCACATTAGTCATTTTGCATAAGTTAGGAGCATGCATGTTTTCTAATTACTTTGCTTTGTTTGGCTTGCCTTTGGAGTACTAGGTGAGCACTTATTGCTTTAGCATATTGCATTGTATGTTTGTGTTTCCATATCAAGCATGATTCCATAAGGCCAAGTGCTTAAGTGATATACTTATTTGAATGCCTGTAGATGATGGCTAATTGCTTGAATTGGAATAATTTGAGTAATGTACATATGAAATCACTTTTTCAAGTGGTGCATATTCGAAACACTTTTTTTCAAAACAAACATGAAATCAAATACTCCAACTTTTGCAAATTAGTCTGTACTTGCGTGCATCGCCTAGTAAAGTTAGCCTAATAAATTGGAACATAAGCATATAATGTAAATAAAAATCATATCATGCTTAGTAGAGGCCGATCTTTGATCGGCGAGGGGTGCTCAATTCATGACCTTCTCCTTTCGTACCTAAGTTCTCAAGCCGAGATACGCTAGTGATGATGAGTGGCCTTTGACATGAGTCTTGGGTTTTCTAAATTTTCTAAAAATATTTAGTTGTGACTCTGTAATCTGGCAAAGCAGTCCATTTTTGGCATTTGATTCAAACATCGATTTTCCAAAAAAAATTGTTGGATTTGGACTCATTTGTGTTTCTCTATTTCACATTACACTTGTAAAATCATATTCAAAACCACGGGAGTCCAAACTGTAGGGCTAATCGTATCCGAAAGAAGCACGAAAAGCAAGCTGCAATGTGTTTTTGTCTATCTCTTGGAATATATATTATATACATGTATATTGAGCAGATATGTGGAACTTGATGACAATGGAATATTATATGGATGAAATAAGAAAATATTGAGAAAATTTGAGAAAATCCAAGGCATTAATATAGATATATATTACATTGGCATTTCATTTCATGTTCATTGTTTTCTTTTGAACTAGAATTGTTAAGATCACTTTTTAAACGAAAATGATTTTATGGAACAAATATTGTTATTGAACCGTTTTTGGGTAAATACGGTGGCAAATTCGATTAGGGGGTATAGTTTGAGAATTAAGTTGGCCTGAGTATCCTTGGTGTAAGACCAAAAACACGCGCGTGTAAGTGCCTAAGCCCTCCAGTTAGTAGCTGGTAAGGTAGGATTTGGTAATGCTTGATACGCCTACTTGCAGACACTAATCCTGGGGATTTGCCTGAGTCATATTTACTATCCATTGTTGATATATGATAATCATTGGATTTATGAGTGAGCAGCGGATATACCGATCCGCCAAAACCGACCGAACCGAACCGATCCGCCGCATTTTGGATGGATGTGTGATGACGAGCGGACAGTTATGGATTGATTTTCTCCAAATCGCCAATCTGGTGGACAGATGGCGGATTTGAGATTCCTTTGCCCACAACCGAACCGCCAAACCGCGAGCACCCCTAATAATTTATAAGACTTTGTGTTTTCAGTTTGTTTAAATATTATGTTTGTGTTTTCAATTAAAAAAGAGTTTAAATATTTTGTTGAAAAAAAGTTTTCAACTTGAATATCTTTTTTGAATTGAAAAAAATAAACGTATTATTTATCTATATTTTTTGGTTTTTAAATCTATCTCTAAAAATAATAAATAGAAAATATGATATATGCTGTTTGATTTTTGTTTTCAAAAACAGATATAGATGTAACAATACAGAGACATACAATCTCTACTACTGCTCTGTTCATGATTTTGGTGGTTCGAATTGTTTTTATATTTTAAGAACCACAGATTGTAATACTTTATGTGGATGAGGCATGCTGTGATTGTAGTATGTGGATGAGGCATGCTGTGATTGTGATATTCTAAAGTTTCAAACTTTCTTGGTTTGGATGAGACATGTAGTGATTGTAATATTTTTTTAAGTCATTGACAATAATGCTTTCTTCTTCTTTTTTTGAGGAAGTGCACAAGTTGAATTATGTTGAAAATTTATAAAATTTTAAACCGCCAAACCGATTCGCATCCATCTGCCAAACCGCTAATCCGCTCAATCCACATCCGCCGGATTGGCAGACGGATGCGGATTGATTTTCTCCAATCCGCCAATCTGGCGGACGGATGGCGGATTGGAGGTTCCGTGGCCGCAACCGACCTGCGCCCACCCCTAATTGGATTGGTTATATTTTTGAATGAGCATTGCACATGAGATTTTCAAAAGAGAAAAACTATTTTGAGCATGGCATGACATGTGTATCCATCTCATGAGACTGTATAAAACATATATACTTTGTTAAAAATTCTCTACTAGGTTTTGTGCCACCTAGTGGATTTGTTGCAAGAAAAGCTGTTGTAATACTGCCAAAGTATAGGTGTGGAGAATTGTTTTGGGAGCACGAGGCTCTTATCTCTTGTTGTTGTTATGTTGATAAGCCAATGACTATATTTGTATAGGTTAGAAAGCCATTTAGCTGTAACTAGGCTTAAGTCTCGAAACATATAGCCCATGGGGGCATTATTTTGTATTTTAATTTCTATTGAATTCTCGTTACATGCTGCCAAATATTGTCTTAGAAATTATAAAAGCATAATGGCGTGTGGAACCCTTACTTCTCTTGAATAAATGTCATAAATATACATGAATGAAAAGCTTGATTGGAAATTATATGATTCTTTAATTGTAAATGATTCATTATTAATGAGGATTGATGATTATTGATGAGTTCATTTGCGTTATCATATGTTAACAATTTGGGGTGTTACAAAGCCTAATAATCATCCATTAGATGATAATCATCTAAAAATATTGGTTAACAACATGTACAATCATCTATCACATGATAACCATCCAAAAATATCAACAAAAATAATCACCCATTGCATGATCATTATCCAAACACATACTAAATGTCACGCCTCGAAAATTTACACAATAAGGATTTACTAACTTCCATTGTTTAATGTAAACGTAAGTAAATCACAATATTAACATCATCTTCAAATCTCCAACATTTATAATTCATTAACCATCAAGAGATTTACAAAAAAATGCCCCATATGCGGTTATATATATTCAACATTCTTAAAATATGAATTTATAACATGTAGCAAGGAAGTTTAGTACGAATTAATACCTTAAAGGGCTACAAATTCTAAGGCTTAATCCCGGTTACACAAAAGTAGTTTCAAACCTATACACATAAAGCCCTTGGCTTGTCAAAAATAATTACAACAACAAAAAAAAAGAGCCTTGTGCTCTCAAAACATATCCAACACCTCTAATTCGATGGAATCACCACATCCTTTCCTATACAAAATCCCATAGGAGTGAGCACAAAACCCCAGTAGGAAAATCTTCACGAAGTATATACATTTTATACAATTTCATGGGATGAATGCATATGGCATGCCATGTTCAAAAACTTTCAATAATTTCAATGTAGTTCAAAGGGGGCGGTAAATACGACTCAAGTCATCCCTAGGTTGGTGTTTGCAAATAGGCATAACAAGCACTACCGAATCCCCACTTCATTGGTTGCTAATCGGAAGGTACATGGTATCTCCTCTACGTGTGTTTTTGGTCTTTTACCATGGACACTCAAGCCAACTTCACCAATACCAACTATACCCCTTATTCGGACTTACCAACGTATTTATCCTAAAAACAAATCAATATGATCTTGTTTCACAAAACAATTTCCTTCCTCAAAACAATATATTTTTTCTAATACAATATTCGAAATCAATTGTATCAATGACAAAATGGAATGACTATGCAAATGCCCAATGCAATAATAAGGTTCTATTCAAACATCTCAACAATGCCAATGCTATACATTTCTATATCAATGCCTTGAAATTTCTCAATTCATCCACACAATTCTCCATTGTGATCAAATTCCACATCTCTTATCAATATAACTTTATATTATAGTTGTCAAAGAGACAATATAACAATAACAATATTCATGAATTCTCCACACGTTGAACATCATTTTTAGCATTTGTTCTTCCACAAAAACAACAAGAAGTTCAAGCTTTTCAAATTCTATAATTTCTCATTTTCTTATGAAAACTCTTCATTTGATACAACTATAGAATTTCCTTTATCATTTACTCACATGGTAAATTATCAAGCATCAATTTGCCAATCTCACAACTCTTTTTCAAAATCTCCAAATTCTAGGATTTTTATTAAAATAAGGTTTTTGTTCCATTTTCAAATTTTTTTTTACAAAACAAGATCCACACCTTATAACATACTCATATTCTCAAGAGTTTTGGGAAAAATAGATGAAATCAACTTCAAACATCATCTAGGGTTTAACAACCCAAAATCATAACTCAAAATATGATAAAATACTCAAAACATGTATAAACTTGCAAATATATATATATAACTCAAAATTATCCTTACCTCAAGCTTTGGAGATTAAGAGAAAGAAAACCTTAGAAATCAACGTTGGTGAAAACACGATCCAATCGGTTATAAACATATCCCTCATTGCACTCTTCGATTTGGTGTAAGAAGCCTCTTCAAACTCTTAGGGTGTGTTTGTTTAGACAGACTGGATAAGGGGGGATTGTAATCCATCGGACTGTTAGTCCTGAGATACATTGTCCCTGGACTATTTGGTTGGACTGGATTTGTATCCTATGTTTGTTTAATCATAGGATTAGATGTCTAGATTGGACTATTTTTAGTGAATCCAATGTTTGGTTGGACAGACTGGATAAGGATAAATGTTCAAAAAACTATTTTACCGTTGTAATTTATAATTTTTATTTAATATATAATTTTAAATTTGTAATCTATAATTTATAATTTAACAACACTAGAAATTTTTAATTTATAATGCCATAATTTTTAATTTATTATTTTCAATTAAATTAAATTTATAATTTATATTTTTATTTAATATATAATTTTAAATTAACAACACTAAAAAAATAAATTTATTTAATTTATAAATTTAATTTTTTAACAACACTAAAAAAATCTAATTTATAAGGCCATAATTTTTAATCTATTATTTTTAATTAAATTTAATTTATAATTTATATTTTTTATTTAATATATAATTTTAAATTAACAACACTAAAAAAATAATTTTATTTAATATATAAATTTAATTTTTTAACAACACTAAAAAAATTATAAGGCCATATTTTTTAATTTATTATTTTTAATTAAATTAAATTTATAATTTATAATTTATAATTTTTATTTTTATTTTTATTTAATTTATAATTTTAAATTAACAACGCTAAAAAAATAATTTATCAATGCTCAAAAGACTATTTTACTATTTTTCAATTATTTATTAAGTAATAGCATGAGGGTAAAATGGACATTTCATACATTAGTCCCATGGGATACCAATCCCATGGAAATAATCTCACTTCCCTCCCTAGGATACAATAATTCCTCATATGAAGGACTAATAGTCTGGAGGGACTATTAATTCGGAACAAAAAAATTGAACCAAACAATGGACTATTAAGGGTCCGTTTGGGAAGAAAAAAGCTAGGCTTTTTTGGCTAAAATAGCCACAAAAAACAAAATAGGCTATTTTAGCCACAAAAAACAAAACATCAAATCCAATCCATAATCATTACAATCCTCTCTCACAAAAAAAGTCAAAAAAGTCAAAAAGTCCTTCCCAAACCAGGCTAAAATAGCCCAGGTTAAAATAGCCAAAAAGTCAAAAAGCCAACCCACTTGTCATGGAATAATCCCTGAAAACAAACACACTCTTAAAGATTGGAGCTAACTCTTAGAGTGTATTTATTTTGAGGGATTATTCTATGGGATTGGATTATTATTTTTGAAATAAAGTAATAACATCTTTAATTATTCTTATTTAAAATAAAATTTAAAATTTAAAATTAAATATATCGCAATTAAAATGCCTTGATCAAAGGGAAAGCCCAAATTACAGTAACGTTAGTATAATTGGACCTTTTATTTTATATTAGTGTTTCGCATTCTACATTAAAAGGGGTGAGAGAGAAAAAGAGAAGAACAAACAAAGCATAGTTTAGTCATGGCAATTGGAAGCTATCTCAAGGTATGGCTATTAATGGTAGTGATGATCAACTCATTATTATTAGGTCAAACAGAGATTGTGACAGAGAGCACCACCGACTCGACGTCGTTTAATCGAAGCAGCTTCCCAACTGGTTTCGTGTTCGGAGCATCCGCAGCTGCCTACCAGGTTCCTAAATTTTGGACTCCCCTTTCTTAATTTTGTGCTTTAATATTTTCTCTTTTCTTGACTATAGTTAAACTTACCATCACCGACCACTCCTTCATTGAAAAAGTTATAAAATACAGTAAACACATAAAATATTGTGAAAAAATATAGAAAATTGCAACTCAACAAAAAAAATGTATATATATATTAAAAAAATAATAATTAGCTGTTACGATTGAAAAACGAAGAACACCAAAATAAAATTTAATGTAAAGAGATTTTTTTTTTTTTTTTTTTAAATAGACCTACAATCTTATCCAACTAACTAGGAGTGTTTATGAACTGCAGTATGAAGGAGCAGCTAAAGAAGGAGGGAAAGGCCCCAGTATCTGGGACACCTTCGTTCACAAATTTTCAGGTCTCTCTCTCTCTCTCTCAACATTCATTTTTTTGTTTTCCCTTTTTTTGCAGAAGTAAATGAACAGAGATTGAAGTATTTAAATTCAACTTGACAAAAAAATAAAATAAATAAATAAATAAAATTCTGCAGTATTTATTTTTGTCAAACTAACTTATAATTATTTTAAAATGAGAAAAGTTAAGGATCATGAAATTTTTTTCATGAAAGTGATCATGAAAAATTTATGATCTTTGGATTACCTTGATTAGTGTGTGGTGTTTTATTCTAAGTGTAATCTAAGGGTCACAAAACTTTCATGATTATTTTCATGAAAGGTTTTTCATGATACCTAGCATTGCTATTTTAAAATTGCTCAGAAACATATCCTGAGCACTCAACTAAACAGAGATTGAAGTTGTTCAACATCCCTTTAGAATGTGTTTCATTTACAAAAAATAGAAATTTTCTAATTTTTTAAAATTAAAAAACCAAAAGATAAATAAAAAAGCAAACCTCAAACTCACTCTGATTAACACTTGACTTGACAATATCACTATCTAATTAATAGAGAGTTTATAAATTGTGGTTGTGAATCAAGTAATTGAATTAGTGGAGGACACCAGTTGTCACCTAATATCATTTTTGGTTGATTGATATAGGTGTTGTATGATGTAGTTTATAAAACTATTTATATATATATATATATATATATATATATATATTTCTTTTTCTTTTTTTTTGAATTTTGAGAGTTTATTTCTTGTTTAGTATAATTTTCAGTCATTTAAAGGGTAAATTATACATTTTTGAAGTTTATTTAAAATACGAATTGTTTATTGTGATTCTGAAAATTATAAATATTTCATTGTCAATATTTTTATTTAACATAATTAACCAAAAAAAAACCCTTAACTATACTCCTATACAAAAATAAAGTTACTTGAATTGGTAATTAAAATATATTAATATAATTAAAAATTATTAATTGATTTGATAATTTATTAATAAAATTAATCATTTATTATGCGATTAAAACTTTAAAACATGAAATGTAATTTTTAAAATTATAGAGAACAATTTATATTTATAAATTTTTAAAAGTGTATTTGTTCTTTATCCTAATTTTAAATAATTTATAAATTAACTAATGCACACCGTGTGCAATCTTATTACAAAATTACATAAGTTTTTACGAATTTCTATAAATGATCTTATAAAAATATATAAACTATATATAAATTCGCATAAGTCTATTTATAAAAGTATTATCCTTTTAAAATAAAAAAATCATTTTGAAATTTTACATTTTAATAATTAACTCTCACTTTTGATTAGTCCTTGGCTATCAAGTTTTTTCAAAAGAAGAGATCTTGAGTTTGAATAGAATGAGAGAGTAAGATTTTTTTATAATATATATGAATATGAGTTTTAACTCTCTCTAATTGATAATCTAATTATTAATAATTAATTTTTATTGATAAAAAAAAAAAGAAAAAAAAAAAAACAAACTTTCACTTTTAAAAAAGAGTAAAGATGCACCAATAGGCCCCATAAGCTGTTTCAATTATTGATAAAAGTGATGTCTGGCCTTGGCCGTATGTGTATGTGATGGAGATTGGAACCATATCCATCATTGAATGTTGGCCCACATTTGATGCGATTTTACATGGAGGAAAGGATCCCTACTTTGGCCTATTTTGAAAAAATAGTTATAATTAATTTTTTTTTATTAAAAGTTGATTATAATTAATTTTTTTGTGAGAGATGAAAGTAGATTATAATCTACTTTCCAAAATAAGGTTTACTCTCTCTTTTTTTCTTTCTACTTATAATAGTCAAAATACATCTTAAGATAATCTAACAGTCTAGATCTAATTTTCTTTTAAAAAAATGTTTAAAATTTTTTTTATAAAAATAATCAGATTTAAACTGTTAAATCACTTTAAGATGAATCTCGATCATTGCAAATAAAAAGATAAGGAAGGAAAGTAGAGAATCTGAACTCGGAGGGAATATATTTGCAGTAATGGTACAGGCTCCAAGCCAATGATCGAAAAATTTATTGAAAATGACTTTTTGACTACCAGCTCAGCAAATAATCTTACCATTTCACTTTTTTTTTTTTGGTAATAAAGATGGAAATTTGATTGATAATAGTTAAGCAGTTACATTTCTAGGGTAAAAGGTACCCCTAGCGTCTTCAAAAACTTGAAGTGAAATACAATTAGGAATAGAGGAAAAAACAAGTAGACCATCATGATTGAATCCTTCGTTGGCAAGCAAATCTGCGCATTTGTTTCCTTCCCGGTAGATGTGGCTAATAGTCGGGGTTCCGAGCTGGTCCAGGAGGTACCTGCAGTCATGAATGAGATTACTAAGTTGATGACAATGGTTGGAGTTTCCAAGAATGAGATTTTGCATGATGGTAGCATCTGTTTCTACTTCGATTCCTGTGAGGTTAAGGTCAAGAGCAAGTTTGAGACCATCTCGCATGGCCCAAAGTTCAGCTTCGATACTGGACGAGTGGCCAATGTTACGGCAGAAACCAGAAATCCATTTACCCGTCCAGTCCCTAATGAGACCACCGGCAGCGGCAAGGCCAGGATTGTTTTTTGAAGCACCATCAGTATTGAGTTTGAAAAGGCCAGGTTTGGGTGGGAGCCAGGAGATAGCAGGTGGAGGAGAGGGGCGTGGTTGCCTGGGTGGAGAGAGATGTTGCCATTCGATAGCGGAAGCAATGGCCAAGGAGGGGGTGAGCAAGTGAGGGCTGGGCGTGGAGAGACACCAAGAATTGCGGTTTTTCCAAATGAACCAGCAAGAGATGGGAAAAAGGACTGACCAGTCTGCAAATGAGCTGTGGGTTAGGTTGGAGGTACAATTGGATTTAATCCAGACATGAAGAGGGTGGGCGAAAGAGGGAGTGGCATCGGCTGGGATTTGGAGAGCATCCCAGAAGTGTTTGGCGAAAATGCAGTCCCTAAGGACGTGGGTGGCAGTTTCAGGATGGGTAAGGCAGCGAGGACAGATAGAGTCGCTGGTGATATGGCGAAGAAGGAGGTTGTCTTTGGTACTAAGGCGTTGGTGAAGAGTGAGCCAAAGGAAATGGGATATTCTAGGTGAAGTACGACTCTTCCAAAGCCAAGTCCAGTTATCAAAGGGAGGTGATAGGGAAAAGGGTTTGGAGTGGAGGTAAGCGGAGCTGGAGGTAAAGGACCCATCATGGGAGAGTTTCCAAGTGAAGCAGTCATCAGTTGGATTAAACCATTGGAGTGTGGTACAAGAGAGAAGGTTGGTGATACAAGGTGGGAGAGAGAATGGGAGGCTATCTAGGTTCCAGGAGGTAACCTCCCAACAATCTCTAACCAAAAGGTGGTGGTCAGCGAGGGTGAGGGGCCCTTCGATGAGGGATCTAAGTGGGCCAGGGCCTAACCAGTTGTCAAACCAAAAGGATGTATGGAGGCCATTGCGAACGAGGATTTTGGAGCCTAATTGGAAGAGATCAGCCCCTTTGATAATTCCTGTCCAAGTGGGGGACTTGGACCGGGGCTTGGAGTTTAGAACTTTAGCCCAACCATTTCACTCTTCACGTGATTATGAATTTGATTTCATGAAAATTTGTGCCATCAATTTTAAAAATATTTCATAAAAGAAGTTAGATCAATAAAAGAAATATTTTAAGAATTTTTGTTTCAAATTTGTATTTTAATTAGATAATAGAAAAATAAATTTATTTTTCAAAGAAATTACAAATCAGTGGTGTCAGGAAAAATAAATTATAAAAATGTGATAAATATTATAAAAATTAATGATAATATTACGTGTAGCAATTGGTATATCAATTATTGTATCAATATATGTTATGATATTGTCAAAATTATGACCTCATCCATTATATAAATTATAAACGGTGGTGCTATATGCACAAATTAGTATACACATTAGTGTACGAACTAGTGTTATGATATTATTATTGACTACATTTATTATACAAATTACAAATATTCAAAACTATACAAATGATGCTATATCATCTGTTGGTACACTAGTGTGTACATTAATTGGTACATATAGTATTATTCAATTATAAATATCTAAAATTTTTAAAATTATATTACATCATATGTTAGTATAATAATTGATATAGTAATTGGTACATAAAGCATCATTCAAAAACTAATGGCTTTTGTTAAAGAATGTATTAAATGAGTATAATTACTCTAATTTGTACAAGAAGTAGGAAAAGTTTTTAATGTTATTTTGAAAAGTGGATTAAAAGTCACTTTTCAACCTATAATCTATTTCTATCTCTCACAAAAAAGTTAAAAAATAGCTTTTAACTATCTTCGTAAAACACCCCGTCGTTAGGATGTTTTATTTATTTATATTTTTACATAGAGACCAAAATACCCTCCTTATAATTTTTCTCAATTTCATTCATTAGTTTGGCTTCTATTATTTTATTTTATTATAATTATATATATTTTTTAATTTGCAACACATACACTGATTATATAATTTTAAATAAAATAATTTTATTTATTTGGTTTATTATTTTTTGGAATGAATTGAAATGAATTTTTTTTTTTTTTTTTGGTTCTAATATTATAAAATTAATAGATCAAAGTCTAATTGTAATGAAATCCATCACTCTATTTCAAAGAATTGTTTCAAGTTAAAGGAGTTTCCAAATAAAGAAAGTAATATTATTTTATGTGATCTATAAATGAGTTTTCAAATAAAAAACAAAAAAATATATAACATTATCACAAAATACTAATTTTATTTTTAAATTACAAATTATCATAACTTTGGCAAAATTTTACAAAATATTTATTAAAAAAAGCGTAACATATAAAAGTGAAAATGTAAAAGAATTTCTTAGAATACTATTTAAAAATAAAAAATAAAGGGACAAAATATATATATATATATATATATATATTAATAATAATACAGCCAAGAAGTAAATCAAAACAAATCTTTTAAAATTGGGGTCACATTTATATCGCACTGACCCGAAAGGAGGACAGAAAAAAAACATCACATGTTGATCGTGGAAAAGAATATTTGTACACAAATCAAATTATAAAAGGAAAATTACGGGGATGGTGTGGTCTCACAAAAATATTACAAATGCATGAAACAAATTAAGAATTAAATTATTAATTTTTATAAATTGTAGGGTAAATGATATTTTACTTTCTTTATGTTTGGACACTTTTGCATTTTGGCCATTCAATTTTTTTTCCCCCTCACTTTGAACCTTGATATTTCAATTTTTTTTTCACTTTACTTCTAAAACTAACTTCTGTTCAAAATTAAATAGAAAATATCACAATAACTGTCACATAATATAAAAATATATTATTATGTTAAAATTTAAGTTTATGCTAGAGGTATGGGTCATATAATAAAATATTTTTATGTCATGGAACTGATAATGTGTCATTTTGTCTAATTTTTAACAAAAATTAGCTTTAAGAGTAAAATGAGAAAAACTTGAAACATGAACGGCCAAAGTGGAAAAAAAAAAACTTAAAAGGTCAAAGTGAAAAAATGGCCAACATAAAAAGGACATGTTGTAATTTATCCTAAATTTTATCACTAATTAATTTTCAAAATTATCACTGGATTGTTATTTTTTCAATTATAAAAGAAAAAATGAACTTACAATCCAAGTGGGGTTTTAAAAAATTACTACACATTCATAAAAACTTTATAATTATAATTATTAAAATTTATAATGTTTACCATATTTTTGTAAATAATTTTTCTGACTACAACTGATGGATAATTCCCCCCAAAAAATTGGCATGAGAAAAATTCCATGAGAGGCATAAGGACATGTTTGTTTTAATTCATTGGTTATGAAATTGGATCGACAATAATGTGGGCAATCTGATAAATTATATTGGGAAAATAGCAAATCAGTTAAAGGTTGAAAAAAAAAATTCAGATTAATGATAAAGCTTATAAACTTTAATTATAAAAATCATAAACTTTTTCATGTGTATGTAATTATTTTTGAAAAATTGACTTGATTTGTAATTTTATCAGTTATATTTAGTTAAGAAAAAAGGTCATCAAATTAACTTGTGAGATTTTGGACATAAAAAGAGAATTTTACCACTCATTTTATCAAAATAATAACGTCACTTTTTATATAGGGGAATTTTATAAATTTAATGATAATCAACTAATATCATTACGCTTATATACAAATAAACAAAATTTATTTAACATTTTTAATTTAATATCACTACAATAATAATTCAATTATTCAATTTACGTACTCATAATTAACCTAAGGCAAGCAAACATGACCTAACATATTATTTTTGTATCCCATTATGATGATGTTGCAGGTAAAATATTGGATGGCAGCAATGGTGATGTGGCCGTAGATTTTTATCACCGTTATAAGGTAATACAAATTTGTAGAAAGTACGAAAAAAATTTGGTGTTTAATTATTGTAAAAAAATATTTTTTTTATTTTTAATTTTATTAAATTTAAGCTTTAATATTTTGATTTATTTTTAATTTAAATTATTCGCATATTTATGTCATGTAAAAGTGACAGAAAAAGAATATTTTAGCCATTAAATTCAATGTAAGTATACATAAAATGTTTAAAATATTATTTTTTTGTTGAATTTAATAAGTATTTTTTTCATCGATTTTACTTAATGAAAATAAATAAATGTTTAGATTCGAAATGATTTTATATTGATAAAATTAAAAACTCAAGATTAGGATTTTTATTTATTTATTTATTTATTTATTTTATTTATTTATTTTTTGTGTGTGTGTGTGTGGGGGGTAATTTATCCTGAGAATTTATATTTGATACATGGAAAGGCCTGAAAAATTAAATAATTTGGCAACATATTTTTACTAAAATTGCCCTTTAGTCATGATTCAGTCATTATTCACAAATTACTTTTCTTTTTCTTTTTTGGGTGTCAAAATGTATTACTTATGTGTGCATTTGCATATTACTTGAGTTTTCAAAATCCAAAAATTAATTTATTTGGCTAAGTTTTCAAATTTTATTTTTTTGAATAATTTTTTTTTAAAAAATTGGTGAACAAAAAGAAAAAAAAAAATTGTTTAATAAAATTGTTTGGTATGAAAGACAATTGATTTTTTTGATTTTTTTTTTTCCAATTGTACTTCCACTATCGGGCCATGACCCACCGACTATTGGAAAATTCGCTTGCACCATAAATTTACTAGAAAATTCACCGGCGGCGGTCAGTAACGACAATGGTGATGGTAATGATATATAGACAAATATGTAGATTAAATAGACAAATAGGTAGACATGGACAAATAGTAGGTGACGTGCACAAATAGAGTAGTGAATAGATAGACAAGGATAAAATAATCTTTCAAATTATAATTGTTTTTTGGGTCCCAAAAGAATAGAGCTCGAGCATGTTAGTCCAAAAATTTTAGAAATGGATCTTTGGCCTAAGTATCCTATTAATTTCATATGATTTCTTTTTTTATTTTTTATTTTTTATTTTTATTTTAGGGTAAATAATTTTTGAGAATTAAAAAATCTTTTTTAACATTTTTTTTTATCAAACTAATTTATAATTTAAAAAAGTACAATTTGAAAACTCAACAAAACATAGAAACTAATAATTTATCTCTATCACTTCTTTACTTTGACCTTTACAGTTTAGTTTTTCTTACTTTGATATTTCGTGTTTTAAATTTTTTTCAATTTATTCTCAAAGCTAATTTCTGTTCAAAATTAAATATAAAATATTACAATAATTGTCACGTAAGATAAACAAATATATTGTTATATTGGGTTTGAGTTTATGTCATATGTGTGAGTTATATATAATAAAATTTTTTATATCACGTAATTATTAATGTATCATTTTCTATCTAATTTTTAACATAAGTTAGTTTTATGAGTAAATTGAGAAAAATTTAAAACTTGAATGGCGAAAGTAAGAAGAAATAAAATGTAAAGGCCAACATGATAAAATGGTCAAACATAAATAAGACGAAGCGTAATTTATCTTTTTTTTTTTTTTCTTTTCCAAAATTGTACGAAAAATTGTTTTTGACAATGGATTTTTTGTTTTGTTGTGTGTCGGTTTGCTTGCTTTTTGGTACCCGCCCCGCTCCGTTTGTTTTTATAAGTTTTCTTTTCTTTTTTTTTTTTTTAGGAAAAATTACAAATCAGTTATATTTTTCTAAAATAACTACAGAATTATGAAAAATTTTATAACTTTAATTATTAAAATTTATCATTAATCTGATTTTTTTTTTCTCAAAAATCCACTGATTTGTTATTTTTCTTTTTTATTAAATTAAAATTCAATTTCTTCAACTTTTTTTTCTTTTAGATTAACAGCTGCTAAAAAATGGTAAAAAAAAAAAAAAACCTGCCAAAAATGATATAATTTTAAATTAAAAAAATACTAATATGGGCGAAAAGGGCTCAAAACATATCAGTTTTAAAAGCCAATGCCAAATAAATAATATACTCTGTTAATAGTAATTTTTTTTTTTATTTTTTTTTTTAATTTATTGTGTGAATGTAGTTCATTGCTCTGAAAACTCAATTTTGTTTTAGTTTTTAATTAATAAAAAATAAAACTGAAAACTTTAACAGGAAGACGTGCATCTGATGAAGTACAATGGATTCGATGCTTTTAGATTGTCCATCTCCTGGCCCAGATTATTACCTCGTAAGATCATCATCCTTCTTTTTACTATCCCCACCGTTTGTTTTCATGATTGAAATTTTGGCTGAAATATGACTTGTGCTCTAATTGGATATTGGTGTGACTCCACCTGAGCTCCGGTGGTCTTAATCCCACCAGATTTATAATGAGGCTTTGGAAATTGTTTTTTAGTGGTTGTTTTATTTTGGGGAAATTACCTAAATGGCATTTTCATAAAATTATTACACATTCATAAAAATGATTATATCTTTAATTATTAATATTTGTAAAATTTATCATTTTTTTCTAATTATTTGTTTAAAATTTATTCTAATTTGAAAATTTTCCTTTCATTTTTTTACAAAAAGTCATAAAATAAATAAAATAAAAATGGATATATATATATATATATTTTTTACCAAACATGGCCTGAGTCTTACTTTTATTTAAGGCCTAATTTGATAACTTGGTTAACCTATTTTGGGTCATATTACCTCTCTATTTTTTACATATTTTTTCAAAAAAATTCAAAAAAAAAAAAATCATAAAGTCAATTTTAACCAATTTCTCAAAACAACCCTAAGTAATACCCTTTACAAATTTTTAAAATATAATTTTTTATTTAAATTCTCTCTCTCTCTGTCCACTATCCTAGTCATTATTTTCTTTTTAAAGGTATGCTAACATAACTTGTATAGAAAAAAGTATAATTTATATGTTTAGAATTGACTGCTCCTAATACAATACATGTAGAATTAATCACAAAATTATGTATTGCAAGAGTTTTTGTGATTTGTTCTGTTATTATTCTTTTTTAATAGGCAGTGACTTTGGTCCAGTCCAAGATCGGACTGGACCGTGTTGTTGGCCCGTGAGGGCCCACCACGGGTCTCGTTTTGATAATCCGAACCGTTCAATGTGTAGAACTCGTCGAGTACTATATGCCTGTAAAAAATCACGTTGATCGAATATCGATAGCTATGTGAACAAAACAGTTTTTTTATCAACCGTTAATTTTTTCACTGTCTATTTTTTTATACAAAACTGATTTGATCACATAGTTATCGATATCCGATTAACGTGATTTTTTACAAGCATATAGCACTCGACGAGTTCTACACATTGCACGGTTCGGATTATCAAAACAGGCCCAAAAAATGGACCCTATAAGCCGAACTGAACGGGTCTAATTTTGATCTCAACTTGAAACAAGCTGGACTCTCTAGCTGATAGTGGGTTTTCATTTAGGGAAATTACTTGTCGGTCATGTTTTCACAACTTAATTATAAAATCATGAAAAAATTTGACTTTACATATTACTATTTATAAAAGAATACCATAGATTTGAAAATATTTTTTTAAGTTATACATTGACAAATAATTTCCCCTTTTTATTTTTACTGTGAGATATAACGATGATGCTTTTTATTTTCACCAATAGAAGTGTACAATTATGAGAGCTTCTATTCGTATAATGTCAAAAATTAAATTTTTCTTCCATATTTAACAATTAATTTTATGATAGTATTTATCTTTTTATTTTTTATTTTTTCATTTCGGTGGAGTGTAACGATGACTAATAAGAGGTACAATATAAAAGGATAAGATAATTTATTTTGATATGTATGAAGTACAATTTATTTAGAGCTTCTTTTGCATAAGTCTGCCTTTTTTCGATTTTCTTCTCACTAATGCTTTTATTTTTAGGCTGCGGCTTGTCTCTAGTCCACTAGTTGGACTTAAATTAGTCGCCAAAAGTAACATCCATACCGACTAAATTATTCTTAGTAGCTGAAAATAGAACCTTTTTGACCAAATTTCTTTTAGTAGGTAAAATGCCTATCTTTGGCGACTAAATTTCTTTTGGTTGCTAAAGTGTGTATCTTTGGCGACTAAATTTTTTTTAATTGGCCGTTTTAGTCGCCAACACTACTAAAAAATAGGGTTTTTGAGTCGGCAGTGTGCCGTCGCAAATAGTATATTTGCCGACGCAAAAGGTTTTTGCGACGGCAACTTGAGGGACGAAAATGGTGGGATCGCAAAAGGTTTTTGAGTTGGCAAGTTGCCGACGCAAAAGTGGTTAAGGCTCCGTTTGGTAGAGCTTTGTAACTATGATTTGAGAATATGAGTTGTATTTTGAGTTTGTGTGTTTTAGAATAATGATTTGAGTGTATAAAATTTGTTTGGTTATGGTTTTTGAATGAAGTGTTGAATTGAGTGTGAAATTGAGTTTTGAAAGTTTGATTTGACATGTGATGTAAGAAAATTTGTTTGGTTATGAGTTTTGAAAAGAGTTTTCAAAATTTAATTCAAATTGTTATAACTCATAAAAAACACATTACTTTCATATTATTGAAAATTTTGATCAACACTCATAACCAAACTCTTTTTAAAATTCAATTAAAAAAAATTATTATTAACAAAAAATAACATTAATCAATTTTTTAATTGAAAATACTACAAAGGAAATAATTTTTTTTCAAAACAAATATTCAAAAAATTTAAATCATAAATATTTAAATAATTTAAATAATCTAAAAAATTTAATAAGTAAAAAATTAAAATAAATATTCAAAAATTTTAAATCGTAAAAATTTAAATAATTTAAATATTCAAAAAATTAAAATAATTTAAAATTTTAATATTTTAAATTTAAAAACAACTTTACACTCAAATCGTAACCAAACACATAAAACAAAACTCAATTAAAAAATTATTTTTAAAACTCATAACCAAACACATAACTCGAAACTCCATACTATTTTCACAACTCTACACTCAAATCATAACCAAATACATAACAAAAAAATTAAAATATTTAAAAATATTTTTATAAAATAGAGTTTGAATTTATTTTTATAAAATATTTTAAAATTTAAAAAATTAAAATCGTAATATTTAAAAATTAAAATATTTAAAAATATTCAAAAAATTAAAAAAATTAAAAACTTTAAAAAATCATAACATATTTAAATATTAAAATATTTAAAATCTTAACAAAATTAAAATATTTTTAAAATATTGATTTGAATGGAGTTTTGAAAAGAGTTTTGAATTATGTGTTTGGTTATGAGTTTTGAAAAGTAATGATTATGTTTTGAATTGAGTTTTGAGAAATGAGTGTAGAATTATGATTTGAAAACCCTAAACAAACACCACACTCAAAAGTGAGTGTGGAACTAGATTTTGAAAACTCCACCAAACGGAGCCTAAATGTTTTAAAAAACCTAACTCATGATTTTCTCATTCAGGCTCCCAAGTTTCGAAACCACTCAATTTGGAAGACTTGAACCAAAGTCACCACACTAAGTCCACTCCACCACTATACCTCTTTCTAATTTTAAATGAGATATATATTATTTATAGTATATACATTCAATATTAATATAAAAGTATATGTATAAATAAATATATTTATTAAATATAATCAAGTAAATATATATATCTTGAGTATAAAAATATTTTTTTTTTTGCTACGGCATTAGTTGCCGACACAAAAAGGTCTAATTTTTTGTGTCAACACAGATTTGCCGACGCAAAAGGTCTATCTTTTGCGTCGGTAAATTCAACCGACTCAAGTAATGCTATCAAATATTAATTTTTTGTGTCGGCTAACGGTGCCGACGCTAAAGTTTTGGTATTTGCGTCGGTAACTCTGTGCCGTCTCAAAAAGACTAACTTTTGCGACGGTAAAATTTGCCGACTCAAAAGACCCTTTATTTAAATGTGTAAATTTCTGTAGTGAGTGAAATCCAAAGAATCCATAGCATGACCTCCTCCTAGTTGTTGTTTAGGCAAATCATTAAATTGTATGTTTAGGAGAAACGAATTAAGAATATTAATAATCCAAGGCACAACAAGTTGAAAAAAACAATCTAAGGGCTAGTAAGGCCACTCTGAATCATTACCACTCATTCAAAATAGATCAATTGAAAAAATATTTATTTTCTTTATATATTTTCATGATTTTTCTTGATCTGGATCTCACAAAATTTCTCTTACTCACTATTCATGAGAAGGTAGTGGAGGAAACAAATACTGAACAGGTCACAGTAGTGGCATTATTAAAAAAAATAATCATATTATAATATTTGAAGGTGTTTGATATTTGAATGCTGAAGGTAGTGGATGAGACAAATATTAAACAGGCTCATAGTAGTGGAATTATTAAAAATAAATAATCATATTATGATGTTTGAAGGTGTTTGAATTTCGAAATGTGTTTGGATGTTCAGTAGTTATAGGTTGCTGTGTGATGTTTAATAAGTTTGAAAGGGTATTTTCGGGATGCGGAAAAAATAAAAAACATATGTGCTCTTTAGACTTTTAAAATAGTACTAGAAACAAAATATATGGGCAATTGTATGGTATACATCCCAAGTCCAGAAAGACCCAATGATTATTTGTTTGCCAGGATCAAAAGTAAAAATTTTGGTAGATAGAGATCTAATGGGTAGGGGTTTCCGAGGAATATAAATAACCTTCGGATTTTTTCATATTTGGCGAGCATCAAGAATAACTAATGAATTACAACTCTATTGTACCATAATTGGTGCATTGATCTTTGCAGCGCTAATGTTTTTTGCTAGTTAGCTCCATTATCATAAAGCTGCTCTAAAATTAGCTTAGTTTCAAGATGTAGAATCTATGTTGAATCACCATTTAACTGGGCTACTAGGACTTGGGTCTGTTTCTTGGGCAGGACATCAAGTACATGTATCTTTACTGATTAACCAATTTCTAAACGCTGGAGTAGATCCTAAACAGATACCACTTCCTCTTGAATTTATCTTGAATCAGGATCTTTTAACTAAACTTTATCCTAGTTTTGTAGATAGAGCAACTCCTTTTTTCACTTTGAATTGGTCAAAATATGCGGAATTTCTTACTTTTTACGGAGGATTAGATCCAATAACTGGGAGCCTATGGTTGACCGATATTGCACACCATCATTTAGTTATTGCAATTCTATTCCTAATAGCGAGTTACATGTGTAGGACCAACTAGGGAATCGGTCATAGCTTAGAAGATATTTTAGAAGCTCATAAAAGTCTATTTATAGGCTAGGGCCATAAAGGCCTATGAGATTCTAACAAGGTCATGGCATACTCAAAAGGGGGTGTGTACCATATATACTCCTAGTTATGACCCTTGTGGTATTTAATTATGACCTATTGTAATGTTAATTATGAAATTATTTTGTTTTTGATCAAAGAGTTTTTGAATTATACTTTATGTGGTATTTGGTTGTATTTATTTATGTTGAATGTAACAAATTCCTACACCTACTCCACCTACCCCATATAGTTAGTGATTTAGTTTAGTGCTCCATTTAGTTTAGTGAGTGCTCCATTTAGTTTAGTGCTCCATTTAGTTTAGTGAGTGCTCCATTTAGTTTAGTGCTCCATTTAGTTCTTATTGCTCAATTAATTATGGCTCCATTGTATCTCATTTCTCTCTATAAAAGAGAGCTCTTGTAAACACATTGTAGATCATCAATCAATATATCAAAATATACATATTTAGTCTCTCTCCCTTTCTCTATCAATTTTCCTACATGGTATCAGAGCAAGGTTAAGCTCCTAGTGTTCTTCGCCTTCTGGCGGGCGGCAACCTTTCCTTGGCCGCCCGCCGGACCTCAACCTATTCCGCTTGTGTTTCTACACATACCTTCTTCCATAGCTGAGCTCTTACCCCTCATTTCAGCCTCTATAGATCGCAAAGCAAACAGCAGCAGCAGAGTTACATGTCAGAATCTGTGTTGAAGTAATCTATTGCTGGGACTGCTGTCCTTGTTGCTGTTGCAGCTCTTACCCCTCATTTCAGCCTCTATAGATCGCAAAGCAAACAACAGCAGCAGAGTTACATGTCAGAATCTGTGTTGAAGTAATCTATTGCTGGGACTGCTGTCCTTGTTGCTGTTGCAGTTGGTGGTGCTGTTGCAGTTGCTGATATGCTTGTTGCTGTTGCATTGGAGTTCATCCCCTTTGCTCTCAGATCATCTGCTGGAAGCACCAGCACTGCTGATTTGTCGACAAGCTTGGGTGCCTCTGGGACTGGGACATTAGGAAAAGCAGTGATAGATCGATCAGAATCATCAATTTCAAATAATTCTGATGACGAGGCTCACCAGTTCTGGCGCCACCAGCTCCTTGATGATATCACTCCTGACTTTAAGGTTATGGGGGAAGATAAGTCTCTGGGAATTAACAGCATCCCCTTTTCAACTTTATCCTTACATAATGGAAATGAAACCTTCAGGTTCTCTCCTTCTACAGGAAGTGGTTTTATATTGAAAGAGCAGCATGAATTATCTTCTCAAGGAATCAATAGGAATAGCTTTGCCGAGAAGATGAGATATTCTGTTGCATCCTATGGTGAAGATGCATCTTCAGCTAACTTCCTTCATTTGCCAACTAAACCTTGGGGAAAGCCAATTGTGGACAACGATCAGGTTCTTACAACTATTAGAGAGGGGCTTCCATATAATGAGCAAGCAATAGCAGAAAATACAGAGATGAATCCTCTTGAGTTTTTAGCTTCGCAATTTCCTGGTTTTGCTGCTGAGAGCCTTGCAGAGGTGTACGTTACCAATGGAGGTGACTTGAACCTGACAATTGAAATGCTTACTCAACTTGAGCTGCAAGATGATGGTGGTTTGAATCAGAATTTCAACCCAAAGGCATTGTCAGCTCCAAATCTCAGTGCACTGGATTTTCCTGTACTCTCTGTGCAAGATGTTCAAAATGGTCTGCCAAAATATGCTGGAGATGATATCCAGCAATCTTTTAGTCCTCATCGGTCTGCCAGCAAGGACAGTTTGCTCTTGTTCAAATCTAACTCTTCAATTCCTACAAGAAGTACTACAGATTTTGCTTACAAGAAGTACTACAGATTTTGCTTCAGCTGTCAGGAAAATGTTTTCTCAGGATTCCGGTATATGGAAGTATGATAGAAATGGTTCTGCTGATGCTAGTGTTGGATCAAGTAGAACTGCAAATGTATTGGCTAGCTCTTACAATGGTGGTAGGGGCATCTATGGTGGGGATAGGTTACAAAGTCGGAGTTCATCCCAGGCAGCTCCTGTCTGGCTTGAAACTGGAGAAGCAGCAGGGAATATGTACTCCGAAATGCGAGACGAAGCTCGCGACCATGCACAATTACGTAAGGCATACTTTGAACAGGCACGGCAGGCTTACCTATTTGGTAACAAGGCTTTAGCAAAGGAACTCACTGTGAAAGGCTAGGTACACAGAGTAGGTGGAGGTATTTATACAAAAGCTGCTGATGTTGGGGCTGATCTTGCTGACTTCTTTGACGCTGCTGTAAAGGTGGCTGTGAAGATAAAGGCTGAAACTAAAGGTTCCTAAACTGATTATATCTCACTTCTTAAATATTATCATCAATAGTGTCCATTTTCAAATCAAATTCATACCATTCAGATTTGCACACCAACCTTCTTTTATTCATCCCGGGAATCAAACCCGATCACCATTTTACACACAAAAAAAAAAAAAAAAAAAAAAAACCCATAACCACCACAAAAAACCGGCCTTATTTTTTCGCCTCTTCTGCCGATCTCTTCCTCTTGCCTTTGTCTTGGGCGTCCCTTGCCGGTGCTGTCTCCGTGTTTCCCACGCCGCCGAGCACGTTCCCTTCCCGTTGCTCCTCAACCGTCACATATGGCGGCCCTCCAAATCTGAGCATCACGGTGGCCTTCCGCTTCAGTTCCTTATTTTCTGCCTTCAGCCCACATATCTCTGCTCGGGTATCCTTATACATGCCCTGGAGCAGAGCCAGTTGGGCGTTTAACTGCTGCACCTCATTAGTTCTACTCTGAAGCCGGTGCGACAGGTTGTTGACCGCCGTCATGGTCTCAACGCATGACCTTAATGTGTAATAATTCGCCTCAATATCCGACTGAGCAGCCATTATCTGCTCCACTGACACCATCGGATAGTTCAACGGCGCAAAACCAGGGGGGCTTGGTCCAGGGGCTCTTGGTTGAGGTTCAAGGGCCATATTCTGGGTTGTGGCCTCGTTAAGGTCGGGAAAGAGGGTAAGACCACGGGACGAAGAGGCTATGTTCTGGGGAGCAGAACGGGAAGAAGAAGCCATTTTCTGGGCAACAGAGTGACACAGTATCTCTCTCAGCAAAATGAAGAGGTTTTCAGAGGATTTTTCAGCAGATGTTTTGTTCTGCATAAGCGGCAGCCTCGCCTTGGTATAAATAGGCAAGGCAGACATGCGCCTCACGCGCCTCTCAGCGCAAGACGACAAACCGGCGCGCCTTTTGATGGCTCGACTTTTGATGGATGTCGGGCACACCTTTTGATGGCACGCCTTTTGATGGCGCGCCTTTTGATGGCTCGACTTTTGATGGCTGTCGGGCACACCTTTTGATGGCACGCCTTTTGATAAGATTGGGCACGCCTTTTGAGGGTGCAACTTTTATGGGTCCGACAAGACTCTGTAAACTGTCCCGACATTGATTCCGGTTAGCTTCTATATGGGTCCGACAAGACTCTGTAAACTGTCCCGACTTTGATTCCGGTTAGCTTCTATATGGGTCCGACAAGACTCTGTAAACTGTCCCGATATTGATTCTGGTTAGCTCCTATATGGGTCCGACAAGACTCGGTAAACTGTTCCGACATTGATTTCGGTTTTCTTCTACAACGGTCCGACATGACCCAGTAAACTGTTTTCTACAACGGTCCGACATGACCTAGTAAACTGTTTTCTACAACGGTCCGACATGACCCAGTAAACTGTTTTCTACAACGGTCCGACATGACCCCGTAAACTGTTTTCTACAACGGTCCGATATGACCCCATAAACTGTTTTCTACATCGGTCCGATATGACCCCATAAACTATCTTCTACAACGGTCCGACATGACCCCATAAACTGTCTTCTACAACGGTCTGACACGACCATACAGTGTCTCCTATCTACTTTTATTTGTCAGATTATTTTTCCTGTTTTGTTACTCTCTCCAAACTCAAGTTGGTTAGTTCCTAACCCCCTTGAGTTTGAGGGGGGCTGTTGAATGTAACAAATTCCTACACCTACTCCACCTACCCCATATAGTTAGTGATTTAGTTTAGTGCTCCATTTAGTTTAGTGAGTGCTCCATTTAGTTCTTATTGCTCAATTAATTATGGCTCCATTGTATCTCATTTCTCTCTATAAAAGAGAGCTCTTGTAAACACATTGTAGATCATCAATCAATATATCAAAATATACATATTTAGTCTCTCTCCCTTTCTCTATCAATTTTCCTACAATTTATTTATTTTTTAGTTATGATTTGTTTAAGATTGAGTTATGATATTTGTAATATAAAATAAACAGTACCTCTTTTTACATGAGGTTTTTAGGCAACCGCCTACCTTAATGGATGGCCAAGCCACTGTTGCTTGCCATGATAAGTTTCAGCTTTTCAAAATAATAATAATAATAAGTTGATTTTTTATTTAGCTCCTTAAAAAATACTTTGTATTAATTTAAAGACAATTACAATATGTTTGTTAGTTTAATGACACTAACTTCTTTTTTTTTGTTTTTTTTGGACAAAATTACTCTTAGTTTAGTTTCATTATTCCACTATCTCCGACTAACATTGCTACTGCCACTTTTGGCCTAGACCTCCGGTTGCCGGCAACTACCTACAACCGCTGACGACAACTTTCTAGTGACCACCACTAGTCCATTTTCTTGCAACTCTTTGGCGAAGTGAAATTTCACTAACTTTTAGCACAGTAAAATTCTCTATCAACTCTCCAGCGAAGTGAATTTTACTATGCTAAGTCAAATTTCATTGTTTTCAAATCATAAAAATTTCAATTTATAGCTAAAAGTATAGTGAAATTTCACTTACTGAAAGAGGTGACAAAATTAGCAATATACTGCAGCATAGTGAAATGGTAATTAAATATATTCTTACAATAAAATTTCAATGAGTGAAATTTCACTATGCACTTCTAATGTGCAATTTCACTGTGATATGAAATCGAATTGTTTTGAACAATAGGAGAAATACAAGAAGAATAGGAAGATACAGAGAGTAGAAATTAAGTTGTGCAATAAATTTCACTATGATTCACTGTTACTAGTCCTTAAATTAATAAACTACGTACAGTTGATGACGGTGAAGTGATGGAAGTACGAATGGTAGTTATGGACAACGAACAAATTGTGGTTGCAAACGATGACTCAGTTTAGATCCAGGATATGATTGTGGACAACATGACTTGTTTTAGATCTGAACAGTGGTTTTGACTAGTGGTAGCGATTGTAGTAGATTTGAAAGAGTTGGCGACAGAAAGATGCGGTTGAGGCACTGACGAACGTATGTGGTTGAAGCATTGCTACGTATAAAGAGAAAAATCTAAAATTGTTGTAGGGTTTTTAGGATTTAAGGCTATTTTTGATCATTTGTCTCAAAACTTTTCTTATCTTTCTAAAATGTGAAATCCTAAGTACCTTTACTAGCATGCAAACTTTCAATTTTCTCATACTCTTATAGAAATATATAGAGTGATCTATCCCTAATTTTCCTATATAGTAATAATAATGTCTTGTAGTTCATTGCATGGAATTATGTAGGAGACAGATTATCAAATGCTAAATATAATTTCTCTTCGAAAAATTTATTTTAGGGAAAACACAAATTCACTCATTAGAGTGGTTATTACTTGTCTTTAGTGACTCATCTCCTCTATTTGTCATTTTCATATAAACTAAATGTAATTTTTAGAACATAATTTAAACGTGCTTATTACATTGAAATGCAGCAGCAAAAATATTACATCGTATTGGAAATTCACTAAACAATCCATTGGATTTTCATTTGTGCATTAGATGCTTTTATCAAATTTTCCCCTTATTTCTTTATGTCTCTATTTACCTTTGATATACTATATAAGTATATATATATATTTTTTAGAAACTTTGTTTTCGATCCCCACCCTTTGCATTTTAAAATTTTTTGCTACTCAGGTGGGAAGTTAAGTGGAGGAGTGAACAAAGAAGGTGTTGCCTTTTATAACAACCTCATCAATGAGCTCCTGTCACATGGTCAAAGCGCCTCTCTCTCTCTTTCTCTCTCTCTCTCTCTCTATATATATATTATATATGTTTGTATGCATTTCTTTTGTTAAATGCACAGGTATACAACCGTTTGTGACATTATTTCACTGGGATCTTCCTCAAGCCCTTGAAGATGAGTATGGTGGTTTTTTAAGCCCTCAGATAGTGTAAGTTAACTCCCCATTTTCCCCCTATACTTCAATAACAAGAGAAGCATGGCAACCTGGCTTAACTTCTGCTTCCAAAATAACCCTCAATTATCAACAAAAAATTTATTTACAATAACAAGCATGTCTAAAATGGTAAATTCATACACATAGTTCATCTATCTATACTACCATATTGAAGGAATTTAGATTCATATACTTTAGTTATTATTCCAATATTATTTCTCCATTCAATCTATGTTGAAGTACTATCAAAGGGTACTCTACCTTTCAACAATCAATATAATACATTTTCCTCATCAATAATGTTGTATGCATAGAAAAAATCAATATGATTCATTCTGTATGTAATCCCCATCACATTTTTAATAAATCTAGGTCATACATTGATTCTTTATGTACATTTTTATGATTTTCCGTGAATATATAACATTAATATTATCTTCTAATAAATTGTGGATTATAATTATTGTCAGTGGTGGAGACACTATAAGCCCAAAAAAGGACACATGATGTCCTTCAACTTTATAGAATTAATCTTTATTCTAAGGTTTTAAAATATCTTTGAGTGTACGCCCCTCTAAGATTATATGTACAATTATATATATGCCCTTATATTTGTTCTAGTCCCTTACTTTTATCTTTTTCAATAAAACCGCTAGAATTTGTTTATTTATTTATTTTTTTTACCAAACCAATCAAACTAAATATTCTGTCTCAAACCGACCTAATTTTGCTCAATATTGCGCCCATTAGCTGAAATTCTGATTCCTTTCACTCAATCTGAAAGTGGCACTCGAGCAGTGGCCTAACTACTCAAGTGGAGGTTTTTCACTGCTTGAGCAAAAATTAACTGCAGAGATTTGTTTTGCCACTGGACTTGGGTGCTTGGGTGGTGTTAGAGGGCGCTTGGGTGGAAGAAACCAACCTTCTTAATTTTGTGTGCGCAAAAACTTGGGAATATATCTTGTTTCTCAAAATTGGGTATGTGAAACACATCTATGCTTGGTGAGAGATTGAGAGTTGTGCCATTGTAGCTCTTTCATTGTTTGATAGCAAAAACTAATTAATGCTTATGGGATTATTCATCGAAGTAAACACAACCGAACCATGTAATTCTCTAGTGTCTAGTGTGATTGAATCTTTCTCTTTATTTTCTATTTTATTTGTGATTTGGATTTGGTTCTTATCCTCAATATTTGTAGCTATCATCAACCTTGGCGTGGTTGAGTTTTTTAAAGGCTCTCAGCACAAAATTTTGGTACCAGATCTTTGGTTTTTGACCTAGGGCCTTCGTTAGTATATAACATATTTAGATTTTCCTATGAACCTTAATATAATATTGAGCAAATCACACCAATAGTCTCTTTATTTTGACTCTTGTGTCATTTTGGTCCTTATAATTTTAATTGACTCAATTTTGACCTGAATTGATGATTTTGTCTTAATTTGATCGAATTTATCACAACTGTTAGTGTTTTTTAATGGAAAATATACACATGAACCATGTGTCATGCTATTATTGGCAAAATAGTAAACTTGTTCAACTCAGTAAGTTAAGATCAACAAACTCGGTGATTAACAGCCATTATCAATTGGATCAAATTGACGCAAAATCTAAAATTAAGTATTAAAATCAAACTAATTGAAATTATAGAGATCAAAATGATACAAGTAAAAAAATATAGGAACTACTAATGCAGTTTACCCTATAATTTTCTAACCACAATTTAGAAAACAATCTTGGAACATTGCCACTGGCTAACAGGAATGTTGTGATGGGCAGGAAAGATTTTCAAGATTTTTCAGAGCTATGCTTCAAGGAATTTGGAGATAGAGTAAAGTATTGGATGACAATGAATGAGCCATATATTTTTATCCTTGATGGTTATGACTTGGGCTCAAAAGCACCTGGTAGGTGTTCACCATGGAGGTCCAAAGGTTGCCCTGCTGGGGACTCAGCAACTGAACCCTATATAGTTGGTCATCATATGCTCCTTTCTCATGCTGCAACTGTGAAGCTATACAAAGAGAAATATCAGGTGAGCAGATGTTCCCAATATCATAATTACTTGACTTTTTGTCCATTAGCAAGACTATAGACTCAGAAAAAATATCAAAATAAACCCCAAATTTAAAATCAATGAACGAGATTTACTTAACTATTACCCCACAATAAGGACTCTAACTATAAGCCATAGGTCTGAAATTCATGATAATTTTCTTGTTACTATTCTTGTTTTATAGACTTTCCTTTGTCCATAAACCTCAACACATGCATAAGTCCATTCTTTTGTATCAAGCATGCAATTGATTTCATTTGTCCATCTTCTATTGACTAGTCACGTTCTTATGTTTGATATCGTTTTCATTTTTATTTATTTTTTTTTTGCTTTTTTGGTTTGTTGTTTAATCATCAAAAACAAAATTAATTTTGAAGTTCAGAAATACCCATGTTTTTTAATATTTTTTTTTATGCAAAAACAGTTTTTGTAAATTCAAATGACTTTTTGGTTGAAATCTGTTCTGTCTGATCTGTTATCTGCTAGTCTTGCAATCTGCTGCTATGTTGACTACTAATTTTTGGTTTGCTTTGGTTTGCTTTGTTGTGGCTGTATTTTGGTTGTTTCTGATTCTGCTTTTTTTTTTTCTCTTCTTGTTGGTTTCTCACCAACTAGAGCTTCAAGCTTGAGCTAGCTCCGAGCTCCTCTTTATTGATGTACTATATCATATTTCGTATGTTTCCATCAATAAAGATTTATTTTGCCGATCAAAAAATAAAATAAAATATGACTTTTTCGTATTTCTTATAGTGAATTGTTATATCATAAAACTAATTAATTATTTTATTTTTATTTATCACAAAAAGTTCTTTAAACCAATTTTGTGTGTTTTGTAAAAATGAAAACGGAAAATAGAAAACGAGATGGGTAAATTCCATATATTTTGCTTATTTCATTTTGATCTCTAATTTTTAATTTGTATCAATTTCATCCCTAATCTTTACACATTAAGCTAAATAAATACCTTCTCCTCTAATTGTCAACTAAAGAACAATTAAAAAATGCTTACGTCACCTCATATAAAGTTTGGAAGAATTAAGGACATTTTAACACATTTGTTTATGTCAATTAACATTCATGAAAGAGTAAAACACATTATGGAATCAACTTTCAGGGATGGAGTGAAAAATTTATATGTATTTTATTTTGTAAATGACGTGTATTTCACGTATTTCATCCAATGCGTTTCAAATCCCTAATGTAAGATTAAAATAATTAATTTCGTTTACTTTTTTAAACGACATGACATTTAAAATATAGAATTAACATATAAGATTCAAGAATGCAATTATACAAATTAAAAAGAATCAAAGTAAGAAAATAATTGATATGTACTTTATAGATATAATAATAATAATAATAACAAAAATAATAATAATGTGTACTATAGAATTTCCTTCTATATTAAATATTATGTAATATAATTTTACAAGCATATAAATGGAGGTGACAAATATTTGATAGGAAAGAAAGAAATTGTGCAGGAATCACAGAAGGGGCAAATAGGGATAACCCATGTGTCTCATTGGATGGTGCCTTACTCTAAATCCAAGCTCGACCAAAAAGCAGCCCAACGAGCACTTGATTTCATGTATGGATGGTTAGTACAACACACCCGTCACACCCACACTCTCACCAATCACCTTTTACTTTTCTTGTTTCCAGGAATCCATAGACATTTCTGTCAGTGTCACTTCCTTATTTGGATTAATTACACTTTCAATTTATGTAATTTTGACTCAAATTTAATTTTTAATTATTATTCTTTTAAATTGAATAATTTTATTTTTATACTTTAAGTTTCAATTTTGTAAAGTTTAGATCCAATAATCAAATTGAAACTGAGCGTATAAATTATTCAAATTAAAATAATAGGAACCAGAATAAAATTTAATCAAATTACAAAGATGAAAAATATAATTTATCCAATCGTAACTTTTTTATGATGTGCAGTGCACATTGTAGACTTCTCCTTTAATTACATGGAATTGTTTACTAGTAATGAATTAAGATAGATATTTCCATGGTGTTTTGAACAGGTTTTTTGACCCAATAGTCTATGGAGATTATCCACAAAGCATGCGAAGCCTTGTAGGAAAACGTTTACCAAAGTTCACTACTGAGCAAGCTAAGATGGTTAAAGGGTCCTTTGATTTCATGGGGCTAAACTACTACACTGCAAATTATGCAGCTAATCTTCATTTCCCTAATAGTATTAATGCCAGCTTCACCACGGATTCTCATATTAATCTTACAAGTAAGTTCACTTATAGTTTGCACAGTAATGTTCGATTTACTGGAATGAAAGTTGAAATGAAATAATTATTGTGTTAAAATGTTTATTTCTGTTTCGGTAGGATAAAGAAGGGAAGAATGTACATTGCAAATATAATGAATGACATTCACCAATTTAGGGGAATAATGACTTCATTGCGAAGCCACGGATTAATAGTAGTTTCCTACTCAAAACAAAATACTACCTTAAAGGCTAATAACAATACTTTTGGTCCTTAAACTGTATGTTTAGTTAAATTCCGGTCCCTAATATTTTGTTTCAATTTCGTTCCCTAACTAATAAATGTGTGTTAAAGTGGTTTCTATAACTGACACTGACAATAATCATGGTCAACATCAGGATTAATGTGTGTTATTGAGTGTTGAGGTGGTTTCTTTCCATTACTAATTTATTGTTTCATTTTGATTCCCTTGATTGTGTCAGTTTGTGACGGAATTGTTTGGTTGAGGAGTAATCTTTTGTGAAAAAATACTCTTGATCCTAACAATAGATATATTAATGGCAATGGTCATGATAACTACTTTAACACATCTAGCATTTTTCCGGATCATATTGATATAATTAAAATGTTGAGACTAAAAGGACACAAAATGCATGAAACTGCAATTAACCTAAACATTAACAAAGCTTGCTAGATAGCAAAAATTAGCATTAAAAATGCTAACAAATAATGCCTTTAACTGGTCACAATGAATTCTAAACTGTCATGTTTTTTTTTTTTTTTTTCTTGCAGCTCGCAAAAATGGAAAACCCATTGGCAAACCGGTATGCATAGCAAGAAACTGAGCTAGATGGAATAATGAATAACGACATATGTTCATAGAAAACCTATCATTGATTCATATATGGACATGGCTACATTTTTCAATTTGGTTTCTACAATCAAAATATTAGTTCAATTCATAACTTGCAACAAATGAATTTGCAGACTGATGTAAGCGCATTTTGTGTTTATCCGAGAGGGCTTGAAAAGCTTTTGCTCTACACAAAGGAAAAGTACAACAACCCAGTTATTTACATTACAGAGACCGGTAAGAGAAAAAAAACTATCATTTTCACTTGATGTTAACATTTTGAAAACGATGTTTTACAATTCGATTTGCTTCCAATTGATTTTTTGTTATTTTTTTAATTTTTTTTCAGGGATGGGTGATGCCAACAATAGGACAACCAAGGAAGGTGTAAATGATCCTCAGAGGATAGCTTTTTATCGTGGCCATTTGTTGGCTACTCAAGAAGCCATTAGGTGAGCTTACTCTTTGTTTTAGGTTTTTCTAAATGAAACCATTTGGTTTTATGTCATAACTTGCGTTTTATGAACTAGTGACATTGCCTATGTTGTTGTTGGGGTTTCTTCAAAGATGGTTGTTTTCACATTAAATTGTAGAAAATTAAAATGAAGTTGTGGAATTGAAGATTCTTTATCCTCAAAATTCTTATCCCGATATTTCAATCTACTAGTCACACAGTTTGTGTATTGGAAATTCCGTGTTTTCAGACACCCATCACATCGTATTATGGGTATAAATTTTGAAAATAGAGGATCTCTAGCACTGGAACTGATTTGTAAATTTGATTATTAACAAAAATGTATGCTAACAAGGGTTTATTTTATTTTATCTTTTATTTTGTAGGAATGGTGCCAATGTTAAGGGTTTCTTTGCATGGTCATTTCTAGACAATTTTGAATGGAGCAATGGTTATACCGTGAGGTTTGGTATCAACTACATTGATTACAACGATGGACTAAAAAGATACCCCAAACTTTCGGCGCTTTGGTACAAGAAATTTCTCCTTAAATAGTTCAAATTATTGTTTGAAGTTAGAGGAACGGTACTAATTTTGTCTTTTCTGCACTCGTAATATATATGTACCAAATAATTGGATAAATACTCTACTCTTTCATGTTGGCTTGCACTACTAAATTCTGTATTTGTCTTGAATTCTTCTGAAATTTGTGGATAGTTTCCTAATGAGTGTTCTATGAATATATGTATTATGAGATGGTGTCTAGCATTGTTATTTTCAAAGAGAAATGAACCTATAGTTGGGATAAGATGATGGTGGGAAAGATTTTCATTCCGAAAGATTGTCATATTTGCCCAAGAAATCTTATATCAGTTGGACAGTGATTTTTGTTTTATTTTATTTTTTGTTTTTCTTTTTTCTCCATTTTCATTAGGTGCAAGTCATGTGTTCAGAACAAGAGCTTTCTTGTGTTTGTAACAAATATTTTGGATATTAGACTTGCACTTACAAGATTCCTATATGTATTGTAATTATGTTTAGACTAGCCAACTAGTAAGGCATTGTCCTAATTTCTCTTATGGTCATAACCATTGTCCAATCATTGTCCTAGGACTATGTCTGAATTATAAATTTAAATAGAAATTTGAAAAAAGTGAGTGAAATTTGAATGAAATATAAGTTAAAATTTTCAGTCATTTTTCTTTTTACTTTGAAATTTCTATCCAAATCTTTAATCACTTAAAATCAGTGAGTGTGAGATTACTTCTCTAGTAGGACTCCAAACAGAGGATACATAATCACAATTCAACACAATGAAAAGAGCTATTTTTTGAGTAACAAGCTATTTTAACTTTAAATATTATGACAAAAACAGGTGTTTTCTAACTCTTAATTTGTATAAAAATGTTGTTTTGGCTCCAACAGATAAATTTCTCCGCTAATTGAATATGAATTTTTTTTTTTGGGGGGGGGGGGGGGGGGGGGGGGGAATTTCTTTGATAAGTAATAACCTATTTTAACCCTAAATATTTTGTCAAATATTTATATATATATATATATACAACGGTATTGTTACATGCACTAATTAGTGTATCGACACTAGTTATGATATTATTATTGACTCTACTAATTAATCACATTACAAATACCAAAAATCTATTAAATTATGTCACATCATCAATTGATACATTAGTTAGTACACTAATTGATACATATAACATTATTCTATATACAATTTAGTTTAGAATTTGTAGGAAACTGATGTAATGGCTTCAACAGATATATTTATTTGTCAGAAATTCATGTGGTGTAGTTTGTAATCATTGTATCCGGATCCTCTCCAGCGTGAATCCCCGTCCGGTCCTCTGGGCGATGGCTCAGATGAAGCCACGTTACCTATAAATAAATAGACGGCTCAGATTTGTTTATTTAAAAAAAGAAGAAGAAATACACTATACTCACAGCACACACTCTCTCACTCCGTCCCTTCCTCACTCACACACACACTCACTCACACACACACACTCTCTCTCTCTCTCTCTCTCTCTCTCTCTCTCTCTCTCTCTCTCTCTCTCTCTCTTCTAACAAAAAGTTAAAATCACACATACTCTCTCTCTATCACATTTCTAACAAAAAGTTAAAATCACACATACTCTCTCTCTATCACATACTCTCTCTCTATCACATTTCTAACAAAAATAAAAAAATTATTTTAATCTTTTTCATTTTATTTTCATAATATATAATTTTTAATATAAAATTTTCTTTTTTATAAAATTAATATCATTGAAAATATACTTTTAAAATAAGACTAATATTAAATATATTTAATAAAAATTTAAAATAAATAAAAAGTAATTACTATATTTAGTTATGCTCAAAGTATTATTTTTAAAATATAAAAATTATTTTGATAAAAATAAACACACTAAAATCATATATTTTTAAAATTCTCAATAATAATCTTCATTCCAAAAAAAATATATGAAAATAATGACTTTTGTGCATAGATGTAAATTTTTTATTTTACATATATGAAAATAATCTTCATTCAATCTATGCATAGGTGTAAATCAAATATAGAATTTTTTTATTTCGTTTACAAAAAATTATAAATCCGTTTGGTTAATAAAATAAAATTAAAAGTCATTATTTTTATATGTTTTTTTTTAGAATAAAAATTGTTTTTGAGAATTTCAAAAATACATGATTTTTGTGTGTTGATTTCATCAAATTAATTTTTATATTTAAAAAATAATAATTTGAAAACATAACTAAACATCGTAATTAGTTTTTACTTATTTTAAATTTTTATTAAATATATTTAATATTAATCTCATTTTAAAGGTATATTTTTAATGATATTAATGTTATAAAATTAAAATTTTATATTAAAAATTATATATTATGAAAATAAAATAAAAAAGATTAAAATAATTTTTTTAATTTTTTATTAGAAGAGAGAGAGAGAGAGAGAGAGTGAGTGTGTGTGGTGGGATGTGTGCGTGCTGTGAGGGAGAGAGAAGGGTCAGAGAAAAAGGAAATGATTCAGTGTGGTATGTTTTGAATTTTTTTTGTTTAAAGAAACAAATCTGAACCATACATTTCTTGTAGGGGAACGTGGCTTCATTTGAACCGTCGCCCGGAGGACCGGACGGGGATTCACGCTGGAGAGGATTTGGACTCGTAATCATTAGCCGTCGTTGTTTGGAATTTTTAATAAAAATTAACTACCGAAAGAGTGAAATTTCTCCATTGAAAAATAAAATTTACAAAATAAAATAAAAAAAGTTGTAATAGAAAAGATTTGCATATTTTAAAGCCGAACTTGGGAGAGATTTTTAGACTACAAATGGGGCCGGACTAGGCTCGGACATGATTTTTTTTTTTTTTGTTTGTGTTTTCAATCATAGACCCAGCTTTAACTCATGCCAAACTTGATATTTGTCCACCTCTAGACGATGAAAAAGTGAACAGATCCCCAAAACGTTCCACTTTCTAGTTCAAGAAATTCGTCCTTAAATAGTGAAACTATCCTACAACAATAGTAAGGTGCTATCATTACAATGATGGATTGGATAGATACCCAAATGGTCTCTCTAGTAATGTTCATATTTATAAATTTTTATTTATATTTATAGAACTTCTGATATTGTAAGAAAAAACTCATTAGATTTTTGTTAAATACAAAAAAAAAAATAGTTTCATTTATTATTATTATTATTTTGTCATCTTTTTCTCTTTCTCTTACCATTTTCGACCACCACCAATTACTAATCACTATCACTGGCCACCATCGGCGATGACTTCCTCTGTTAACCATATTCGGTCCCCAACACCCTTGGTAGCTAGCCACTTCTTGCTACAGCCAACCACCTTAGGTGACTGACGGCCACTATCTTCGACCGTCAACAATCACTTTCAGTCACCACTTTCATGGTTGGCAACTACCACCAACCACCTCCCATCAATGACAACCACTTTTGGCCACCACTACCATTGGTTGACAATCATCTTTGGCAACCAACCACAATCTCCAACAACAACCACTTCCCACAACCACCCATTTCATTTGTTTTTAACCCAAAATTTTAATATATAAGAGTTTTAGGGACCAAAAAGTGAAAATTTTGTTACAAAAATTATTTAGGGACCACTTTCTACTGTCATGAGGATAGTCACTAAAAAGTCGTTCCTAAAAATGAAAACATAGTTGTTATCGACAATTTAAAAAATGTCACTAATAAATACACAGGGACAAAATGATTTGGTCCAAAAAAAAGTTTATTTTTTTAGACAAAAATTTTGGTCCCTAAAGTATAATACTTCATCAATAATGTCAAAATGTTAAAAATCTAAAAATCTATGTTAGAAATCAGGAGAGAAATTCTAAAACCCCTCTTCCTAAGCATAAAAACTCAGATCTACACTCTGGAAGTATTTTTATATCTCTCCGGAGGTCGTCAGATAGTTGCTAGAGGCCCAACTAGCTAAACGAAATATATATATATATATATATATATAAAACAAAAAAGTATTAAAAAAATAAAATAAAACTCATTAATATGCCTAAAGCTTGACCCGGTAGGCTTTGTTTGTGGCCTAGCTTGCTAGTCCATTTAAAAATATTGTAGGGATTGATTTTTGACCTTACAACCAAACTAGATCTCTTAACTACGATCTAAGGAACTTAACCGTAGAACATACAAAAGAATAGAAGAGCCAACACCTATATATAAGAAGACAATAAACATCACAGTTGCTCGTCCATTCGGGGACACTCCGACGATCAAGTCAGTCAACTTATCTCTAAAAAATATCGACACAAGTAAATAATGCACAATTAAAAGCATATCTTAGACCCATGAGATGCCTTACTCTTATAGTTAACAATATTCTCGTCCTCTAGAAGTATCACTTCGTAAGATTCTATACTTTACAAGAATAAAATCTATTATAACTCACACTATTCAGACTAAGATGAACATCCCTAAGAGTATCATCTCTGTCTAAATAGGTAGCTTGATATTATCAAGGACTCTTGTCCTCCGTCTGAATATCTCGGATTCTGATATGATAGCATCATATCTCGGCATCGCGGTCCATCCACGTGGCACCTCGCTAAAAACCTCGGTTACGTGGACAACCATAAAAATATGTTCTCACAAATATAATATTGACACTTTTCAAATAAAAATATTTAGTCTTTAAAAAATAAATTTTTCATAAATTTTTTTTTTATTTATCTTTAGAGCCTTAATTTTTTATAGTGTACTTATAGACAAAAAAATACATGTTACCAGAACTATTTCTCTCCTCATGTTACCCAAAAAAATAAAAAATAAAATCACTTGTATTTTTTATTTATTTATTATTATTATTTTTTGTTTAGAACTATTTCTCTCGTCATGTTCACATGCTGTTCTAAGTCATGCCTCCACTAATCTTGATTTATATTGGCTAGAGACCCCATTATCTAATGGTTAATTGCTTTTGATTTAAATATCTTTATGTGTTAACACGTGTCATAGTTGTCTCCGTATTTTGATCTGATGGTCGGTTGTTGAGGACAAAGGAGACATCGATTTAACTCCCACTATTGACTGGAACGCAGCATCACTATCTCCGGGACAGAATTAGAAGAAAATTATAAGAGGTTATTATCTTTTTATTTTTGTGAAAAATATTATTTATTATAATATTTTAAAAATATATATTATTTTATATATAAAATAACTCTTTTTATTTTCATCTTGTATTTTCTTTCTATTTTGCACAAAAAAAACTTTTTTATTCTATTAGAGATTGTTGTACATAAATTTTCTTTTATGTATATATACAATTTATATATATATCATATTTTACATATATGTGTATTTATATATATAATAAAAAAATTATTATTCTTTTAATCCCTCTATCGCTCTTATTTGTACGGCTTGGGGCTGGCCCTATGGTTTTTATTATTGGGTCGATCAGCCCTTGTGGACTTGATTCAATTGCGGAACTAAGTATTATAATTAATTAAAATAAGATATCTACAAGGATTTGAGTTGATTGGCCAATAGAAGGTTTGTGATGATGGATCACCAAAGAGTTTTTTCAATGGCAAGCTATTGGAGTTGTTATTGTTATAATTTAGCGTAGTTTAAAAAAATTTTATTCCAATGGCAAGTTATGATAACTGTCAAATTTGACATAAGTTTTTGTAGCTGTTATTAGGGGTGTGCGCGGTGCGGGTCGGTGCGGTTTGAGAGAAAAATAGAAATCATATGGCGGGTGGCGGATTGATAAAAGTGTCACTAGAATTTGCCATTTTCCTTATCAAAAACCGGCGGTTTGGTTGGCAAATAATGACGGATTTGTCTTGGTGATTCGGGCGGATTAGCGGTTTATAAAAAATATAATTCAAATTACAAAACTTAAATCAAAGCGTAAAAAAAAGACGAGAGATACCGTGATGTTAAGCATTTTGCGAATCTTTCTTCTGATGCAGCAAATGTAGCAACAACATGATAATATCAACGACTATGCCATCAATTCATTACAAGCATCTGTGGGAGCTACAATGATCAAATACAATACATAAAATTAATATCATTCAGGGTTTACAATATATTGAAAATGTTTACTATTGAAAAGTATTTAGATTGAAAAATGAGCTAATGTAAGTTTGCAACATGGCCAGAAAAAAAAAAAAAAAAAGATTGAAAAATGAATTGGAATCCAACTTTATTTTGGATTACTGACATCTTGAATTCCCCTCGAGCAGTAATGTAATACTATATTCTAAGGTATAGAACAACAAGCAAACTTAAGTAAAAAAGAATTTTTAGAATCTTATAAAACATGATTTAATAGCGGTGCAGGTCGGTGCGGTTTGGAAGAAAAATAGAAATCGGCGGGTTGATAAAAGTGTCACTAGAATTTGCCATTTTTCTTACCAAAAATCGGCGGTTCGATTGACAAATAATAACGAATTTACCTTGGCGGTGCGGCTCGGTGCGGTTTTGGCGGTTTCGGCGGTTTCGGCGGTATTATGCACACCCCTAGCTGTCATAACTGCTAGCTCACCAGAAAAACCACATTACCTTCCTCTAAGCAAAACATTCATCCCTCATTTCCGTCCGTTATTTTTGTAGAACGAAAGTTAGAAATTAGTATATGTGAGACGTCTGGTCAAATGTTCCACACACCAATTTCTGTGTCAAAATGATGAAAATGAAAGCCTTCTATTGAAACAATATTGTTATAATTATACCATTTTTTACTATCCATTATTATAATTTAATAATAATAATACTATTATAACATTTGTTATTAAAAATACTCTAAATAAGTTGGCTTTGTGATATTGAACGAGAAAAGGGACACATTGATTTGACCACCAACTTACTACCGCCACCTCAATTGGGTTACATATCAGGTGATTTTCGTGGTAGATAGGACAATAGATTTGTGGTTTTTTTTGTTTGTTTGTTTGCTTTTGTTTTTTTAAAAAGTTTATAAATTTTATTTTAAATATAAAGTTGTAAATAAATCAAATTATTCATTAGTTCTAACTCTTTTAAATTCGAAGGGTGGCGGTGACTGTGTCTAGGAATGATGGTGTTTAAAAAATGGAGATGCTATGGTGGACAGAGGATGAGAAAATGATAGGAAGAATGGTGTTTGGTTATGTGCGCAAGGAGTGAGGGTCCTCTAGAATTTTTTTTTTTTAAAAATTTTTTAGAGTAGTGTATTGTGTGGTGGAGATTTAATGACAAGTCACATCAATTTTTTAGCATTAAATCTCAACTACACAATACATCACTTTAGAAAATTTTAGGAAAAAAACACTCTAGAGGATCCTTGGTGGTGCAGAAGGTTTCTAAGAGGTATTTCGAGGTTCACACATTTGATTTATGTATTTATACATAATGATGTGGTAAGGGAATGAGATCCTCAATCATTAAATATGTAACAAATTAAGAATTGATACCTATCATGATATATCGTGGTGTTTTAGGAAGTTGGTAAAAAGCTGACTTTTTGACTTTTTTGGTGATTTTTTAGGCAAAAAGTTGGGTTGTTTTGAGTAAAAAAATTGACTTTTTTGGCTAAAAAGTTGAAACGTCAAAAAACTGATTTTTTTGGTATTTTCCCAAAAGAAGCCATCATTGTGGGTAAAATTATGAAATTTTTTTGAGTGTCTCAAATATTTTTCTTGATTTTGATTTTTGATTTTGATTTTTATGAATTCAATGATATTTTTATCATTTTATAACAATTTTAACAGTGTTTGAGGCCAAGTTAATGGAAAAAAGCTCTATGAAAAAATGCAAAAAAACAATCAAAATTTATTACTTTTTTTGTATTTTGTTTTATTCGACGAATCTTTTTAAAGATTTTTGTACAAATGTTTTACTTTTTAAATATATTAAGATTAAGTGAATCAAAAAATTAAAAGATTGTAATTAAAATATTTTAAAAAATTATTAAAAATATAAAAATATGAATTCAAAACTCAAAATGTTTTTGAAAACTAAAAATCAAATAGTGTTAGTTTTCATAATTTACTATGCAAAATTTTATTTTTTGGGGGTCAATTTTTACATTATTATTTTTTTTTTATCATAACTTTTTTTTTTAAAAGGTAAGAAATATAGGCAAGCACCACATCCCTATCTTATACACCAATAAGTCATTTTCAAAATATTATGAACTCAAGAGTCCCATCTCTATGAAAATTACTTAATTAACCCATATATTTAGCCCTGCATTAATAGTTGGTATGTCCAAATTACCAAAAACTCATATTGTGAAATGACACATTTAACCAAAGTGTACTAAGGGTTATTGTAGCCGTCAATGGGATGTTTGAAAATCCCACATTTGTGATGAGATGTGATTTTGGGATGGTGTATATGGTGTATATTTTATCATAGTCGTTAATAGAATGTTTGAAAATCCCACATTTGTGATGGGATATGATTTTTAGAAAGTGGTAATCGCGGCAACAATGTCAAAGGTTGAGGGATGTGATTTTTATGTGCATATTTTGTGGGATGTGGTTTTCATAGTGTATATTTTGTAGGATGTGATTTTTTGTTTGGAATTTTGTTGTAATTTATGTGGAAAAGGCTATAAACGTAAAATCTCATACAAAATAATATATTAACCAACTTACCAAAATCAATGAGATTAATTAGTTCATAAGAAATTAAAAAATAAGAAATTAAAAAACACTAAATGGATCACAATTCCTCCAAAAGAAATTTACGAATAAATTTTACTTCAAACTATTGACACGCTTTGTCATAAGCCGCGTTTTAATTTTAATTATCAATAGTTAACTTCATTGTAATTGACTTATTTGAGGGAAATCTTGGAACTATGATTATCAATAGTTCCTTATTTTTAATTTTTATTTTATTTTATTTTATTTGTTTTAATGTTAATAATTTATTATTGAGCTAAAACAAAATAAAAGGATAAAAGTATTTTTTTTTTTTTTAAATTGATAAGAGAGTAATTATAAATATAAAAATATTACATAAAAATAGACTATTAGTTCAATAATATCTAGAAAGTTAACAATTAAACTAACAAATTCTAGTCCAACAACTACCATTAACTACATACAACCGGTAGTAAAAGATAAATAAACTAATAAATCTAAATCCAACAATTACGGTTAGCTACATACAATCCCTGTAAGGGATAAATAAACACTATAGAGAATTCAAACTCATCCGCATAGGAGTTAAACCTACAATCTCACCCCACAAATTAATGTTGTACAATCATTGGCCCTGTTTAGTAGAGTTGTGGGAAAGTGCTTATACCTTATGCCTAAACAGTTTATAGCTTATAACTTTCAGCTTAAGCTGATTTCCAGCTTATTCTTAAAGCATCTCCTGCCCCACTCGAAAAATAAGCTGATTTCTGACTTCCAAAAAATTATAAGCTAAACCAAACACATCAAAATAGTTTAAATTAAATTAAAAATTAAAATAAGCTGTAATTAAGTTCTGCCAAACAGCCACATTAAGTTAAATAGTGAGTTGAACTCTATCATAAGGGGCTACAATTACGAAGCTCTAACGACATAATGTATTTATATTTTATTTTAAGTGCGCTTTGTATATTTTTTACTTTTTTTTGTTGCCTTTATGTTTTACCAATTCCGTTATAGCACATTTTTTATGTAATATAAAAATACTTAGAAACACTATTAATGAGGAAAAAAAAAAAACTATAATTGTAACTGTCGTGAAAATAATTAAAATTGACTTTGCTCTAAGCCGTTTTCCTTTTACATTTTAAAACATGTTTTAACTATTATTTAATATTAAAGTTATTTTTAAATTATTAGTACGGGTGTAATGGTAGTGTATATATATATATACAGTGGCGGAGCCATATGGGGACTAAAGACTCACGTGCCCCCCAGATTTTTCATTTATTTATTTTTATTTTTTTATATATATATAAATAAAATTTTAAACAAAAATAATATTTAGAATAAAATATCAAGGGCACTTTTAAATTTATGAAAATAATAGTGATTGTTTTATTGAAAATGAAGTGACTGCAACAAATTATATTTTTATGTATGAAAATTTTGTGAAAAAATCTCAATATAAAGGTAATATCAATCATTATTGATATACAAATATAATTAATTTCACTATATATATGTAAAAATTACTAGAGTATTAGTTATATTTGCATGTGAAGTTCACCCTTCATATGTTGCTTCACTATTGATTTGTGATATTATATGTCAATAATGACGTGATATCAATTTTTACTCAAATTTTGTAAAAATTTGATTTATCTTACCATTATATAATTTATTTTACGACTTAAATGATGATTTTTTTACATTGTCCATGATACACCAGTTACACGCAATACTTTTTTTTTTATTTTACTCGAAATTAATTGTAAAATTTTATGTGAAATACTTTTGTAACAATTTATTTAATTTTTTGTACTTAATTTTAATTCAAAAATTATTATTATCTTCTTATTGTTGGTTATGAAAATAAATAAATAAATAAAGCTGTAATTAATAAGTGTCCCTCTTGATTTAATTTCCTGGCTCCGCCACTGCATATATATATTTGGAACCATCTTTATCTTCCATTTGACAACAAACAAAAATGAAAATAAACATTAATAGATATTAGGTCGTATCATATTTATATTATCAAATCGTGTTTGTAGACACTCCATTTTGACTGCTCTTAAGACTTGGGCACTTCACTCTGAACACTCGATGATGAAATGTTACGCTGTGCAATCGTTCAAAATCTTCAACAAAAGGATTCAGTTTCAAGCTTCAAAAACTAAACTTTGCACCCCTTTTGAACAAAAACCTTATTTTTTTCTAGTCCAACCACTCAGAGAACAGTTGGCTAGCAAATGGCCGGCAGACCATTTTCTTTAGGCCGGCCATACATCCTCATGGCTAGCCGGCAATGTTTAGCGTAAGAGATATTTTGATAGCTACCAGTTGCTCCCATGCACATGCGTTGGACTAGCTATCCCTTTTGCAGATATTTCCGACGTGAGAAACTGTTTTTCTATAGATTGTCCAACCATCTTCTCTACCCTCTTGCAATATGGATACACAATACATACACCTTATAAGCTTAAACTTGAAGCCTTTGATGAGATTCTTGAACACAATTTCAGCTCCTTGAGAGTGTTTAGCTTGTGGTTTGTGAACTAAGAAGATCATCCTCTCTTTCAAGAGGTGAACTTTGAACTCTTCCATCATATTTTCTCTCTTTTTTTCTTGTATTTACATAGTGATTTCAAAGTTATTTTTTAGTTTAAAATGTAATTAAAACCTCATTAAAAGTGGGTGGGCTAGCCATCTTTCTATTTGCTAACTCACTAGTTGTGTATCATTTGCTTCCTTTCTTTCATTTTTTTTTTTTTCACTTTCTTTTCATTTCTTTTGGTTCAATTTCAGTCCCTTTAACACAGTTTTAGGTTGTTTTTGAGTGATATGATTTGAATTTGGGCTTATTAAAGGGTCCTGGTCCTCCCCGTTACATGTGTTCTTACTTCCTATGCTTTAAATATCATGTTTTTGTTATTGTAAGTGTGCTGACTTAGTTAACCGGTTGACTATCGCCCACACGACATCATTACCACGCTGAGTCCTCAGAAGACCTATAACAAAATCCATCGTGATATGCTCCAACTTCCACTCGGCTATAGGCAAGGGTTGCAACAAACCTGCTAACCTCTGATGCTTGGCCTTCACTTATTGACAAGTAAGGCACCTCGATACAAACCAAGCTACGTTTCTCTTCATCTCCCTCCACCAAAATTGGCACCTAAGGTCGTGATACATCTTGGTGCTTCCCGAATGTACTGCAAGGTGTGAATGATGGAACTGTCGGAGTACCTCCTCCCTACAAGATTCCGGTACGAAAAGATGGTCAAAGTATGTAACACTCGAGTTAGAATACACATTCAAGCCCTCATCTACCTTCCTCTAGATATCTTCTCTCGGAGGGTTTCCACTTAATGATCACTCCGTTGTGTTTCCATAACTCGGTTCACAAGTGTAGGTTGTGCAACTATGGTAAACAAAATTACTGACTCAACAGACTCATCAAGATGCAAGTCAACTCGCCAATAGTGCCCAACATCTCCCATTCCTGGATAGCAATACTAGCTACATTGCTAATGGACTTCATACTCAAGGCATCGACCATTGCATTGGCCTTTCCCAGATGACAATGCAACTCAAAGTCATAATCCTCCATAAATTTCATCCACATTTTCTGCCTCAAATCCAAATCTCTCTGTGAAAACAGATACTTCAAACTCTTGTGATCGGAAAAGACCTCAAATCTCTCACCATACAAGTAATGTCTCCAAATCTTCAAGGCAAATATCACTGCTGCTGATTAAGATAGTTTCTCTCGTGTGTTTTCAACTACTAGGAGCCATATGCTACTATTTTCCCTTCTTGCATCAAGACACAACCTAAACCTTCCCGAGACGCATCACAATACACTGAATAGCCCAAACCCCTCTTCAGAATAATCAACACTGGAACAGTGGTAAGTTTCACCTTAAGCTCTTAAAACGATTTCTTACAAGTATCACTCCATACAAACTTAATTCCCTTCCTCGTCAGTCTAGTCAACGGTGAGGCTAATCTAGAGAAATTCTTCACAAAATGATGGTAATACCCGGCTAACCCTAAGAAACTCCGAATCTCAAAGGCATTCTTAAGTTGTCCTCAATCTTGCACTGCCTCAATCTTAGAAGAATCTATAGTTACCGCTTCCCCAGATACCACATGACGTAAGAATTTCACTTCTTTCAACCAGAACTCATACTTCCCGAGCTTAGCATACTATTTGTGGGCTCTAACTAACTCAAGCACAACTCGCAAGTGTTCTTCATATTCCTCCTCACAGGATGAGTAAATCAAAATATCATCAATAAAGACCACTACAAAACAGTCTAAGAACTCATGAAAGATCCGATTCATGAAATTCATAAACAAGGTCGGTGCGTTGGTTAACCTAAAAGGCATCACTAGGAACTCATAATGGCTATACCACGTACGAAATGCCATCTTTTGGATATCCTCCTCTTTCACTCTCAATTGTTGGTAACACAATCTCAAATCTATTTCAGAAAAGCAACAAGACTCCTTCAACTGGTCAAGCAAATTATCTATACGAGGTAGTGGGTACTTGTTCTTAACAGTTACTTGGTTCAACTTCTGGTAATCAATAGAAAGTCGCAATGTGCCATCCTTTTTCTTAGCAAAGAAAGCCGGCACTCACCAAGGTGAAGTACTAGGGCTGATAAAGCCCTTATCTAGCAATTATCGGAGTTGAATCTTCAACTTATTTAACTCGGCGGGTGCAAATCTATACGGTGCCATAGAAATCGATGTCGTGCCAGACACTAAATCAATAGATAACTCAATCTCACGGTGAAGTGGTAAACTAGTAAGATCCTCGGGAAAGACATTTGGGTACTTACAAACTACCCTCGGCAACTCTAATCGGACCACATCACTCTCAATACCAAAAAAGGTAGCAAGAAGGAGGCTAAGCTTGCCCTGACCACGCAGATCATGAACTGGTAACAAGGCCCTATTAACATAGTCCCCCAAGAAATAAAAACAATCACTACTCAAGGTACATTCCGTAACTCTCTAACGGTAACAGTCTATAATAGCCTGATGGGATGACAATCAATCCATGCCCAAAATGACATCAAAACTCGACTTGTCAATTAACACAAAAGCAAAAGAAAATCGACGACCGGCAACATCTATATCATAACCCTGACACCCCTGGTCCAACACAACCTCACCACCAACAGATGACTCTACCTTGAGTGGAGATGCTAACTGAGCCACTTCTAACCCCAATGTAGATGCGAATGCAGACAAAATGAAAGAATGCGATGCACTGGTATCAATCAACACATTGGCAATAGAATTACACAACAGGAAGTTACCACTCATTATCGAAGATGTTGGTAACAAATTTGGCGTATTAACAACATACACATGCCTTGTAAGTCTCTGCTTTACCTGCTCACCCCTCAGAGCAGGAGTCTGATACACAGACTAAGCCGAAGAGGCTCCCTGATTGGCTCTCGAGGCCTGAGCTGACAGTGTAGGTTGATAGCTCTGTGTTTGCCTCAAACTGCCAGATGTGCCACCTGTCTGAGGGCAAAACCTCCTCAAGTGCCTCGACTGCCTACACTGATAACAAGTAAATGGCTGCCCTCTCCCCTAACTCTAGCTTTGAGAACGAGCTAATGACAATGCAGACTGTTGCCCTCTTCCCTTCTGTAGGCAAACTATAGACTTGTGGCCTAGCTGACCACACTTAAAGCAAGTGATCCTTCCCTGACCACCTCTCCCAGAACCATAACTTGGTATCAGGAAAGTGGACCTAGACTGTGCTCCTTAGTACTACTTTGGGGTGGAACCCCTTTGCTTCTTACTGTCCCGAGTCTCTTCCTAAACCACTTGATTCTTCTGCTTGGAGCCCCTCATCCACTCATTCTCAGTCTGAATCACGATCTCTAAGTGAGATGCCGCCTCCACAAGATGACTGTAATCCCTAATCATGCACGCGGTCACCTTGAAAATGAGTCCGGTCCTCAACCTCTTCTCCAAACAACGGTGTTCCTCCGTTGTTACAAGCTCAGGTGCAAACCTCGATCAACTGGTAAAGGCATCCTCAAACTCAGCCATCGATGTGTTAAGCTGCCTGAGCTTTAGAAACTACTCTCTCAACTTCTCCTTAGCAGTGGGAGGCAAAAACTTGTCTTGGAAGGCGTTAACAAAAGCCTCCCAAGTCACCCTAAATGCACCCACGCAGATACTTCCACTATTGACCCGCATCTCTCTTCAGCTAGAAGGATGCCAAGGTCATTCCTAGTCCATCGTCCTCGATGCCAAGCATCTCGAACTTCTTCACCATCTATTCTAACCACTCATCCGCCTTCAGTGGCTCCTTCAAATTCCTAAAAAACTCATCTGGATTCAACTAGAAGAACTCTCTCTTCAGAAGATGATGGCCCTGTCTCAGCTACTTGGGCTTGGACTTTATTCTCAATTTTGAGAATGTCCATGGATTCCCGTAAAGCTCGACCATCACATGGGCTAAAGTACTCATGGCCTACTAACCAAATGGTTCGGCCACCTGACCAACTAGTTCACCCATATTGGCCTGACCAAACCCTTCCTCCTATGCCGGATTATCATTTGGTAACGGCACCTCCTGCCGTTTAGGACTGCCACACCTACCACTACTACGTCCACGTCCATGCCCTGACATCCTAATGAAGGTACCACAAGTGATTAACACATTTACAAATGTGCCGAAACTAACTCACTTGCATCCTAATGCACTGGACAATAATTAATTCACTCCACATAAGCACGTAGTCACATAAACACATACGAATTTCCTTTCTAGATAATGATCGTCCCGCGACGTTGTCAAAGTTCCAGTTAGAAATAGCACTGATCAAGTGCTCTTCTAACATGACTTCTAGAAATTCGTAGACCCAATCAATATCTTAGAAATTAAATTCCATACCCACCCACTTAGTCACATAAGTATGTTATCACATAGCATCCAGGTTATTTCTAATCTCATCTACAAGGAACCCATTGTAGTATTAACCACTTCCTACAATTCCAAAGTATTCAAACCCGGTAGCATTGATACTAAGTTGTAACGCCTCGAAAATATAATAACATATGCTGAAGTAATTATCTTTCATTCATCAGGTTCCATTTTTACAAAAGGGTAACACATGCAGTGATACATTCATAAGTCCTAACCCTGAATCTATAGCATGTGTCATAAGCAAAATATATGAAAGAAAAGCTAAACAAATAAAGTAATGCCCTTTTGGCTGCAACTTTCCAAGATGATACTTGGTTACAACAAAAGTGAGTTTGAAACTCAATACAAATAAAGCCTTAGGCTTGTACAAAAATAAATACAACAAAAACAAAACAAGAAGCTCTCGGCTCCAAGTCCTCCCAAGCTACGACCTTGGCGGAAGTATATCATCGGCACCTGAAAATGGTTTTTCACATAGGGCAGCCCAAAGCCCAGTAAAGATACTCTAACAAAGTGTATGAATCTTAACAAAGATATAAGGTGAATGCATATGCAATGCTCGTGCCAAAACATTTTATATGTCTTTCCAAAACCATGTAATGCCAAGTTATATCACAATTTATGAAATCATTTTCTTTACAGTAGAAAACAGGATAGTGGATATAACACTGGGAATCTCTAGGATGTGTCTGCAAGTAGGTTACAAGCACTACCAATTGTCATTTTTACCAGTATTAACCTGAAAGCTCAATACCTATCCATGCGGGTTTCTGGACTTTCATCAAGGACACACAGACCAACATAATACCACAACTACACTCATACCCAGATTCACCAAGGTATTCATCCATTTTTCTCAAAACAATAAACATTTTTAATGTGTTAAATATGTTTACAATGCTTAATGCAAATGGATGAGAAATTAGTTTCAATTCACCTAATGTTCATGCAATTTCTACAGCAATCATAGTTATCCTCCACTGATAGCCCAAAACAGATATCTCTAAATAGATAATAACTCCCAATAATGATATAATTTCCATTATTTCAAAATAGGAGTGATAATTCATATCCAACTCCACTATTATCATCTTCAGCGTCCCAATTTCATAATAACCAACATCAATTACATTTTCTCTTTACAAAAATCAAATGTTCACAATTTAGGGCAAAATCCACTTTCTTTAAAAATCAACTACAAGGATAAAAATCCACCATTTTATCACAACTCAACCACATTTACATACCCATATTCATATTCAAGAACCCATTTTGAAATCCCCTCGTTTGATTTCAAACAAAAACCCTAGCTTGGTTCCAAAAATTCTCAATATCAAGATTTCTTTAAAAAGACAAATAACCAAGCTAAAAACCATACTAAAGTGCGGAGAAATCCCTACCTCAAAGACAAGGACCAAGAAGAACAAGATTTGAAACTTGGGGAAGCCGAAAACGAACTTTGTTCTGATCAAATGGAAGTTTTAGGTGAGCTCTATCTTTTTCTCCAAAGGACAAGAGTTTAGAAACCACTAGATCAAGGTGTATTTGAGGTTTAAAGATGTTTTCTAGAGAGAGAGAGAGAGAGAAGATCTGAGATTTTGAAATGTTTAGAGAGAGATATGAAAAAGTGACTAAAAAAGTAACTTTTACGGATTGATATATGCGCAGACCGCCTAAGTGACCAAAACATCGCTCGAGTGACCAGATGCAAAAAGAGAGACCGCTCGAGCGAAGAATACCACTCTCCCAGTACTTTTGCGGGCCTGCAAAAGTACTGAGAGCTCCAAAAGACCGCTCAAGCGCAAGAAGGACTGCTCGAGCCAAGATCGCTCGAGCACAAGAAACACCACTCGAGCAAAGAATGCCATACTCTTAGTAGTTTTGCAGACCTGTAAAAGTACTGGAAGTTCTCAAAAGTTCACTCGAGCGAACAAGCCAAAATCTGGGTAGCAATAGTTTTGAAAAACTAACTCCCAACCTGTTTCAAACACAACCAAGACACTCCAATAACCAAACTCAACAAGGAATAAGATGGAAGAAGACATGAACAACCATCAAGACAAGAAATCCCGGATCCAAAATAATGAACAGGTCGAGTTTAAACCAGAATCGCTATAGCTTCCATGTTCAAATCAATTGTTTTATTGTTTTTGGTGAATTTCCTTCATAGGTCACACAAAACAGATCAATCAATACAAGTTTAGCAATAATAGTTAAAGTTTGCAATACAATTTTGAGTATTTCAACTTGCGATATTTGGCGTACCTTAATGAAGTCAAAATTTCTTTGTAAACCATAATTTTTGTGCAATCCCTTTTACTTTTTACTTTTTACTCTTTTTTTTTTTTTTTTTGGATTCCATTTTAATAAGAACTCTAGTTGTTGCCATTGAAATTTCACTAGATACATGAGAGAACACGTGTTCAGGTAAATATACTCTTATAGTTGCCCATGAGAAAACACGTGTTTAGGTAAATATACTCTTACATAGGGTATAATTTGTCCTTAAGTCTTATTTATTTTCATCACAAAACACAAATTAATTGGAAATTGTGTACGCTTGAATTGAAAAGGATAAGACTCGTTCTCAACTGCTTAATGAGAGGGGCTATTATATGTCAATATAACAAATTAACCAAAAGAAATCAGTGAGAAGGACTATTCAATGATTTAATTATGTTGAGCTTCAATGCATTAAGTATGCCATTGGACCAATGTCCCTAGGTGGCTATTCTATTTTGAATTTTATCTTGAAAAGTTAGTAAAATGTAGGTTATACCCATAGTAAATGTAATCTATTAATTAATTTTTCTAAGTGATTTCTAGATATATTTTATGGGTTTATAGTCATGTGATTATGTTTTTTAGAATGACTTGACTTGAATAAAGTCAATGGTGTTGAAAAATTTTAAAATTTCCGAAATATTGATTTGTAATTATGTATAAATTTTAAACAGTAAATAATAATCCCAATCAAACAATCAACGACGAATCGACACAACGATTTAACATGGAAAAATCACAATTGAAGCGCCTCCAATTGTGATAAAAAAAATCACGGGCCAAAGTCACAAAAAAATCCAATAAGAAGACAAAAAAGGAATTACACAAGTGTACTCTCAATTACCTAATGAATCTACGCCCAAATTGAACCGATCCCAATGTGTCTCTTCCATCACCATCTTCACCTCAGAATTATCTTGCCCAATGTTGAATCCACAACATTGATGTCGAATCCATGACGATGAGCCATTTCGGAATCCCCCAAAATTTCAGGCCCAAGTTCCTTGGAATCCACCAAAGAACAACTCTCTTTTGTGAATAAAAGAAAATAAACAAACCTCTTAGTGATGTTGATATAAAGTTCATGAATCTATTGATCACTCGTAAATCATCAAGGAAACACTCATAAAGCACCATTCAATATAAAATACTTTATTTTTCTCATCCTCTCTGAAAAACTGGACTGTTCAAACCCTAAAACGAGCAAACATCGCTCAAGTGCACATTTCACCGCTCGAGCGGCGTAACTAAAGGTGGTGCGAAACATATAGGTGTAGACACCCCATTTTTTACGGCCCTTCAAGACTTGGATGTTCGTGCAGGTACATCCGATGATGAGTCTGTTTGCTCGCCATGCGCTCGAAGTGCTCAGCGGAACGCCACAACTTTGAGCCTTTCAAACCCTGCATCTATTTTGTCTCATTTTCTGGACCATGCCTTGGCCTTTCCATCTTGCAATCTCTGGTGGCCTGCCGGCCATCCCTGGAGGCTACCGTCCATCATTTCTTGTCTGTCAGCCATTGATGTGCTTTTCCGGCCATCAATGATGCCTTGCCGGCCATCATTGATGGCCGGGCGGCCACCAGTGTTTTCTATAGATATTTTATTCCAGTTGTGCCAACTGTTTGCACAGATGCTTGCATCTGTCCACATGTGGAGGGTTGGATCTCCCTGTATAGATTTCATGTTTTCTATATATAAGGACCCATTCTCTCATGTTTTGAGGTTAGAAAATTTTAAACTCAAAATTTCTTACACTTTTGCCTACAATTCCTACACTTTTGCCTATACACCCTTAATCAACTCCTCTTATCTCTGAGCTGAGGTGTTCTTGGGCTTGGTTTGAGCTCTACAAGGTAGTATTTGCTTGGAATTGTTGTTTGGAATCACTCCTCTTCAAGAGGTATTATACTAGCTTTGTAGGCTTGCTTTACATACTTGTATTCCTATCTTTTTTTTTTCATTGTTTTGGGCTATTTTTGAGCTGTAAAAAAACCTATTTTTATGGACTAAAATTGGTGTTTCTGGCCATTTAAGGTTAGGGGGTGGTTCATCCCTCTTTATTCATTGTTTAAAAAGCCTTTACACCTTTATTTTCCATTTTCAAACCATCTTTTTTTGGGCCTTTAAATACTAATTTTCAAAGTGTTTTCAATGGTAAAAATCATGTTTTGAAGTCCAAATTTGGAGGGGTTAGCCTCCTCTCCTTGTGTCTTGCTTGCCAGCCTAGTTGGTGCCATGCTTTAGCTTATTTTGCTAGCTTGTTATAGCTTAATTCCAGCATGTTTTAGGCTCTAATTTAGGTTGTTTTAACTCTGTTTTGAGTTGGTTGTTGCATTTGAGTCTTGTTTTGTATAGTTATAGTGTAATAGTCCTCACAAGCTTAGTGTTTTAAGCCTTTAGACACCACTTGTTTGAGGTGATTGCATGTTTTTGGTGCTTTTTACACTCAATTTCAACACTAATCATCTTTGCAACCTCCCTCCTTTCTTGGCTTTTAATTTTCCTTTGAAAGTAGTTTCAAGTCACTTGTTTGCCTAAGTGTGAAATTGAGGTTTCATACTTAATGGTTTAATCCCTTAGGGGGTTCATTACCAACGGTATGATACTTCTTTCATATCTAAAGCAACTTGTGTTTTGAGCTCTCTTTCTATTAGAGGACTTAAATTCACCATTTGGACTTAATGAATTAAAGGATGGTTGGTAAAGTTGAAATGAGTAATTAAAACTTGGGACTAAAAGTGTGCAAGATAATAACTTGGTGTGTTCAATCGGACGTTACTTGAACACAAGGAAGCTTGGGCCATTTCATACTTGTTAGTAATGAAATGATCCAAGTCTCCAAGGTCAACTTCTTCCCTTGATCTTTTATGAAATGGAGGAGATTTGTGTCTTGTTTTTGCATTTATTGAACTTGCACCTCTTGAATCACAAGTCATTATGCAATGAAATTGTTTTAGTTGGTGGTTTGTGGCTTAAGTTCATCACTCGGGTTTGCTCATAAAAGGGAATGATGAGTTATGCAAACAATCTATGGAAATACCCTCTTTTTGCTCTGTTTGTTCTCTGTTGCGGCAAGTTAAACCAGTGCATTAGTGGCCAACAGACCACTATCCATGGCCGGTAGGTGGCCGGCAGAGGACCATTGATGGCCGGCAGGTGGCCGACAGTCTTCACCAGTGGCCGGCTAGCCACTGATGCAAACCTCAACAGAATGTTGGTAAGGTAGAGCAAAATGGTTCTGGAAGTGTTCAACTCTGCAAACAGAGGCTTTTGGGAGTGAAACAGAGGTCTTTTCAGGTGATATCTGAGCATGCGCATGCACATCTTCCATTTCTCGAGGCGGAGTAGTGGCAGAGTAGTTAAACACTTTAATTACTTAGCTTATTTGCATTTGTGTTATAATTTAATTAGTTTACTAGTTAGTTAATTCAAAGTGTTGTAATAATTAGTTAATTAGTTTAGCTATTTATTTCATTCGGTGTAATATTTAGCTTAATTAGCTTAGCTCTAATTAGTTGCTAGTTAGTTTTGCTTTATTCATTCGGATTCTCCTTCGTAAGAGCGTAATGTAATAATGTGTATATTTTCCAACCCCACGTCTTTCTCTTTTTTACTTAGCCGCTTTCGATGGTTAGTTTAGAAACATGTTTCAATTAGCATACCTTATGCTTGCATCCATTCATCTTGTATTGCATGCACCGAGGCTCAGCGCATCATTCTAACTGTATTGTTGTTTAAATACATTCTATGAATACATGTTTAACCGCATGTTATTTAGTTGAATCACATGCCATATTAGTAGCCGAGCCTATTAGTTACATTCTTTGCATGCATTGCATTAGTCATTTTGCATAGTTAGGAATTATGCATATTTTTCTAACTCATATCTTTTTGGCTTGGAGTACTATGTGAGTTTTTAGTACTTTAGCATACTTGCCATGAGGCTAAATGCTTATTTGTTAAATTGCTTGAATGCTTGTGGATGAAAGCTTGTTGTTTAAATTAGAACGATTCAACGAATGTACGTTTTAAGCCTATTTTATTGAGTGGCAAATTCATAACTTTAAGCCTATTTGAGGTGACAAATTCAAACCCTTTTCGCAAAACAAGCATGAAATTGAATTGTTCCAACTTGAGCAAACTAGTCTATACTTACTTGTGCGCATCACATAGTAAAGCTAGCCTAATAACCAGAATAAGAACACATTATGTACATAAAAAATCATATCATGATTAGTAGAGGCTGATCTTTGATCGGGGGAGCGGGGGTGCTCAATTCATGATCTTTCCCTCTCGTACCTAAGTTCCCGAGCCGAGGCAACTTTGGTGATGACGAACACGCGGCTTTTGGCACGAGTCATGGGTTTTCTAAATTTTCTCAAAATAAAATATTTAGGGGGTAACTCTGTATCTGGCAAAGCAGTCCAATTTTGGCATTTTTTTATTCAAATTCGATTTTTCAAAAGATTTGCTGGATTTGGACTCTTTGGTGTTTATCAATTTCACATTGCACTTGTGAGATTAGATTCAGAACTGTAAGAGTCCGAACTGTATGGCTTTCTTTTCAAACCTTCCGAAAGGGGGCACGAAAAAAGTCGAGCTAAAATAGGCTAACCGCTTGAGCGTAACTTTCACTACTCAAGAGGTAAAACTTTCTTCCTAGAAGTTCAGATACTTTGCAAAAGTACTGGATGATCCTTTTATTTGCTCAAGCGCACAAATGACCACTCAATCCCCGTACTTACTCAGCGAAGTGGCAAATATGACAGGATTAAGATCACAAACTCCTCTGTATAGACATAATTTAAATTGGATTTGCATCTAAACACTCACATACTTATTGAAACAAGAGAGCGAATAAAATTACAACTAAACAGAGTTTTGTCAAACGGGATTACTAATTACAAAAACCTAACAGGTGTGATTTTGAATGAAGAGCATGGTTGGTGGTTACGTCAACAGGTTCCAAACTAAGAGATTGTAGTCTAAGTGGCTAATCCTTTTCGCCATCAAAGTTTTTTTAGATGAGAAGTCTTGGGTTTCATTTTTAGAAATAAAATAGAGGACAAAACTTTATAAAGAAAATGTGGCAGTTCAACTAACTTATCGCAAGAATACAAGACACTTTTTATTAAATTCATTATATTTTTATTGAAATCGATACACTTTTTTAACATTTTCATATATTTTCAAAATACTACACACTTCTCAACATTAAATAATGTCTTGGAACACTTGTTAGCATTTGTTAAATAAAAATTATGTAACCTTAGCAAAATATAAATAAAAGAAGTTCAATTCTATTTTTTAACTCTTAATCAACGTAGAACTTGACGTCGTTCAGATTCTCCAAATTTGTTTAAGATTGAGTCAGAACTAAATTTAATTGTAATTTTTTTTTTCAATATATAAATTCAGCTAATTTTTTAGACATGTGATTTTAATGTACAAAATCGCATAGTCAATTCAATTAAATATTGAAATCAACACATTTTTTAACATTTTTGGGTAAATTACACTTTGCACCCCTGCACTTTACATTAAATCCCACTTTGACTCCTACACATCAAATTGTGACACTTAACCCCTTCCACTTTTGGTCAAGTGTCATTTTGGCTCTTCTGTTAGCCTCATTGTTAACAGAGGTTAGTCACATGAAAAACATGTGAGGATAAATTACACTTTGCACCCCTGCACTTTACACAAAATCTCACTTTAGTCCCTACACATCAAAATTATGACACTTAGCTCCCTAAAGAATAACTTCTGTTAGCCTCACTATTAACAGAAGGGTTAATGTGACACTTGACCAAAAGTGCAGGGGTTGAGTGTCACAATTTGATGTGTAGGGACTAAAGTGAGATTTTGTGTAAAGTGCAGGGATGCAAAGTATAATTTACCCAACATTTTTATATATTTTCAAGACAATTTTTATGAATTTTCTAATATTAAACAATGCATATGGAGCACTTACTAGCATTTGTCAAATAAAAATTATGTATCTTTAGCAAAATATAAACAAAAGAAGTTCAATTCTATTTTTTTTAACTCTTAATCAAAGTAAAACTTGACTTTCTTTAAATTCTCAAAATTTATTTATGTAAGATGTGTATAATGCAGCGGATAAAACAGATTCGGGCATACTTTATGTGTTAGAATCTAAAATAAAGAACCTTGTGGGTAAATCATGGGCTTCACATTCACGAACTAAAAACACCCAGTAATAGAGTGATACTAGTATCACCCACTCTAGTCATAGTGCAAAGCTTGATCGTTCTCTGACGGGAGAGAGTTAGAGAGAGAGTATTGAAAAAATAATAAGTTATTGGATTCATCCCCACATCTCATATATCATATCTGATATATAGACTGACCATCTATCCATATCTCCTAAGGATAGGATAGATATATAACAAATAGGATAATCAAGAAATTAAATTTAAATTATATAGGTAATTTGAATGGGTCATGAATCATGCCACACATGAATGTCCAAATTCAAGTGTAATACCCGGCCCAATTTCCAACATTAAGTCTAAGCTAAATTTAATTGTTATTCTTCTTTCAATATATAAATTCGGCTATTTTTTTAGATAAATGATTTTAATGTACAAAAGCGCATAATCAATACAATTAAATTTCATTACAATTCTCTTTCTTTATCGCAAAATGAACCGTGATAAGTAAAGCATGCTCTATCATCTCTCAATTTTGAATATAGTCTAGTTGATGAAACAAAATAGATTTTTAAAAGGGCATTTACACACAAGTTTTATTTGTGAATTCATATTTCATTAATTTTTAAATAAGATTTTTTTGTTCTTTCAAGTTTCATTAATTTTTAATTGATGAAATTATGTTTCAAACATTGATTATTCATCATTTGTAATTGTTTATAAAAAAGTGTAGTGATATGCCATTTTTTGATTTTTAAAACTTCAAATCATCATAATTTTTAAAATGGGGGATGCACCAATAAATCCCAAATTAATAACTTATGCACTGTTTAGTCCTAAAAGTTTTCTTATAGACTGAAAGGTCTCATTACAATGTTAATAACATCAAATACAATGTTAATAACATCAGATACAATGTTAATAACATCAGAGTAATGTTACAAACAGTAGATTTCAAACATCTAATGTTCATCAAATTTCAATAATGTTTGAAATTATAGGATGAAAAACATCTAATGTTCATCAGAGTTCAATAAATTTTGAAATTAGAGAATGAAACATCATATCATTTACATCATTTACATCATGCTGATGTAAAAATGGGACTAAATGGAGCACAAGAAAACTTTTAAGACTAAATGGTTCAACTTTTCAAAAACTAGGACTTATGGGTAATTTCTCCTTTTATAATATATATTTATTTTTGATAAAATTTATATTTCTAGAATCAATACAACGAAATCTATCAAGCAAAATTAATATCAAATACAAAATTATATAAAAAGAAAAATATGTTTTTTTTTATTGTAAATTTACAATTTAAATCATTTTTAATAATAAGTTGTCTTAACTTATTTAACTACTAATATTTTTTGGTCTAATTTTTTCAATTTTTTTCTCTCAGTTTAAGAATTAAAAAAATTGACTTAGTTTTAAAATTGAAAAAAAAAAACGAGAAATTTCTCAATTTTACTTGATAATTTCGTAAACTGAGAAATTATTAGTTTTGTATAGCTAAAAAAATAATATTTTATTTTTTAAAATTTTATATTCAATATTGGTTTTATTTGATAGATTTCATTGTGTAAACTTCAAAAATAAAATAAAAAAAAATAAAACTAAATTTATATGATAAAAGTTTTGAAGTTTTGAAACAAAAAAACATAAAATGCCACATAGGTAGCATCACTAGAAAATCGAAAAGAAAATATCTAGTTCTTTTGAGGTATAGTTAGGTGATTATCAAAAGATTTGTGATTGATGGAGAATGTGAGACCCATAATTTTGTATTGAGGCATAAGGCATAATGCTTGGATTGATGAATGACATTATTATGTACTGCACTTGTAACATATAATAATTTTTTTATCAAATAAAACATTCCTATATATAAATAAATATTTTGAAAATAAAACTTTATAAGTTAAAAACATGTAGGATTTAATAGAACATGAACCATACTAATAAAACTTTTAAATAATTAACCTATTTTAAAATTATTTTAATTTTTAAGACATGTAACGAGTGATTGGGAAGTAAAAAACGTACCTAATATTGCACAAATTCTTAAAATAAATTTAAAATTAAAAAGGTCATGAACTATCTCAATAAATTACAACAGACGGACTTCATTGAATAGGCCTACTTTGGCAATAAAATTAAAAGCCAAATTTTTTTGTTTTTTAACTTTTTTTTTTTCTTTTCAATCAGATCACTTCTTTGTTTTTTCTATATTTTATTTAAAAAATTTAAAAAATTAATTTTTAACCTACTTCTCAAATGCCTTATATATTTTTTCATTTTGATTAAAAAAATAATATTTTAATAATAATACTAAATAGATAAACATTACCCCAAAAAAAAGGTCAATTGGCAAAAAAATCGACGGCCGGATAAATGAAACACCCAAATCTCCCTTTATCTCAAAAAATTATCCAGTGCTATTCAAACAGTACTCTATTACATTAGTATTAATGGATAAATTACACTGATACCCTTAAAGTTTCTATTTAATACAGAAATCTGTATTAAACAAAAATTTGAGAGGTGTCAGTCTAATTTACCGTTAATTAATCTACACATTTCATATAGTCCAACAATAAAGGGGTGGGTAGAATAGATTTGATCAACAACTGTTCATTTGAAATACTACCTAAATTTATTTAAGTAGTACTGAATAATTTTAGATTTAGTTTATTTCATATTTACATTTGAACATGAAAAAAATTGAGAGGTCAATAGGGCCTATCACGGATTCCGTTTGAATAATTTAAACCGTTTATTTTGTAGACCTCTCACTGTATATTATTCATGAAAAAATTAATTTGATTTGATAATTGAAACTTTTTTTTATTGCATTTGTCTAAAAAAAAAAAAGACGATAAATACATTTTAAAAAATAAATCATCAATATTTTAGAAACAAATACAATAAAATAAAAATATTACAATTATTAGATCGACGTAATTTTTTTGATGAATGAAAGTCCTACAAAATGAACTGTTTGAATTATCCAAATGGAACCTATGGTGGGTCTCATGAGTCCCTCAAATTTTTTCATATTAAGATGTGAATATTAAAGAAACTCAATCCATTAATTTTCTTTAATATAGTCCCCCTTTCTAAAAAATTTGTTGAACAAAATGCATTGTCCAATACCAATGATATTGATTAATGATTCATTTGTTGAATTTGTTCAACCCAAATAAAACTCCCACGAGTTTTCAAAACGGGAAAGTCTTATCGGCAAAAGTCTCATTCAAACGAATTCGGATTGAACAAATTAAGTAGATATAGCGATACTGTTTTACACTCCCAACCATATCCCAAAATAGTCTTCCTTGAATTGTTTACTAAAATGGTCTTTTCTTCAAATTTTGGTTTATTTGGCAACCTAATAAAATAATTAAAAAGTCAAAAAATCATTACAAAAAGATTATTTTTTTTCTATTTCTCTACACATTTTTTTATAAAAAATAAAAAATAAAATAACTAAAATAATTTGGGTAAATTACAAATACACCCGTTGAAGTTTGCTTAAAATACAGATTGCTCCCTGTAATTTGAAAAATTATAAATACCCCATTGTTAGATTTTTTTTTATTTCATAGAATTAACCAAAAAAAATAAAATTCATAATTACTCTCCTATACAATAATAAAATTACTTAAATTATTAATTGAAACATATTTCTAATATCATTAAAAACTGTTAATTGATTTCATGATTTATTAATAAAAAGGCAATTTATTATAAAATTAAAAATCTCAGGAGGTGAAATGTAATTTCTAAAATCACAAGAAATAATTCGTATTTTAATCAAAATTCAAGAATATATTTGTAATTTACTCAAATAATTAATTCTCTGAACAACTTGTTTGTTTCTCCACTAGATCTATGTTTCGCAAGGCGATCACCACATAAATAATATACATTATCTTAATTAGCTCATTTGGAAATTTGACTTTTTGATTAAGATAGTCAAAAAATTAAAAGAAAAAAGTGTGAAAAAGTTCTTAAAAAAAATAATTCAAACACAAGTTATTCACGGTTTTTTGTATGGTAATTAAAAAAAAAAAATTGAAAAAATAACAAATAAAATCTTAAAGTTGACTCTTGTAACAAAATAAATTATGAATTTTTTATTTTATTAATTTAAATTTTAATATTTTGTTTTTCTTTTGATCTAAACATTTAAATATTTTTGTTAAGTAAAACTAATATATATATATATAAAAGAGTAAGTCATTAAATATAGATTTACAAATATCTAAAACATATTTTTTTGGTTCATTTTAATGTAACAAATCAAAATATTATAATTTAAATTAATAAAATTTAAAATTTGTTTTGCTACAAAGGTCTTTTTCTTTATATCTTTTTTAATCAATCGACAGAAGAGTAATTACAAATACGAGAAATATTTACGTTATCAAACAACTATTAATCTATAATAACTAGAAAGTCAACAAAATCTAACATAACCAATATATAAGCATGTGCCCAACAACCACTACTAACTTTATCCGACTCCCATAATAAGAGATAAATAAACTATTACCACCACAAAAGATATCACCACTACTAACTACGTACAACCCCGATGATGAAAAAGAAATAAACTATTAGTCTATCACCACAAAAGAGATCGAACTCCTCTTTATAAGAATTGAATTTGAGATATCATACCACAAAAGTTTGATTATATAATTATTAAACCAAACGCTCTAATGTTACAAATGTCAAACTCTTATTTTTTCCATCAGTGTTTAACTTGAAAAAAAAAAAAAAAGCTCTGGCAAACTTGGGAGTCAACCAACAAGAACATATACCATCTTTCTAGATGATCCTCCAAGCTCCATACTTCCTTTGTTTAATCCCTGATATGAGAAGTGCTAGTTCTAGTGGGTTTAAACATTCTCCGGAATGCTTTTGTTATTCTTGTCTTGAATCTTTCAAATGAAAAAAAAAATAAAAAAAAATAATAATAATAATAATAATAAAAACTCTTATTTTTTATTTATTTGTAATTAAAACAAAGAAAATCATTGCCTATGCCATTAATTTTCTGAGCATGATATTCTCGTGGGCAGAAAAATCTACAGAAAGAGTGATTAGGTGTTTGGTTGATTATCCATTCCATATTTACTTCCAAAGGGGCCATTTGGGAATATCAACAAAAAGTTAAAAATTAATTTTTAATTCATTTTAAATCACATCATTTTTCATATAAAAAATTCACAAAAATTTTAAAAAGTCAAAAAAATAAAATAAAATTTAACCACCTTTTCAAAACATCAAAGTAGACTTTTCAATTGATGCTTTATTCGTTCATTAACAATGCAATATACTTCACATACTTACCATTCCATAGTGTACTAATTTAAGAATAATGTTATATGTATTAATTAATATATTAATTAATGATGTGATATAATTTAAGAGATTTTTGATATTTATAATTTATATAATGAGTGAGGCCAATAATAATGTCACAACCAGTATTGATACACTAGTTAGTACACTAATTAATACATGTAACACCACCGCTAATTTAATAAGGCATTATCCTTTATTTTTTATGTTTTAGAGTATAAATCATTAATTAAAAACAAAATCGTAATCATATAATTTTATAACTTGTAAGATTTTAAATAAAATGTGTTATTAGTTTTCATGATTTTTTTTTTTTTAATATATGATTTCTAATTCAAATGAGATAAATATTCAAACAAATGTGATTTTCTCTTAAAATATAGATTTAGAGTTGTTTTGAATATGGCTTATAAATTTTTTTTGTTTATTACGAATAGGCATGCAAAAAAATAAAGAGTTGACGTGAGTCAAATAAATTAATAAATTGACTTTTTTAGATATTGTCAAAGGAGGTCTTAGTTTTTTTTTTTTTTTTTTAAATTTAAAGTTGAGGTTTTTGGTATTTTGAATGATTGCAGACTAAATGGGTTATAAGAAATTAACTTGAATTAATTGGTACATAAGTTTTAGAAATAAGATTTTTGAAAAAATCCCTCATAAAAATTTGATGGTGGGGAATTAATAAACCATTTAGGCCTAGTTTGGTAAGTAACTGTTTTAGTTTAAAAGTAAAAAAGTTACTTTAAAAAAAAAAACTAACAATCTATATCAAAAAGTCAAAAATTCTCTTTTCTCTCTATTTTTTGCACATTTTTTTTGTAAAAAGTAAAAAGGCATCCTAAATATATTAATTTTTTTTATCTTATATTTTAATTAAAAAGTTAAAAAATTATTAAAATAAGCTATTCCCAAACGAGCGCTTAGTTTTTAAAAATCACAGACAATAAAACTATGTATTATAATTATCAGAATAATTTTATAAATTTTTTTTATGAATGATGATTTGATTGAAATAAAAAAAATAAATAAATGAAATGAATCATTAAAGTGATACCTGTGTGACAGGCCCTTACAGGACAAACTAGACGACAATGAAGAGGAGATCCGTTGAACCAATAACACATATCTGTGCAACGTCATGTGTACTACCTCATTAATCATACCTGTCCCACACCCACATGTCCATGTCAAAACAATATCTCATTTTTTATTGCATTGATCAAAATATTCACCAATCGTTTTCAACTATTTGCAAAATATTATCCATGGATCTCAATAATTGAACAACTTTGATGTTAACAGTTGGATCGTATTTTACAGTCAAAAGACAAATGATGAAGTTATTGAACAAAACACATGAAAGAAGTGCAAAACAATAATGAAGTTTTGGTAGATGCTTTGTTCATCACGTGGGTCTTTGAATTTTTCAGGGAAGGTTATGCAAAAAAAATCCGCCGGAATTTTTTCTTTTTTTAGATTAAAATGGTCTCTCAATTCAGCCCTAACTTTATTTATGAGCAAATTACATATACCTCTTTCGAGATTTAGCTAAATTACAGATATCTTCTCGAGGTTTGAGAAATTACAAATATCTCCCTGAGATTTATATTTTCAAAACAAATTGTCTCCTGAGGTTTATATTTTCATAACAAATTATCCTCTAATTTGTTATGAAAATATAACCTTTAGGGGATATCTGTAATTTCTCAAATCTCAAGAGATATCTATAATTTAGCTAAACCTCAAGCGGTATATATAATTTGTCCTTTATTTATTTATTTATTAATTTTTTTGTCACACAATACAATTAAAGATATCATGAGAGTTGTATTTGGCGGACACCTTTTAGTTTGTCAACCAGTTAAAAAAATCACATTTTTTAAACATTTTTGTTTTTAATATTCTTTTCCAAGTTTGTAACAAATTTTTTTACTTTTTTGGTTTATCTAGTGTATAAGAATCTAAAAAGTAAAAAATATTTTGAAAAAAGTCCACTAAAAATTTAAAAAAAATAATTCTTTTTTAAATATAATTTTATTTTTTAAAGTTTAGAGGTTTTTTTTTTTAAAAAATTAAAAAAATAAAAGAAAAAAAGTATTCACTGAAAAAGATCAATAAAAAAACCACTAAAAAAATTCAGATTAATTACACCTCTTTAACTATTAAAAAATATCACTTTATATATATTAATCCCCTTAATTAAAAAAATTGTATTAATTCACCATTTTGGAGATGATTTGGAGGAGTGAAAGTGATATATTTTTATAGTTATGAGAGTTAAAATGTATGAGTTCATAGATGAGAGGATTAAAATTGAGTTTTTTATTTTTCATATTTTTTATTTTATTTTTAGTGAATATTTTTAAAATTTTAAGTAATTTTTTTACTTTTTTAGATGCACATTGCCTAGATGTCTAAATAGTAAAATATTTGAAAAAATTTAATAAATATGCAAAAATACGAAAAATATATTGAGTTTTCTTATATTTTTTATATTTTTGTTATTCAGTGATTTTTTTTTCATAAATATTATGCTTTTTAAGTGTATTTATGTTAGGTGTGTCTAAAATTTTTTTAAAAAAATTTCTTAATATATTAAAAAAATTCAATGAAATAAAAAAATATGAGAAATAAAAAAATAGAATTTTCTAAAAAGTGAGTTCTAAAAACTGAAACCAAACAAAGTGATAAATAATCCAAAATTTGATGTGTATAGTAGCTAGTAACCAAATTCTATTTTGGGGTGCGCGTCATATGTTCCTAATTATAATATTTGGAATATTAGTTATGACTTGATTATATATATTATTATATTAATTATGACTTATTCTGATATTAGTTATGACATTATTTTGATTATGAAAAGAAAATTTGATTATAACTTGTGTTTGGTCAAGACTTGTTTTTTTATTTTTTATTTTAATTATGACTTGTAAAGGATTCAATTATGATATTTGTGGTAATTGACTCCACAAACGTCCTAACTTGCATATGGAATACACCATTTTGAGATTGTGTACCATGACATGACCCTCGTATAAGCTAACCCTCTCTGTAAAAACCCTCTCTCTCTCTCTAAAACCTCCATCCTGCGTCTCATTGCTGGCCGACCAGCTACCACCTATGGCCATGGCGATTGGCTGGCCTTGTTTTTCCTTTGTACAATTGTTGTTTTCTCTCTTAACTTGAATCCCCAAAGTTTTCCCACCATATTATATTTTACCAAATCTATAAATTTTGCTTAGGTGTGTTTTGATCTATGGTGTTTGGTATAGCTCGCTTTTCGTGCTCCTTTCGGATACGACTGACCCTACAGTTCGGACTCCCTTAGTTTTGAATCTGATTTCACAAATGTAATGTGAAACAATGAAAACACAAAAAGAGTCCAAATCTGGCAATTCTTTTGGAAAGTCGATTCGAATAAAAAATGCCAAAAATAGACTGATTTGCCAAATTACAGAGTCGCCACCTAAACATTTTTGGGAAATTTAGGAAACCCAAGACTCGTGCCAAAGATTACTTATCCGTCATTAGCAAAGTGTCTCGGCTTGGGAACTTAGGTACAAGAGGGGAATGTCATAAATTGAGCATCCTACTCGTCTGATCAAAGATCGGCATCTACTAATCATAATGTGATTCTTATTTACTTTATATGTACTTGTTCCGATTATTAGACTAACATTACTATGTGTTGCACATAAGTATAGACTAATTTGCAAAAGTTGGAACGCTTTGATTTTATGTTTGTTTGAAAATTGTTTTGATACGCGTCATTTAAAAAAGTGAGTTTGTATGTACATTAATCAATTTATCCCAATTTTCGCAATTAGCCTCCATCCATAGGCATTCAAGAAATAGATCAAGTAAGCACTTAGCCTCATGGTATTATGCTTGGCATGGCAACAATCACACTTATGCGGTATGCTAAAACATTAAATGCTCGCCTAGTACTCCGAGGCAAGCCAAATAAAGAAAAATGGTTAGAAAATATGCATGTTCCTAACTAATGCGATATGACTAAAGCAACGCACACATTTATGCAATACTTAGGTTCGGCTATGAGCATGGTATATGATCCAATTCAAGACATGTGATAAATCACGTTTTCAAGCAATGAAATCGAAATTGACATTGGTTAGTATGATGAGCCGAACCCGATGCATATGAAACGAGTGCATGCGAACATGGGAATACTAAGTAAATATAATGCTCTACACTACCATTATAAGCATGATGCTCTACGCTACCATTATAAGCGGGAAAATAAAAGGAAGAAAGACGTGGGGTTGGAAGACATACAACTTATTACATGTTGGCCCTCACACAAGAGGGTCTGAATGAGTGTCCGAATTTCCGACTTTAAACTAATTATTACAACACTAAACAAATGAATTTACTTTAACTAAACTAACTAACTAGCTAAGTTATTACAACAAGAATGATATAAAAATGAGTTCTGAACTAGAAATCTAAGTTAACTAACTGTACAATTATAACTAAACAAGTAATTACAACTACAACAATAATTAATTACGACAATCAATAATTAATTACAATACTAATTCAAACAACAATGAGGCACGACGATTGCATGTGCAATGCCCAGAAGTTCCTCTGTCTGCCCAGGTTACTCTGTTCCATCCCAGTCACTGCCCTCTGTTTCTGTAAAAAAAGCCACTGCTTATCAAGCATTGGGAGTCAGCTGGCACCCAATGAGATCCGGCCAGGCCAAAACAATGCCGGCCGACACTAAATTTCAGGCAAAATTTCATTTTGTGCTCTGAGGAGAGAACAATGCAGACAGAGCCTGTCTAGGCTCTGTTTGTCCTTTCTGCCCCTCTCTATCATGGAAAGCCTTGAGAAAAGAACGAAGTCGTTTCCAAAACCTTCAATGAGCAAGTTGCATGTTTGATGATTCCGGACACTTTTGGACAAGAATGAATAAATGTAATAAACAACAACCACCCCTTCCTCCTATCATGGAATGAACTCAAAAAGGGAGGTAGAGACACTTCAAGGTTCATCAAAACATCATGATTTGACGTATGACGGCCCTTGACACGATGGATTCAGTATAACGTCCGCCGAACCCAAACAACCTTATTCATTTTCTTTATGTTGGTTGGTCCAATTTTAAGCCAATTACATTAGTCTTGTCATTCTTTAATCAATCTGTCAAAAGTGATGGATAGAGGAAAAGAGTAGAAGAAACTTAAAGAAGAAGGTGCAAAGTTATACTTTTTAAAAGAGAGGTAAGTTCTTAGTTCACAAACTTAATTCTAACACCCTCAAGTCTATGAAATATGGTTTGAAACTCTAGCAAAAAGCTTCAAGAACAAGGTCTAATGGTGTATGTATTGTGTATATATAGCTAAAGAAGGTTTGAGGGTCAAAGAAGGAAGGAAGATGAAATGAGGCCTTTTTAGCTCTTCAAAGCTTTTGGAATTTCGGCTAGCCCTTAATTCTAAATGCAGGGGCTCTATCTATAGAATTTGAGCCAATTGGTCGAAAATATCTTCAAAAAAGGCCAACTAGCGAATTCCTGCCAGCTGTCTGTTTATCACCATTGAGAGCCGACCAGCACCCAAAACAGCCGACTGGACCCAAAAATGCAAGGCCAGGTCTAAACAGGCATTCTGAACAAATTTTCATTGAAAGATGGATGGCACTAAATGAAAGCTGGCTGGATCTAAATGGAGCTGGCCGGCTCCAAAAATCTGCATTTCAGGCCCAATTTCAAACGGGCATATCTCCCTCATTCGGACTCGGTTTTAGGTGATTCTTGTGTCTAAATTGAAACCCCAGAAGTATACTTTCCAATGACAGTGGCCTCACATCTAAATTCTAAGTGTGCAGAGAGATATGCCTAATTTAGTGGAGGCTGCTCATTTTTTAGCTTAACGAATTGATGCCTAACGTCTTCCCCAACTATTTTTCTTTCATCTCCTCCAATTTTCTTCAACTACAAACCAATAAATAAGAGGTTTTAAATATTTTTCAAAGAGTTCACCTTCCTTTCATTTATCTCCACTTTGTCCTTGCTCGGCTTCCCGAAAAGTGCAATATTTTACGAAATGTGAGCCTCGGAACATCATAGAGGCATTTTAAAAAAATATTTTAGAAAAAAGGGTTTTAAGGTCTAAAATAGTTTTGGTCAAAATGGGGTGTAAGGTTTAGGATTAGAGCTTGAGTCCAAATTTCTTCGTTGAAAATTCAAAAGATTGCACAGTGTAACTTTTATCATCGAGTGTTCGGAATAAAGTGCCCAAGTCTTAAGGGCGGTCAAAAATGGGATGTCTACAGTTGCCCCTGTTTGACGGAGCTCGAATAGTCATGAAATGACGTGAGTGAATGTCAAAGCCCAAAGATGACCCATTTTGGCGAAGTCGTAAGACTTGGGCAAACAAACAAAATGTGGATGCAGTTGGTTGAACCCGAGGGTTACCTACGTATCTCTTTGCAAGGAATCAAACCAACGTAGTTCAAGGACAGGATGCAAAATGATACACAATGCAAATGATATACAATGTATGTATAATAATCAAACCACAAGCAATGCTTACCACACAAATATCATAAAGGAATGGGGATGCAAATCAAACTACGTTTTATATAGAAAAGACATGAAGTGGGCACAAGCCAAATGACATCTAACACAGGCTAAGTGCCTACACCCTCAATACTGGCCTCAACGCAGCATGGGTGCTTACACATAACAGAACCATATTTTAACGTGAAAGGGGTGCGAGCACATGCAAAACTATGTTTTTCATAGAAACAGAAAGAGTACAAGTAATTGGGTGGTATGATATAAGTGAGGAATGATCTACTAGGTAAAGATAATGATCCTAAATGCTGAATGCAACAAGACAAAGTATGATGCAATGGACAAAGTGAATAAGGGGCGCAAGCCGAACCACGTCTTACCTAGAAAAGGCATGGACACAAAATAGACCACGTCTAACACAGACAAGGTGTTGACACCCTCAATACTGGCCTTAGCGCAACATGGGTACTTACACATGACAAAACCATGTTTCAATGAAAGAAATGTATGAGCACATGTCAAACTAAGCTTAACATGGAAAGGATGCAGGTAATAAAATGGTACGATGTAATGGATAAAATGGATAGTGGGGTAGATGTTATATGCAATGCGATAGAAGTATTAGATAATAGATGCGATGTAACAGTTAGGAAGTTGTGCCTTAGAAAGCACCTTACAAGGGTAATCAAATATGACTCACTTTATGCTGCTGGGGATTTTCCTCTTCTTCTTGGTTTTAAGACTTCTTCTTGCATCTTGCGCTTTCAAACCACGGGTACTACTTTTCTCCCTGGCTATGTTTACAACTTTCCTTATTTTCTAATAGGGTGACAGACTAGGTTGGTTCAGTATCCAGAATTGAGACGCATAGAAGCTACCTCAACCTATGGGGCTGCTATACAAATTTCAAGCCGAGGATACACCCCTGGGTATTTAAACTAGACTTTAGCCTCGGAAATTCTGACCCTTTGCAGTCTAGGCATCGCCATTCGAACTCTAGTTTTCACCGTCTCAGTTGGTCTCCTAGGAACTCACTACAAACACAGTTAGGTGGCTATACCAGACTACCTGAAGTCGTTCGGGTACAACAAACACCAAAGGAATTGCACCTTTAGAGGATTTAGGGTCTCCTAAACCACAGTGAGTGCACAAGACAGTGCGAGTGAGGTGCACAAAACAATGCAGGGTGAATGAATGCACAAGACAGTGCTATGTAGGTGCAGAAAGCAGTGCGATGCAAGTGCACAAAATAGTGCGATACAAGGTTAAGGCACAAAACTATGCGATGCAAGTGCACAAAATAGTGCAATGCAAAGTGAATGCATAAAATAGTATTGTGTGGGGTATACATGACCGTGCGATGCAGGGTGTGCACAAGAGAGTGCGATGCAAGGTGTATAGGAACATGTAAACTCAAGTGAATGCATAAAACAGTGTGAAACAAGGTTAATGCACAAAACAGTGCAATACAAGGCGAATGCACAAAACAGTGCGATGCAAGTGCACACAAAACGCACAAAACAGTGCGAACTCAAGGTGCACAAAACAGTGTGATGTAGGTGCACAAAACAGTGTGATACAAGGTTAATGCACAAAACAGTGTGATGCAAGTGCATAAAAAATGCACAAAATAGTGTGAACTCAAGGTGCACAAAACAGTGCGACACAAGGTGCACAAAACAGTGTGAACTAAGTGAATAGGATAACACGATACAAGGTGCACAAAATAGTGCGAACTCAAAGTTCACAAAACAGTGCAAACACAAGGTGCACAAAACAGTGCGAACTAAGTGAATTGGATAACACGATACAAGGTGCACAAAATAGTGCGAACTCTAAGTGCACAAAACAGTGCGAATTCAAGGTGCACAAAACAATGCGATACAAAGTGCACAAGATAGTGTGATATAGGGGACAGATGTATGAATGCACAAAACAGTGCGATGCAAAATGAAATGCACAAAACAGTGCAATGCAAGGTGCACAAAACAGTGTGAACTCAAAGTGCACAAAACAGTGCGGGGTGAATGAATGCACAAAACAATGCTATGCAGGTTGAATGCACAAAACAATGCGATGCCAGTGAATGCACAGAATAGTGTAAAGTAGGTGCACAAAATAGTGCGATATAAGGTGAATACACAAAATAGTGCGATGCAAGACGAATGCACAAAACAGTGTGATGCAAGGTGCATAAAACAGTGCGATACAAAGTGAATGCACAAAACAGTGCAATACAAGTTGAATCCACAAAACAATGCGATACAAAGTGAATGCACAAAACAGTGCGATGCAAGGTGCACAAGACAGTGCGATGGGGATGATTGCACAAAACAGTGCTATGTAAGTGCACAAGAAGTGCGATACGAGGTAAATGCACAAAACAGTGCGATACAAAGTGCACAAGATAGTGCGATACAAGGTGAATGCACAAAATAGTACGATGCAAGAGAAAGATGCATAGTATGCAGAGGGAAATGAGCAGTACATAGAGTAGTGCATCATATACCTTACGAAATAAGTGTAGGGAAACTTTGCCACAACTCATTGAAATCAACTTGCCATAACTTATGGAAATGTAATTGAAAAATGCTACGGAAGGTAACTCGATGAAACAGGAGCAACCAATCATGCAATTCAAATCAATCAGAATGTATGAGCATGTATGCATAAAGCACATGGATTAATCAGAGAGAAGATGGTAATCCCAAGAGAGCTTTGAAATGGTCAGAGACAACTTTCGAAAGCTAAATCATATCAAAATCATCATGGGGGTAAGCTACCCAAACTAGGGGAAAGTGCCTAACAAGTAGCTTTGAGTGGACGGAGAGAAAGGTTGGGAAGGTTTGATTCATGCCCCTTGTTCAATTGCTGGCCCAATTAGATGCACTGAAAATTGCCCTTAGTGTCCAATCATTGGCCACCGGTTGGGTTCATGCCCTTGTTCAAATGATGACCCGATCAGATGTACTGAAAATTGCCCCTAGTGTCCAGTCACTGGCCATCTTTTTCAATATTATGCAGGCACGTGTGATGAGGATCATCAAATCCTAGAACAGTTGCCAACCCATCAGACTTATGCTTCTCTTCTTTCCCGGAATGTTAAGAACTTACTCCAGTCCCCTCCAAGGTAGTGACGGATGCCTCACAAATGGATGCGATGCCCCTTGTATGGGCACTCTCAACTTGTTTACAAATTCCGCACATGGACTTGTTTTCGAGTTTGGAACGAACACATGTGTATAGAATTTTGACCATGCCATTCTGTTGAACTTTGAGCGACAGGCACACTATGATGACTCAATAAAGAGTGTTTTTGAGCGACAGACACGTTATGGTGACTCGAAAATAACGCAGACTGAAACAAACACCAAGCACGACACAACTGAATTCACAACTGACCCAAAAGCAGAAAAAGACTCAAGGTAACTGATCATTCATAGTGCCCCTAGAATTACTCATGCTCCCTTCAGAACTCAATTTCACAAAACTTGAGCTTTGATTCACTTTTTTGTTCAAGTTAGAGATTCTACTGATAAGTTTGAGTATTGAAAATTGCTCCACTTGTTGATTCAAGCTAGTTCTTCTTACCCAACACAAGTATGTGATATGCACAGTAGTCGGTATAGCCTATGGACTGATGCGAAGTTGACGATACAAATTGGGCAAGATGATTGAGTTGAGATGGATGATATGGATATGGTTGAGACCGAACTTCAAGATGAAGTTGCCTACGTATCCTAAGAATGGAAATTAGGTCAACGTAGTTTATGGCTGAGGTTCACTCGGGTGTTGACACTCTTCTTTTGCGCTCTAACTTTTGCCAAAGTTGCCCTTTCGGGGTTTTCAACCTTGCGAGCTCTATTTGTTTGATTTCTCATTTTCCAGGCTCTAACTTTTGTCTAGGTCGCCCTTTCAGGTTTTCGGCTTAGCGAGCCTCTCAAGGATAGCGTTACAATGCTTACAAAAAATTTGATCACATAGTTATCCTTGCCCTAACACTGGAACTGACTTCACTTTGATTTGAGTTTGGTTCTCTATTCTCTTATGCATGTCTTCTTCCTTTCTTTTGCTCAATTTTCAGAGTTGGTTCTTCTTAGGGTATTTCCTTACATTGGCTTCTCTGAATTCAGACATAAGTTCCTTTCCTCACAGTTGCTTGGATTTCACTCTAATGAATACCCTTGGCTTGACAGTTGACTTCTTTCTTTTTGCCTTTTTCTTTTTATTTTTCTTTTTTCTTTTTTCTTTTTTCTTCTTTCCTCTTCTTTTCTTCTTTTTCTTTTTTCTCTTTCTTTTTGGTTTTTCTTCTCTTTTTCTTTTTTTCTTTTCTTTTCTTCTTTCCTTCTCTTTTTGGTTTCTTTTTTTGTTTCTTGTTAAAGCAATGAAAACACCAGGGGGAGAAATTCTACGATTTATGAGGTTTGAAGCCGCCTTGTACTTGCAGGTCTGAAAGCCACCTTGTTCTTGCCAAAATGATCACCAAGGTGAAGAAAAACCCTAGGACAGTGTAAAATACCCTGCATAGTTCTGAATTTATCTTTGCAAGTTTGCAAATGAAACAACTTAAAACTTTGAAATCATAAAGGACTTTGCGTCGATAATTCAGAACCCACTCAAACCATTTGGGGGATCCTTCTCAACACTCGAGCTTATTAACAAAATCTCATTCAAAAAACAAATTCAAATCTTTTCTATTTTTAAAAGGTCACGCATGCATTACTGTAGGCACAACAAAATGATCAAAAATTTGACTCCCGCTTTCTTATTGAAAACAACGAAGACCTGAGGATACGCGAGAGCGACTCAAAGGAAAAGACTCAACTGACGCGACAATGCAAGAAAAGACAAAGAAAATAAAACTTAAAACTCAACTATTTATAGGGCACAACTCAAAACAAAATCAGTACCCTTGAAACAAAAGGGGTTTTTACTCTCTAAGTCTATCTACAGCTTTCAAAAACAACTTCAAGTAGCCTATGGGAGGGTCTAAACCAGCCTTCAATTCAGCAATACAAACATCCACACCCAGTAGGATTCATTTTAAACTTTCGAACTAAGAGCCTCACAATTATTCTAGTTGTCCCCACACATCTCCTTATCCATGCTGACTGGGGTCAATGTTGGTTATTGGCAAACCATAGATGGGATTTATGTTGTTGAGTGGTAATCTATTGCAGTCAGGGAGAGGTTTATCGATAGCTTTGGGATTTTCAAGTGGGGTGATGACCTTATTGTCAATCATGTCTTGAATTTCATGGCGAAGGTAAAAGCAACGGTCAGTATGGTGACCGTACTGGCTGATGGAATGTGCAATATTGGGTAGGGTCGTGTCTAGGTTGGAGAGGATAAGGGAGAGTGTAGACACCCCATTTTTAACCGTCCTTAAGACTTGGATGTCATCATTTGCGCACTCGATAATTGTGCTTGTTTGTGTTTATTTTGAGCGCCCGAAGTCCTCAGCGGAACGCCTTGTCTTTGAGCCTCTAAACCTTGTCTGTTTTGTGCTTGTTTTTGGACCAGGAGCTTGTTGCCTCCAGCCTGGAAGAGAGGGTGACCTGTCGGCCAGCCTTGGGATCTGTCGACCATGTCTTGTTCTTGTTGGCTACCAGTGGTGGCCGACGGCCATTGGGTACGAGAGGGGAAGGTCCTGAAATAAGCACCCCCGCTCGCCCGATCAAAGGATCGGCCTCTACTAAGCATGATATGTTGTTTTATAAACCTCATGTGTTCCTGTTTGATTATTAGCTAACTTACTATGTGATGCGCACAACACACAAGTATAGACTAAATCGCTCGATTTGGAACAAAACATCTTATGTTTGTTTTTTTGAAAATGGTTTGAAGATGCTACTCGCAAGTAGACTAAAACGCGGATTTGCCACCAAACAAGGTGGGCTTGAAACAACATGATTTGCCACCCTCAAGTGGGCTTAAAGCTCACATTTTGATAAATTGTTCCAATTCAAGTAATAAAGCCTTCATCCACGGGCATTCATGCAGTTAATCACTTAAGCAAATAGCCTCATGGCAAGCATGCTATCATGGCAACACTCACACACATGCAAGTATGCTAAAGCGTAAACACTTACAGTGTACTCCAAGCCAAAACAGAGAACTAGTTAGTAATCATACATGATCCTAACTATGTCAAAATGCCTAATGCAACACATGCAAAATGCAACTAAATAGGCTCGGCTATCTAAGATGGCATATGAATGCAACACTTGATAACATGCTTTGAAACACGTATTCAAGTAAGTGTATTGAAATACAATGCAGTTGGAATGATGCGTCGAGCCCGGTGCATGCAAGACAAATGAATAATGCAAACATGCAAACATAAGGTATGCTAATCGAAAATGACCATAAACTAACCATCGAAAGCGGTTAAGTAAAAGGGAGAAAGACGTGGGGTTGGAAGACATTCACACACACACGCACACTTATTACAACATTTGCCCTCTCGACGGAGGGTCCGAATGAATATGCTAACTAGCTATGCTAAGCTACTTATTACAAGTAAACTAATTAACTAACTCTAGCTAATTAATTATTACAATCCAAATTGAAACAAATAGCTATGCTAAGCTAATTAGAATATTACAAAACAAATCAAATGACTAGTTACACGAACTAAACATAAGCAATGAAATGGCCTCGCGGGCGAGGAGAGATGCATGCTCGTTTGGCACCATCCCGGAAATCCACTACCTTGCTTCTAGAAGCCTCTGTTTGCACATCTTTGGACCTCTGAAAATTTTGCCAACCTCCAGATTACTTCTATTTAATCTCAAGAACACCCTGATGGCTCATCGGCCATGGTTGGTGGGCATCGGCCAGTAATGGTGGCCGGTCGGCTGCTTTGGTGGCAGGTCGGCTACACTGATGGCCGGTCGGCCATTGCTTCCCTGAAATTCCTCCTTTTGCTGCAACAGAGAGCAAACAGAGGCATGACAGTGTATTTGCAAGGAAATGTATGTACTGCCACCCTCCTTATCATGTATCAAGCTCAAAGAAGCGTGGCACTTGGCTCTCAAGCCACCAACCAAGCATTTTCAATGCGTGGTGGCCAAAGAACCAAGCTTGTACAAGCTTAATAAATGCGTACATAAGACTCGAAAGGCCTCTACCCTATCATGCACAATCAAGAGGGACGGCGACTAAGAAATGTGACACGTTTCATCACTTTGAGTATGAAACGTCTCACATTCCTTGTGTTTGGATTAACATCCGATCCAAACACAAGCAATGCAAATAACATGCAAACACTTCATGTATAACATGCTAAGGGCCAAGTATAATGAAACTAGTGAAGGACACAACACTAGAGGCATGCAATACAATGCTCAAATGATCAAGCCAGCCATGAACAGAGCTTAATCATGCCAAAACAATGGCCTAAATATGCTGGGATTGAAGCTCAAAAGACTAGACAATCATGCACACAAGCAAGGTATAAGGCTCAACACTCAAAAACACTTAGAGAGTGAAAAATATGGAAGTGTGGCAAATATATATGCTCTGAAATAACGTGTCAAACGATGCCAAAACATGCAAATACCACATGCACCACATGTTAAAGGCCCCCAAACTCAAAGCTAGTCAAGGCCCTTTACACTACAACCATATTAAGCAATGCTCAAATGAGCCTAACCACTCAAAACAGATCTAAGGCAGGTCAAAACAGTAGCAAAAACATGCTAGACTCGCAGCATAGATGGCAAGAAAAATATGCTCATGTATTAGCTCACAAACAAGGCATAAAGGCACAACTCTTAAACACAATGAAAGAGCGATAAATATGAGAGTATGACAGAAGTTTATGCTCTGAAATTACATGAGAAGTGATGCCATATCACACAAACATCACAAATAAGGCATGCTAGGAGTTTCAAAACACAAAACTAGCAAAGCCAATTACACCGTAGCTATACAAAGCAAGCCTCAAGAGGCCAAGACCACTCAAAATGACTAAAGTATGCTAAAACAATGCCAAAAACATGATGGAGTGTAGCCAAAACAAGCTAGAATTATAGGCTAAGACATGAAGCATGTTAGGCTAGCAAGTAGGATTACACTACAAGTGTATGAAGCATGCAAGAGATGACCAAACCACCCAAAAACAGAGTTTAAGCATGTCCAAAAAGTCACAAAAACATGCTCAAACTAAGCCTCAAGAGGATAGAAACACATGCTCATTTGGTAGGCCAACAACACATGCTATCAAGACAAGAGGAGGGGGGGACTACCCCCTCTTATTTTGGACCTCAAAACAAGTTTTCTATCACTGAAATTCCTCTGGAATTCAGTGGTTAAAAGGCCAAAACAAGGTGATCTCAAAGGCTTTAAAAGAAGGCAAGAAGCTTAGCAAATAAGCCACTAAAGAGGGTGAAACACTCCTAACTCCAAAAACACTTTAAACTACCATTTTTAGCACTTAAAAATAGAGTTTGTTGTAGTTAACAACCAAGCCTAAAACAGCATGCAAAGGTGGCTAAACCAATGTACAAAAACAAGCTTTAAAAGGGAATATGCTCACCCTTGAAGCACAGCAGCAAAAGGACTTCAACTCTGAGCTAAAACCAGCTTTTTGAGTCCAAACAAAGCCTCCAAGAATCTCAGCAAAAGGGTAGTGATGTTTGGCCAAGAGGTTGTGTGCAAAAATGTGAAGAACACTCACTTTCAAGCAATATAGAGTTCTAGAGAGAGAGAGTCAAAATTGGTCTCTAAATTTTCTGAACCCTCTACAAGGGGGAAGGACCTCCCCTTATATAGAAATACAAGCCTCAAGCTTGTTTGACAAGCTTAGAGCTTGTTCCAATCCCTCCATACACGTGTATGGAGGATGGCCTCAATGCCCAACAGATGGAACAGCTGGTACCAAAAATATCTGCAAAAGTAGAAAAAAAGGCTTCGGCCAACACATGTGGCCGACCGGCCACCACTGATGGCCGATGGGCATAAGGCCTGGCCGATGGGCTGTAGGGCTAGCCAACAGGCCACCCTCTTCTCTCAGAAACAAAGCTACAAGCTCTTGGTACGCAACCAAGCACAAAACAAACAAGTTAAAAGGTCCGAAGGCGAGGCACTCCACCAAGACCTTCAGGTACTCAAAACGAACATGGATATGGATAATCATCGAGTGTTCAAACGATGATGTCCAAGTCTTGAGTACGGTCAAAAATGGGGTGTCTACAGTTGCTTCAACCTCTTGGGTGGTCATCTTAATTTGGGTATTGTAAGAATACTGATTGACAAGCGCCTCAGCTAAATCTTCCAGTTTTGCGTCACTTTATCCTCCAACTTGGCGTACCAAGTGGCTGCTACACCCGACAGGGTTCTTCCATGCAGAGAGAGTTTCTGAGGTTTAGTCAGACCCATCGGTTTCAGGACATCCAAGAAAAGCCGGATATGTACCATAGGATCTCCAGACCCGTCGAAATGATCAATGTGTGGCATTTTGAATCTATCTGGGTGTTGTATAGAAAACTCGGTATACCCATCCTCAATGTAGGGAATGGAGTTAATTCCCTGTGCCTTTTTGATTTGCTTCTCAAGGTTAGCAATTTTTAACAAGGTTGGGTCGAGATCATTAATATCAAGGGGAAAAAGCCCCTCATTAGGTTGCACCAGCGGTCTGAAAACTCGAGCTTGAGCCAACCCTTCTTAAGAATCTGGACCCTGCAAATCTTCAGCTGGTGGAGGTGGGTCAAAGTTCGGCTGGGTACCCGAGACTGGATGTGTAGTAGATGCTCCAAATGGGCATTGCATTTCGGCACTAGTCTTATCCTACATGGTAATTCCCTAGTTTAGGGTTGTTAACGTGGCCACAACTTCTTCTGGACTCTAAGCCATCACGGGTCTGTTGAGTTGGCAATCAGGGAAATGGATGAGTGTAGGCTGAGAGCTGACTAAGAAGGATTTTGACCCGATTATACTTGATGTATCTAAACTGGATTAGTCTAGACGGGTTCGACTGGATTGGGCTTTTTAGAATGGGTCTTTTGGCATTGGATGGATCTTTGTTGAGTTGGCCTTTGGGAATCAGATGGATTGGACCTTTGATGGGTGAGTGCTTTCTGGGATTGGATGGATTGTGATAGGTTAAGGCTTTTCGGGTCAGATTGGGCTTGGCCATTGCTAAGTTGGGTACTGCTCCTTCTTTGGCTTAGATAAAATCTAGCATTAAAAACAATTGCCCCATCAGATTGGGATACTGGGTATGCTGGTTAAAACAAAGCAAGATACAATTTTTAGCCCTGGTTTTGGTCTTGCTAAAAATTCATCCATATCAAACACAAACCCTTTGATTTTGACCCAAATTCTGATTCTGATATGACCCTCAATTTTGAAAAGAATCGCCTCAAGATTAAGACTCTTCCAAGATTGTATCACACATTTCCAAAGATTTCACATTTTGCACAAAAGCACTCAAAACACCCCTACGAGAGGTTAGGGTTTCCATGTCCTAGCTTTTGGAGTGATCTACATCTTCACTACTCAAACAAGTGGTTTCACAAAATCCTGTATACGGTTGAGCATCTTGTCCTAGGTTGGAATAGTCACTGTGGCTTTACTATGTGTAGCTAGGCCAAATGGTCAGAAGGGGTACCTCAGCAAGATTACCTAATATATCTCTCACAGCTAACATCGAGAAGTGAAAGGAGGATCAAGCGGTACGACATTAATCCAGATCCAAAGGTTGTGTTTCCAACATGGAAGAGCCCATGACTGGCCAGCCTTTTGGCAAGCTTTTTAGGTAAGCCTCTAGCAAGCCATCTAGGAATAACAGATGGAAAACACAGTGACTTATGAGTACCATGTGAATTCAATGCAAAGAACATATAAGTGTAGATAAAATTTCACATCATGAATTTCAAGTCAAGTTCACTATTTCCCTAGTAGAGTAGCCAGAAACTGTAGCTCACTTTTCGTGCTCCTTTCAGATACGACTAGCTCTACAGTTCGGACTCTTGTGGTTCTGAATTTGATTTCACAAGTGCAATGTGAAACAGTGAAAACACAAAGAGTCCAAATCCGACAATTCTTTTGGAAAATCGATTTGAATCAAAAATGCCAAAAATGGACTGCTTTGCTAGATTACGGAGTCACCACCTAAATATTTTTCGAAAATTTAGGAAACTCGAGACTCATGCCAAAAGCCACTTATCTGTCATCACCAAAGTGTCTCAGCTCGGGAACTTAGGTACGAGAGGGGAAGGTCATAAATTGAGCACCCCACTCACCCGATCAAAGATTGGCCTCTACTAATCATGATGTGATTGTTTTTTGCATTAGATGCTCTTGTTCCGATTATTAGACTAACATTACTATGTGTTACACACAAGTATAGACTAATTTGCAAAAGTTAGAACGCTTGGATTTTATGTTTGTTTGAAAATTGTTTTGATACGCATCTGTAGACACCCCATTTTTGACGGCCCTTACGACTTGGATGTCATCGCATGCACACCCAATGATAAGTCTATTTGCTTGTCAAGCGCTCGAAGTCCTCAGTGGAATGCCATAACTTTGAGCCTTTCAAATCCTGCACCCCTGTTGCCTTTGTTTTTAAGCCAAGCCCTGGTTCTTTCAGCTTGCAACCCTTGGTGGCCTGCCAGCTACCTTTTTGGGCTGCTGGCCATCACTCTTGGTTGCCGGGCACTAATATGGCCTACCAGCCACCAGTTTCTTTTGCAAATATTTTGTGACAGCTATGCCAACTGTTTGCACAGATGCTTGCATCTGCACCCACATGTAGGGCTGGATGTTCTTGAAGGGAATTCATGTTTTCTATATATAGAGGGCCTCCCTCTCATGTTTTAAGGTTAGAAAAATTTTGGAGCAAAATTTTTCTTCTCTTTCTACAATTCTCTCTCTCTCTCTCTCTCTTCCAAATTTCTACACTTTAGCCTACAAATCCTTAACTTTTGCCTATACACCCTTAACCAAACCTTCTCATCTTTGAGCTGAGGTACTTTTGAGCTTGGTTTGGGCTCTTGAAGGGTGTGTTGTCTTAATTTGTTGGCTAGAATTGGTTTTCTCTTCAAGAGGTATAAGGCTTTGCTTGTTGCTTTGTTTTATTTGCTATTATTCTTGCTATTTTCCAACTATTTTTGGGCTATAAAAACTCTGTACTTTTGGGCTGAAGCTTGGGTTTTAAGGCTATTAAAGATTGAGGGGTGATTCATCCTTCTTTGCACATTGTTCTAGAGGCCTTCATCCTTGTGTTTCCCATCCTTTTACTATCTTTTTTTGAGCTTTTAAACACTGTTTTTCAGAGTTATTTTAGTGGCCAAAATCATGTTTTGAAGTTCAAATTTTGAGGGGTTAGCCTCCCCTCCTTGCGTCTTGCTTACTAGCCTAGCTTGTGCTATGTTTTAACATATTAATCTAGTTATTTTTGTCTTAATTCCAGCATGTTTTAGGACTATTTTTAGACTATTTTAGCACTATTTTTGGTTCAATGTTGCATTTGAGCTTTGTTTTGCATGCTTGTAGTGTAATTGCCCTCACGAGTTTAGTGTTTTAGGCCTTAGACACCATCTTATTTGAGTTGATTGTATTTATTTATGGCTTTCCATACTTGTGATCACTCTTAATCACCTCTACAACCTCCCTCCTTTCTTAGCTTTTGTTTTGCTATGAAAGTGGTTCAAACAACTTGTTTGTTTAAAGTATGAGATTGAGATATCATGCTTAATGGTTTAATCTCTTTGGGGGTTCATTACCAACGGTATGATGTCTCTTCATGCCCAAGACAACACTTGGTTTGAGCCTTCTTTCCATTTAGAGGATTTAAACTCACCATTGGACTTAATGACTTAAAGAATGGATGGTAATTTAAAATGGAGTAATTAAAATTGAGGCTAAAATGGTGCAAGATAATAAAAAGTATTATGTTCAATAGGATGTTAATTGAACGCATGGAAGCTTGAGGCATTTCATACTCATTAGTGATGAAATGGTTCAAGTTTCCAAGGTCACCACTTCCCTTGATCAATTCATGAAAGAGAGAAGGTTGGAGTCTTATTTTCTTGCATTTATTGAAATTGCACACTTTGAGCCATCATGTAATGAAATTGCTTGAGTTGATGGTTTGTGGACCAAGTTTACTACTCCTTTGATTTGTTCATGAAAAGGAGAGGTGAGTTGTGCAAACAAACCCTTGAAAATACCTTATGCATGCTCTGTTTGTTCTCTATTACAGTAAGATGAACAAGGCAGCAGTGGCCAGCAAGTCACTTTCCATGGCCGGCCGGCTATCATTGGTGGTCAGTAGACCTCACTACTAGCTGGCCGGCCACTAATGCAAAATTCAACAGTGTGTTCTTTGAACAGAGCAGAGTAGAGTTATTCTGGAAATGGACAAAGGTGTTAGTGTTCTATTGTGCAACAGAGGCTCTCTGGAAACAAAACAGTGGCTTTTCGAGTGCAAACCGAGCACGTGCATGAGCATTCTTCGCATATCGAGCCTATTTAATTTAAATATTTAGCTTAAATATTTGTTGTAATTAATTAGTTGTAGCTAGTTAATTTTGTAGGGTGTTGTATTTAATTAATTAGTTAACTAGTTATTCGATTTCGCTTTGTAATTGTTTTAGTTAACTAGAATAGTTAATTCATTTATTGTAATAATTAACTTAGCTTTTATTAGTTAGTTAATTAGCTAGTTAGTTCATTTGGACTCTCCTTTGTGAGAGTGCAATGTAATAATGTGTATCTCTTCTAACCCCACGTCTTTCTCACTTTTATTTACTAGCTTATGATGGTTAGTTTAGCGACATCATGTTTCAATTAAAATTCTTTATGTTCGCATTCACTTGTATTGCATGCACCAGGGCTCGGTTCATCATTCTACTTACATTGTTAGTTTAATACTTCTTTGAATACGTGCTTAGACCGCATGCTATTTCATTGCTTCACATGCCATGATTAAGTAGCCGAGCCTATTAATTGCATATCGCATGTATTACATTAGTCATATTACATAAGTTATGATCATGCATTTTCCTAACTCATTTCTCTTTTGGCTTGGAGTACTAGGTGAACCTTTACTCGCTTTAGCATATTGCATGCGTGTGATTGTTGCCATGTCTAGCATGCTTGCCATGAGGCTAATTGCTTAAGTGATAAACTGCTTGAATGCTTGTGGATGGAGGCTAATTGCTTGAATTGGAATAATTTGAATAATGTTTATATGCGATCACTTTTTCAAGTGATACATATTCGAAACAATTTTAAAAAACAAACATGAATCAAGGGTTCCAATTTTTACAAGCTAGTCTATACTTGTGTGTGCACATCACATAGTAATGCTACCCAAATAAACCGGAACAAGAGCATATAATGTACATAAGATTCATATGGGCGAGTGTGGGTGCTTAATTCATTCATGACCTTCCCCTCTCATACCTAGGTTCCCGAGTCGAAACAATCTTGGTGATGACGGACACATGGCCTTTGGCACGAGTCATGGGTTTCCTAAATTTCCCCAAAACAAAATATTTAGGTGGCGACTCTGTATCTGGCAAAGCAGTCCATTTTTGGCAATTTGATTCAAAATCAATTTTCCAAAAGATTTGCCGAATTTGGACTCTTTGGTGATTATCCATTTCACATTGCACTTGTGAGATCATATTCAGAACCGCGGGAGTCCGACACTGTAGGGCTTATTTCATCTTCCGAAAGGGGGCGCGAAAAAGTCGAGCCACAGTGTCACTTAAAAAAGTTAGTTTGTATGTACATTAATCAATTTATCCTAATTTTCACAATTAGCCTCCATCCACAGGCATTCAAGAAATAGATCAAGTAACCACTTGGCCTCATGGTATTATGCTTGGCATGGCAACAATCACACTAATGCAGTATGCTAAAACATTAAGTGCTCACCTAGTACTTCGAGCCAAGCCAAATAAAGAAAAATGATTAGAAAATATGCATGTTCCTAACTAATGCAATATGACTAATGCAATCGTAGACACCCCATTTTTGACCGACCTTAAGACTTAGACGTCGTCGTTTGAGTGCTCGATGATTGTGCATGTTTGTGCTCGTTTCGAGTTTCCGGGATTTTCGGCTGAGTGCCTTGCTTCCGGGCCTCTGAACTCTTTGTGTTTTGGCTCAGTTTGTGGACCAAGCCTTGTTGACCTTGCTTGGAGAGAGAGAGAGGTCCGTAGACCACTTTTTGTGGTCGTAGACCACTTTTCCCTCTGGTAGGCCAGTTTCTAGTTTTCGGAGCCTTCGGCCGAGCGCCTTGTCTTGCTTCCCTTTTGGTTTGGTTTGGTTTGGTTTTGAACCAAACCTTGTTTTCCTTTCCCTGAAGGGAGGAAAAGGTCTGTAGACCACCTTTTTGTGGTCGTAGACCACTTTTTCCTCTTGGAGACTAGTTTTCGGTTTTCGGAGCCTTCGATCGCGCGCCTTGTCTCCGGACCGCTTAACGTTCTCCTCTTGGCCCGGTTTTCGAACCATGCCTTGTCGCCTTGGTCTAGAGGGACACTGAGGTCTGGGAGACCACTTTTTGTGGTTGTAGACCACTTTTCCCTCGTAGACCACTTTTGGTGCCCGTAGACTAGTTTTCAAGGCTTCCGGCTGCTCGCTTTGTCCCCCGGACTCTCGTCTTGTATCCTTTTTAGTTTGTTTTTGCCACAAACCTTGTTTTCCTTACTTGGAGGGTGGAATAAGGGTTGGAGACCAGTTTCTCTCCCCATAGACCACTTTTCTTCCCCGCCAGCCAGTTTTCTTCCCTGTAGGCCACTTTTAGTGGTCTACAAGTGGTTTGCAGCTGGGAAAAGTGGTCTCCCACCATGCCACCACCTTGCTTTCCTTGTTCAAACCATTCCTCCCCCTGGCCGACCACTTTTCTTTCTGGCAGACCACTTTCACTGGTTGGCCGACCAGTGTAGGTAGCTGGCCGACCACTTCAAGTGGTCGGTAGCTTTCCTGCACCTTTCTGAAGATCGTTTGGTGCCAGCTGTGACAGTTGGAAGGCGCAGAAACCATCCTTCATACACGTATGGAGGGATGGCTTGGAGCCCTTAGCTTCTTCAACAAGCTTGTTGCATTCTTTTTCTATATAAAGGAGCCTCCTCCCTCTTCTCCAGGTTCAGAATTTTGGCATTGAGCTATAGATACACACCTATCTCTATATTTTCTCCTTCCCTCTTGTTTTGTGCTTAAAAGTCCTTTTTCTTCTTACTTTTGCACACAAACACATAGTGAAACACCACCCTTTTGTTGCTAAGGCACTTAGAAGCTGATTTTGGTGTTTTTGGATTGGTTTGAGCTCAAAAAGGTTGCTGGAGTTGCAGTTTTGAAGTGGTTCTACAAGGGTAAGTTTCTAACCCCTTAAACCTTGGTTTTTGTTTAAGCTTTTGGCCCTATTTTCATGCTGATTTAGGCCTAACTTTTAACTACAAAAATTTCTGATTTTTCATGCTTGAAATGTTTGTTTAAGGCCTTGTTGGTGTTGGGGGTGGTCTACCCCCTCCTGTGCCTTGTTTGGCCTTGGTTTTGTGCTATACTTTTAAGCTATTGGGACCACCTCCTTTTGGCCTTCTCATCACTGAAACTCAGAGGAATTTTAGTAGTGGAAGGTAGTTTTGAGGTCCCAAATAGGAGGGGGTCATCCCCTCTCCTTGTATTTTGTGTGCTTGCCCTATTGGCCTCATGTTTGAGCATGTTTGTTAAGCTTGTGTTGGCTTGGTCTCAGCCTACTTTTGGTATTATTTTGACATGGCATACCTCTGTTTTAGCTTGGTTGAGTCATCACTTGCATGTATTCTACACTTGTAGTGTAATCTTGCATGTTAGCCTAACATGCATCATGCTTTTGGACCATTATTCTAACATGTTTTGGCTTAACTCCAAGAAGCTTTTGGCCATGTTTTACCATGCTTAAGGTCTGATTTATGTTGTTTTGATCATGCATGCCATACTTTGTATAGCCATAGTGCATTCTAGCTCACTAGCTTTGAGTTTCCAAGCCACTAGCATGCATTGCTTGGGCTATTTGCATGATTTGGCATCATTTGTTATTTGATTTCAGTACGTGTAGTGTGGCCATACACTCACATCTTTCACTCTTTCAATGCATTGGAGGGTTCATGTTTTATGCCTTAAATATGAGCCATTGTGTATGCCATCATGCCTAGGCTTTTGGGCCACCATTTCAGTGTGTTTTGGGTGTTGTTTTGCCATGATACAACTCTGTTTTTGGTTGGTTAGAGCATCCCTCATTTGCTTCTTACGCTTGTAGTGTAAGTCCTCTTTGCTAGCTTTGCATACCTAATGAGTGAGCTTGTTATTCTTGCATGTGTTGACTTGGTCTTAGCCCATTTTTGATGTTATTTTGCCATATCATAACTCTGATTTTTGTTGGTGGAGTCACCTCATGCTTGGTTTTGGTAGATGCAGTGTAATCCTCCATATTGGCCCTGCATATTCCATGCTTCATGCCTTCATGCTAGCTTGTTTTGGCTCTGATCCATACATATTTTAGCATCATTTTGACATACTCTAGGACTGTTTTGGGTTGCCTTGGCCATATGCTTCATGTATTGCATAGCTATAGTGCAAGTGCCTATGCTAGTTTCAAGCTTTGAGTCTCCTAGCATGCTTCATTTGTAACATGTGCATGATTTGGCATCATTTTACATGTTATTTCAGAGCATATAGCATTGCCACGTTCCCATTTCTTTCACCCTTTGAGTGCCTCTAAAGGTCATGCCATTGTTGTCTTGTTTGTGGCCTAGCTTGTATGCATGCATGCCTAGACCTTTGAGCTCCCCTCTTAGCATGTTTTGGTCTTGGTTTTGACCTATTTGAGCTCTGTTTGTGGCTGGTTCATCCATTTGTGCCATCCATTGCATGCCTCTTGTGTAGTCCCATTCACTAGCTTTCATGCTTAAAGGCTCCTGCATGCCATACTTGTGTTGTTTGAGTGGTTTGGCGCTATTTCACATGATATTTCAGTGCATATAGTGTTGTCACACTTCCATGTTTGTCACTTCTTTATCATGTTTGAGAGTGGTGTTGTTATGCTTAGTTGATGGGCCCTCACATGAGCATGTGTTCTTGCCCCTTTTGTGCCTTAGTTTTGATGCATTTTGGCCACTGTTTTGGGCATGATTGAGGTCTGTCCATATTCGGTTTAAGTCCATTGAGCATGTTTGTTTGCGTGTTGTTCGCATGTTGTTACATTCCATGTTGTTTGCATGTGCATGCATTGCATAGTGTATGCATGCTTTGCATTGTGTTTGGAATTTCATGCATGCCATCCTAGCATTGGTAGAATAGCATTTTGTATGCTTGTTGCATTGCATTATGTTGTTGCATGCTTGTTTCATTGCATTATGTGGTTGCATGCTCATGTTGTTTCCATTATACTTGCCATGCTCATGTTGCATTGCATTGTATTTCTATATGCATGCATTGCATTGTGTTTGGATAGGGTGTTAGTCCAAACACGAGAAACGAGGGACGTTTCATACTTGAAGTGATGAAACGTGCCTCATTTCTCGGTCGTCGACCCTCTTGATCATGCATGATAGAGGTTAAGGCTTTATGTGTTATTTGTGCATTCATTTACATTGAATTGTGCAATCTTGACATCTCGGCCATCGTGCATTGCGATGCTCGGTTAGTGGCCCAAGATTCGAGAACCGCACTCTCTTGAGATCATGAAATGATAGGGAGGGTGGTTGTGTACACATATCTTGCAAATACATTGTCATGCCCCTTTTTGTTCTCTGTTGCAGCAAACTGGAAGTGTGCAGGATTTTCTGGTCGGCAGACTAGAAAAAGTAGCTGGCCGACCACTTTTTCTGGTCTGCAGCAAAGGTAAGTGGTCGGCAGGTGGTTGGAAACACCAATAAGTGGTCGGCCATGTCCCTGGAGGTTCCCATGATGGAGTAGAAGCTACCCTGAAGTTTGTGCAGTGATCTGAAATCAATTGCAAATAGAGGCAAGTTGGGGCATCGTGATGGATTTCCAAACGAGGCGACCGAGCATGCATGCGCTTCTCGCTCCGAGGCCCTTTCTAATTGCTTTACTTTTAGTTAACTTGTTAGTTAATTAGTTTTGTTTTGTAATAATTAGTTTAATTAGCTTAGATTAGCTAGTTAGCTTATTATTCGGACCCTCCGTCGAGAGGGCGAATTTTGTAATAAGTGTGCGTGTGTGTGTGAATGTCTTCCAACCCCACATCTTTCTCCCTTTTATTTACCAACTTTTGATGGTTAGTTTTAGGGCATATTTCAATTAGCATCCTTATGCTTCGCATGCGTGCATTCTTCATCTGTTTTGCATACACCGGACTCGGCGCATCATACAAATTGCATTGTATTTCAATACCAATTTGAATACATGTGTCAATTGTTGCATTCATATGCCATCTTAGAATAGCCGAGCCTATTGTAGCTGTATTTTTGCATGTGTTGCATTAGGCATTGTTAACATAGTTAGGATCATGCATTGATTACTAACTAGCTTTTGTTTTGGCTCGGAGTACTAGGTAAGTGTTTACGCTTTAGCATACTTCATGAGATGTGTATGTTGCTATGTATAGCATGCTTGCCATGAGGCTAACTGCTTAAATAATATAACTGCATGAATGCCTATGGATGAAGGCTTCATTGCTTGAATTGGAACAATTCATCAAAATGCGAGTTTTAAGCCCACTTGAAGTGGCAAATCATCATGTTTTCTAAGCCCACTTGAGGGTGGCAAAATCCGCGTCTTAGCCTACTTGCGAGTAGGAACTTCAAACCATTTTCGAAAAACAAACATGAGATGTTTTGTTCCAATTTGAGTGATTTAGTCTATACTTGTATGCTGTGCGCATCACGTAGTAAAACTAGCTAATAACCGGAATAAGAACACATGTGTTTTCAAAAACAACATATCATGTTAGTAAAGGCCGATCCTTCGATCGAGCGAGCGGGGGTGCTCATTTCAGGACCTTCCCCTCTTGTACCCAAGTTCCCGAGCCGAGGCAACTTTGGTGATGACGAATACGTGGCCTTAGGCACGAGTTAGGGTTTCCTAAATTTCCCAAAAATAAAATATTTAGGTGGCGACTCTGAAATCTAGCAAAGCAGTCCATGTTTGGCGCTTTTTGATTAAAATCGATTTTCCAAAACGATTTGTCGGATTTGGACTCTTTGGTGATTTATCAGTCTCACATTACGCTTTGTGAGATTAGATTCAGAACCGTGACATGAGTCCGAACTGTAGTAGCTAAGAACAACGATTTACACCCTTGCGCGCGGAGCGGAGTTCCGAGCGGTCTACAGCAACGCACACATTTATGCAATACTTAGGTTCGGCTATGAACATGGTATATGATCCAATTCAAGACATGTGATAAATCACGTTTTCAAGCAATGAAATCGAAATTAACATTGGTTAGTATGATGAGCCGAACCCGATGTATATGAAACGAGTGCATGCAAACATGGGAATGCTAAGTAAATATGATACTCTACGTTACCATTATAAGCATGATGCTCTACGCTACTATTATAAGCAGGTAAATAAAAGGGAGAAAGACGTGGGGTTGGAAGACATACAATTTATTACATGTTAGCCCTTGCACAAAACGGTCTGAATAAGTGTCCGAATGTCCGACTTTAAACTAATTATTACAACACCAAACAAATGAATTTACTTTAACTAAACTAACTAACTAGCTAAGTCATTACAACAATAAGGATATAAAAATGAGTGCTGAACTAGTAGTCTAAGTTAACTAACTGTACAATTATAACTAAACAAGTAATTACAACAATAATTAATTACAACAATCAATAATTAATTACAATACTAATTCAAACAACAATGAGGCACGACGATTGCATGCGGACGCCCAGAAGTTCCTCTATCTACCCAGGTTACTCTGTTCTACCCCAGTCATTACCCTCTGTTTCTGTAAAAAAAAAAAAGCCACTATTTATCGAGCATTGGGAGCCGGCCAGCAACCAATGAGATCTGGCCGGGCCGAAATAGTGCCAGTCGGCACTAAATTTCAAGCAAAAATTCATTTTGTGCTCTAAGGTGAGAACAGTGTAGACAGAGCCTTTCTAGGCTCTATTTGTCCCTTTTGCCCCTCTCTATCATGGAAAGCCTCGGGAAAAGGACGAAGCCATTTCCAAAACCATCAATGAGCAAGTTGCTTGCTTGATGTCAGACACTTTTGGACTAGAATTAATAAATGTAATGAACAACAACCAACCCTCTCTCCTATCATGGAATGAACTCAAAGAGGGAGGTAGAGACACTTCAAGATTCATCAAAACATCATGAATTGACGTATGACAACCCTTGACACAATGGATTCGGCATAACGTCCGGCCGAACCCAAGCAACCTTATTCATTTTGTTTATGTTGGTTGGTCCAATTTTAGGCCAATTACATTAGTCTTGTCATTCTTTAATCAATTTGTCCAAAATGATGGTTAAGTCCACTAAATGAGAAGAAATGTCAAGCGAGAAGTAATTCGAAGTATGAAAGAAGGATTATGCCTTGACAATGAACCTCCGAAGAGATTAAGCCATTGAGCATAGATCTCATTCTCATGCCTTGAATAACAATCGATCGGTTGAAATAACTCTCAAACAAAATAAGAAAAGAGGGAGATTGCAGAAATGATTGTGAGATTGATTATTAACATGAGACTCTTTACATGAAAATTAAACAAAGAAAAGCTATCAACTTGAATGGCTCGGTGTCTAAGGCTTAAGCAACCGAAGTCATGAGGACTCACAACACAACAAGTATGATATTCAAAGCATAAACTATTTAAATGAATTAAACAACCCATAACAGCCCCTAAAATGTATTTAAAAAAAAAAAGAAAAAAAAAAGTAGTTAAAAGCAAGAGAAAGTAAGTAAAAAGAGTAAAGAAAAAGTTATGGAACAAAGCCTAAGGAGGGGTGGCTAATCCCTCCATTTTTGCAATTTTAAATCACATATTTCAGCCCCAAAACAGTCCAAGAACAGTCCTAAAACAGCCCAAAAACAGTGGCTAAAAGTGTGTTTAAAGAGCACAAAAAGATAGACAAAAGCAAAAGATATAAAGCTAGTAAGCCAAATCAAGGAGAGGTGGCTAACCCCTTCACTTTTGAGACTTTTAAACCATGTTTTTTCGCCTTTTTAAACTCTGAAAATCAGCATACAAAGACAAGAAAAATAGAGGAAAAGAGTAGAAGAAGCTTAAAGAAGAAGGTGCAAAGTTATACCTTTTGAAAGAGGGTAAGCTTTTAGTTAACAAACTTGATTCCAACATCCTCAAGTCTATGAAATATGGTTTGAAACTATAGCAAAAAGCTTCAAGAACAAGCTCTAATGGTATATGTATTGTGTATGTATAGTTAAAGAAGATTAGAGGGTCAAATGAGAAAAGAAGATGGAATGAGGTTTTTTGAGCTCTTCAAAGCTTTTGGAATTTTTGCTAACCCCCAATTCTAAATGCAGGGGCTCTATTTATAGAATTTGAGCCAATTGGTGAAAAATATCTTCAAAAAAGGCCAGCTGTCTGTTTATCGCCATTGAGAGCCAACCAACACTATTGAGAGCCGGCCAGCACCCAAAACAGTCGGTCAGACCCAAAAATGCAAGGCCATTTCTAAAAAGGAATTCTAGACAAATTTTTATTGAAAGTCGGCCGGCACTAAATGAAAGCCGACCGGATCTAAATGGAGCCAGCCGAATCAAAAAATCTGCATTTCAGGCCCGAATTCAAACTAGCATATCTCCCTCATTCGGACTCGATTTTAGGTGATTCTTGAGTCTAAATAGAAGCCCCAGAAGTCTAGTTTCCAATGGTGGTGGCGTCACATCTAAATTCTAAGTGTGTGGAGAGATATACCTAATTTAGTGGAGGCTTCTTATTTATAACTTAACGTATTGATGCCCAATGTCTTCCCTAACTAGTTTTCTTCCATCTCCTCCAATTTTCTTCAACTCCAAACCTATAAATAAGAGGTTTTAAATATTTTTCAATGATTTCACCTCTCTTTAATTTATTTCCACTTTGTCCTTGCTCGGTTTACGAAAAAGTGCAATATTTTACGAAATGCGAGCCTTGGAACATCATAGAGGCATTTAAAAAAAAAAAATTTAAAAAGAGGGTTTTAAGGTCTAAAATAGTTTTGGTCAAAATGGGGTGTAAGGTTTGGGATTATAGCTTGAATCCAAATTTCTTTGTCGAGAATTCAAAAGATTCCACAATGTAACTTTCATCATCGGGTGTTCGGGATAAAGCGCCCAAGTCTTAAGGGCGATCAAAAATGGGGTGTCTACATTTGGCCACGAATCTTATTTTGGGTCCTCTGTTGGCGGGCGTATAGTCATCCAGTTTTGGGCACTTCTCTACGATGTGCTGGGTTATTTGGTTTTGGAAGCTTTTTGGCTATGGGTGTGTTCAAATATAGGAGTCTGCTCGATAAAGAAGAGGTTGGTAGTCTCAGATTTATGAGGGCTCTTGGGTATAAGTGGTTGAGGATTAGGAGGTTGTATGAGGCATGGGTCTTTGGGATCGGCCATGGGTGGTGTTTTTTCGGCCATGCATAGAGGCCAAGGGAGGTGTTTAATCATGGGAGCTTTTAGGCCTTGGAAGTGGTTTTTCAGTGTCAGCTGGTTCAGTCAAGGGAGGTGTTCGTCAGGTGGGAGAAGGGGTTTTCGGATATAGGTGGTTCCTTTTAGTGGTTTAACAGGTGGAAGAGGTCTGGTTTTCGGCCATGGGTGTGGTTTCAGCCAAGGTTTTTTAGTCTAAGGAGTTTTTCGATCATGGAAATGGGTGGTTCTTGACTATTGGTAGTTGTCAGCCAGTGGAAGCGTGGTCTTTAGTGGCAATGGAGTCTCAACAGAAGAAGATTAAGGACCGTATGTATTTGGCGGCTAAGAACACGTTGGAGACATGGCTTGAGGCATAGGCGACAATAGTTGTGATAGTCAAAAAATTAGTGTTTGCTATGGATTTGGGTGTTTTAGCTTTGGGTTGCGGGTTGATTTTTGAGGATTCAAGTATTTTTTTTTTTTGTAGTTAAGTCCTTCTAAACATTTTTATTCTTTACTAGGTTGTTTTGTTCTTGCTTTGTTTTTTCTTCTCTTAAAAACAAAAACAAAAATAAAATAAATAAAATCGTGAGGTCAAGGGATTGATTGTATGGATGCTAGTAGTAGTAGTAGGGGTATTTCCAAATCTCTCTCAATGCATTGCATCTTCTTCTTCCTTTAATTTCATGTTATTAATGAAATTTTTACTTTGCTGATTAAAAGAAAAAAAATAAAATAACCCTCGTATCATATTCATTTAAATTCAACATCATGCATTTAAATTGGAAAATGATATACATACAAAATTTATAACAAAAGCAATATAGTAGTAGTGCTTGTGAAATTATGAGGAAAATAGTGGATGTTTTCATTAGAAATGAAAGTACCAAAATTTGTCACGTCATTTTGTATGAAAATGACGTGTAAATTCTACTGATATATCATTACTCATTTATATTCTATGCTTTTTCTTATATATATATTTTTTTGGATACATCATTTTTGCCATTGTCACGACCCAAACCTGCCCTTATAGGTTTAGCGTCGTAACCGGCCAGTAATCCTAAGATTACCAAAGGTCTCTGAAACAGATTAGCAAAATAAGGGGCTAAGGAAAGAAAATATCAAGAATATAATTGTCTAATAAGTTGTGCTGACTTTTATGAGACATAAATTTTAAACTTAAATATAATAAACGTCACATACACATTCACAACACAATGGTTACAGAACTCATCCACAAAAGACTTTCAGGAACCTCTACGTGAGGCACTTAGGTTGGCTGACAAAACAGAAGTCCAGATAGGTGCCATTAGGCTCGATCTTGCACTTACTCACCTATATATATATATATATATAAACAGTGAATAACATTAAAATAAAGTGATTAGTGAATGAATTCCAAACATTTCATAATTGTAAAACAGATCATAACATAATCATTATCATATCTGAACATAATAATGGTACATCCAACAGAACATAACCTATCGTCTTCCGACTAGAGTAATCGGTCCCGAACACCAATTATCAAACATAACACCACTTTGTCAAGTGGTTAGTGAGATCTCGTAATCACATATATGTCATGGACCCTCATTAACATGTTGTCCCCCATGACTTGAGACTTCTTTTAGATGCCATAATAGATTCACATAAGACATTCATTCACTGAAACAAAATATCATTTCAGAAATCATAACTTATCAATTAACATTTCGAATATAATTCATATGAACATATCTTTACAATAACGTTACTCACAGTGAGCTGCCAGAAACGCTTGATCGATCTTCAAATCTTAACCTACAATCACAAACATACATATCACAAAACATGTCTTATTATTACACATTCATATGGCCATCATGGCTTAGCTTTCCTCCCCATTCAGCTTGTTACTATAACTTGTCCATGTTGATCTATTGTGAAATCTCTAGGCCATCTAAATCCCGAGAATGGTTATTGTTCCTGACCAAATAGTCTTGATGATGTAAGAGCCTATCCAATTGGGTCTGAATTTGCCCCTAGTGTCGCAAATAAAAACTCGATTGTCCTTTAGCAATAAATTTTCTTCTTTCAGATTCTGGGATTAGGCTTTTTTTATCGATCTCCATTGGCTTGAGAAATGATCCAGTTTTGAATCTTCGAGCATATCTAACATTTTTGCCCCTAGTTCAAGGGCTGCTTCTAATCCAGCTATGCAAGCTTCCTTCGAGCACATCTGACCTTATTGCTCCTAGTTCAAGGGTTGCTTCAAATCCGACCATGCAAACCTCATATTTTGGTTGACCATTGAACATTCTAAATCAAAGTTTGAAAGCAAAAGCGTCGAGTCTCGAGGCCGAGAGTGATCCTTTGCTGTACAATCTCAAGATCAATTCCAAGCATGTCATTGTAGGACCACGCAAAACATTTTTTGAAATCTTTTAATAAAGCGACTAGTCGCTCATGCTCTTCTGAAAACAATGTAGAACCAATCTAGATCAAGCCAGGATCCTTCTCAGTACTCACATTAACAGACATGATCTCATTCATTAAGGACTTAGTAAGCCTCTCTTCCTCTTAGTCAATCAATTTTTTTGCAAATCCTGAGGAATTCCTTCCTCTTTGTTTTCTTTACAATTTTGGAAACAAGTTTGAAAAACTTTGGTCAATGCAATGATTTAAAGGCACAGACAAGTAAGTGGAAATTATGCCATTTCATTCAGAACTTCTGGCTCAACTGGCTCAATGATAAAAACAGACTTAAAAGAAAAAGTGTAAAAGACAAACACAAAACAAGAAAGTGATGTCTGAGTTAACACCCCCAAAATCACCAAAACATGACCAACTCAACACCCAGTTCAAAAAGTTAAAACAAACAACATTTTCAAATTGCTAAAATCAGTGCGTGCCATCTACCATGTTCGAAGTAAAATGAGCGCCATCAGCAGGTGGTTCATTCCCGATCACAGAACCAGTCGCATTATCCCCCAAGTTCATCGATCCAACGCCGATAGACTTTGTAGGACCTGGTGGAGTGATGAACTTGTTGTCAATCAGATCTTGTACTTCATGGTGAAGGCGAAAACAGTGGTCAGTGTCATGGACGGTTTGTTGATTGAAAGCGCAGTACTTGGCAATATTATACTTGGCTGGAAGGGGATCAAGGAGAGGCCGAGGGCCAAGGGGTTTGAGATGGCCTTGTCCTATGAGGATTTGGAGAGCTTTGGAGAAGGTCATGTAAAAGGGATTGAAGGTGCGGTTACCACTCCTAGAAGTATTGACAGAAGGGTTAACAGGTGTTAATTGGGTTTGATGATCTCTTATGAGTGTAGGATTGGAGCTGAAATGGATGTTTCTGGTATGGCATTCCTTTTCATGGCTTGTCACTTGATTCAAAATGCTCCCAACCTAAGTGACAAAAGTGTCATCCACAGTCTTTGCAACAGCTGTAAGCACTTGCTACTTGTTCAGCCCTTTGACCTTCAAAGTCTCAATAGCACATCAGAGATGTGCATAAGGATCAATACTTGCCCCGGCCTTGTTCTTGCACCTTGCTTCAATTTTGCCAAGGGATTGGGTGGCTATGTCGAGGCGAGACCCAGTTGTTGTTGACATGTCATCACCCAGACTTGAGATAGCTTCGGGTTAGCCTTTTTCAAATGCAACTCGTTCCAAGATTAGGGAGCTTTTTGATGTGAAATTCTTGGCATGTGATGTGGTCGATAATGGAACCAAAATCCCAAAGGCTAAATTTGCCAATGTTCTCTAAAGAATCCTTAATCATGCTTAATAGCTCAGAAGTAGTGGGCTCGGCCATTGGTGCTCGTGGTGTATTTGATGGGGTTCAAGATGATTGGGGTTCAAATGCGTCCATCATACACAAGTTTGTGCTTTTTGGAATGAACACCTCAGGCTTGGGTAAATGGGCTGGGATGATGTATATACTGGGGTTGTAGATGGATGGCAGTTGTAGACACCCCATTTTTGACCGTCCTCAAGACTTGGACGTCATCGTTTGAACACCCAATGATTGTGCTCGCTCATGTTTGTTTTGAGTCCCTAAAGGTCTCGGCTGAGCGCCTTGCCTTGGAGCCTCTAATCTTGTCTGTTTTGGGCTTGGTTGTGGGCCAAGAGCTTGTTGCTTCACTTTTGGAGGAGAGGGTGACCTGTTAGCCATCCCCCTAGTTTGCCGGCCATGACTTGTGCCGGTCGGCCACCAATGGTGGCCGGTCGGCTATGTTGATGGCCAGTCGGCTACATTGATGGCCGGTTGGCCACTGATGATGGCTGACGGCCATTTTTCTCCTTTTTCAGATATTTATTTTCCAGTTGTGCCAACTGTTGTTTACTGATGCTCATCTCCATACACGTGTATGGAGGGATAAATGCAAGCTTTTAGCATGATTTTCTATATAAGGGGAGGTCTTTCCCCCATTTTGAGAGGTTACACAATTTGGAGCAAATTTTTCCCTCTCTCTCTAGAATTCTCTCTCTCTCCTCTTGTTTTATACTTGAAAGTGAGAATTCTCTTTACTTTTGCACTAAGACCCTTAGCCAAACATCTTCATCTTGGAGCTGAGGTTTTTTGAGGCTTGGTTTGAGCTCATAAGGATGGTTTAAGCTCAGAATTGTGGCTGTTTAGTGCTGTGCTTCAAAGGTATAAGGCTTATCTCATTTAAGCTTTGTTTTAGTTGCTTGCTTGGCTATCTTTTTACACTGTTTTGACCTAGTTTTTCAACCATAAAAAACTCTGTTTTTAAGGTTTCAAAATGGTGGTTTAAGTCTTGGTGAGTTAGGGGGTTGTCTGCTCTTTTTGCTCTTTGGTTTGTGAAGCCTTTTGTCCCATTTCTTACTACCTTTACATCAAAATTTTTGGGCCTTTAAACCATTAAAATTCAGAGTTATTTCAGTGGTAAAAAGTATGTTTTGAAGTCCAAAAATGGAGGGGTTAGCCTCCCTTCCTTGTGTCTCTCTTGCATACCTAGTTAGCTTCAGATATTAGCTTGATTTTGTAGCTTGTGTTAACGTAGGTCAAGCATGTCTTAGGCTCTGTTTTTGCATGTTTCAACTCTGTTTTGGGTTGGTTGGAGCATTTGTTGCTTGCTTTATGTACTTGTAGTGCAATTTTGCTTACTAGTCTAGCATACTTAATGGTTTAGCTTATTTTTGTAGCTTGTGTTAGCTTAACTTCAAGTTGTTTTAGCTACTATTTTGGCCTACTTTAACTCTATTTTGGGCTGGTTAAGTCCTTCGAGGCTTGTATTGCATGGCTATAGTGTAATGGTCTTCACTAGCTCTTTGTTTTGAGGCTTTAAGCATGAAGTGTTTGAGTGGCTTGCATGTTATAGCATCATTTTACATATGATTTCAGTGTATGTAGCTTTGTCACACTCTCATTTATTTCACTCTTTCATTGCTTTTGAAAGTTGTGTTTTGAGTCTTGTTTGCGAGCTAACATGTGAGCATGTTTTTCTTGCCTTTTATGCTTCAATCTCAGTATGTTTTAGCCACTGTTTTGGCATGTTTTAACTCTGTCCAGAGCTGGTTTGGTCAATTGAGCTTTGTGTTGCATGCTTATAGTGTTGTGATTTTCACTAGTTTGATGCTTTAGACTCTTAAGCATGACTTGCATGTGTTGCTTGCATGATTTAGTGTCTTTTGCATGCTATATCAATACTAAAAAGTCTGCAACCTCCCTCTATTCTTCACTTTTTACTTTGTTTTGAAGGTGGTCTTGAGCCCCTCGTTGGCTTGAGTGTGAAATTGAGGCTCTCATGCCTAATGGTTTTAATCCTCTGTTGAGGGTTTCTACTAACCAACAGCATGAGGCCTCTTTCATGCTCAAGGTACTCGTAGCTTAAGCCCTCTTTCCAATTAGAGGACTCTCACTTTGGACTTAATCGGTTAAAGGACTAATCAGTAATGTAAAATGTGTAAACAAAACATGACAAATAAAACTTGAGCAAGATAAACATATTGTGTTGCATTGCATGTGTTTGAATTGGACGTTAATCCAAACACAAGAAAAATGGGACATTTCATACTCAAAGTGATGAAACGTGTCATTTTTCTTGGTCACCAACACCCTTGATCATGCGTGATAGGGTGGTGGTTCTTTGAGTCTTATTTGTGCATTCATTAAGCTTGTACAAGCTTGGTTCTTTAGCCATCATGCATTGAAAATGCTTGGTTGATGGCTTGAGAGCCAAAAGCTACACTCCTTTGAGCTTGAGAAATGATAAGGAGTGTAGCAGTACATACATTCCTTGAAAATGCTTTGTTTTGCCCCTGTTGTTCTCTGTTGCAACAAAAGCAGAAGTCCAGAAAATAAAGGTGGCCGACCGGCCAGTTGAGGTCGCCGACAGCCACTTTTTGTGGCCGACCGGCCACCAGTCAATTTTTGTGCAATTGTGTTCCTGTGTTGGAGCAGAGGCAATCTGGAAGTTGGTGCAATTTTCCAAAATCAAATGAGTGCAAACAAAGGCATCCGATGGCAAGGAAAGGGCATTTTCGAGAGAAAGCAACCGAGCATGCATGCATCCCTCGTCCCTTGAGGCCGTTTAAATTGCTTTACTAGTTAGTTAGCATAGCTAATCATTCAGTTCATTTTGTAATATTTTAATTAACTTAGCATAGCTAGTTTTTCAATTGTGTTGTAATAATTAATTAGCTAGAATAGTTAATTAGTTTCGTTTTGTAATAATTAGCTTAGCTTAGTGTAGCTTAGCTTATTCATTCGGACCCTCCTTCGAGAGGGCGCAATGTTATAATAAGTGTGCGTGCGTGTGTGCATGTCTTCCAACCCCACGTCTTTCTCCCTTTTATTTATCCACTTTTGATGGTTAGATTAGGGATCATGTTTCAATTAGCATACATTATGCTTGTATGTTTGCATCATTCATTTGTCTTGCATGCACCGAGGCTCGACGCATCATTCAAATTGCATCGTTATTTCAATACATTTCTTTGAATACGTGTTTTCAAAGCATGCTATCAAAGTGTTGCAAATACCATGATTAGGTAGCCGAGCCTAGTTAGTTGCATTATTGCATGTGTTGCATTAGGCATCTAGCATAGTTAGGATCATGCATTGTTTCTAACTAGCTTTTGTTTTGGCTTGGAGTACTCGGTAAGCTTTTATGTTTTAGCATGCTTGCATGAGTGTGAGTGTTGCCATGTTTCGCATGCTTGCCATGAGGCTATGTGCTTACTTGCTTAATTGTATGAATGCCTATGGATGAAGGCTTGATTACTTGAATTGGAACAATTCGATGATTGTGAGTTTTAAGCCCACTTTGCGAAGTGGCAAATCATGTTTTAAGCCCACTTGAGGTGGCAAATCCGCGTTTTAGCCCACTTGAGGGTGGCACCTTCAAACCATTTTCAAAAACAAACATGAGTCCAAGTGTTCCAATTCTTGCGATTTTAGTCTATACTTGTGTGCGCGTTGTAGACACCCCATTTTTAACCGTCCTCAAGACTTGGACATCACCGTTTGAACACTCGGTGATTATCTATGTTTGTGTTCGTCTCGAGTTCCCGGAGGCCTTGGCAACGCGCCTCGCCTCAGGACCTCTTGACTCGACTGCTTCGTGTTCGGTTTTGGCACCAAACACTTGTGTTTTTGCCTTGGAGGGCAGGGAATGGCTTTTTGGCCATCCTCACACCTCATCGGCCCTCCCCTATCATCACCGGCTACACATGTTTGCCACTGGCCATTGTTTCTTAAAAATAATGGCCGGTCGGCATTATGTTTAGCCGACCGGCACTTTATTGTGCCGATGACCTTTTTGGTTGGCCGAGACCTCTTCTTGAGGGGAGTTTGAACCTTTTGAACCCCCTGTTTTAGCTTCTTGAGGAAGCTTGACCCTTTTGAACCCTTGGTTCTAACTTCTTGAGGAAGCTTGAACCTTTTGAACTCTTGGTTTAGCTTCTCCAAGAAGCTTGAACCTTTTGAACCCTTGGTTTTAGCTTCTTGAGGAAGCTTGAACCTTTTGAACCCTTGGTTTTTAGCTTCTTGAGGAAGCTTGAACCTTTTGAACCCTTGGTTTAGCTTCTCCAAGAAGCTTGAACCTTTTGCACCTTGGTTTAGCTTCTCCTAGAAGCTTCAATCTTTTGCACCTTTGCCTAGCTTCTCCAAGAAGCTTGAACCCTTCTAAGCTTCAAGAGAAGCTTGCACCTCTTGAACCTTTTGCCTAGCTTCTCCAAGAAGCTTGGCTCTTTTGTCTAGCTTCTCCAAGAAGCTTGGCCTTCTTGGCCCTTTTGCTCCAAGCTTCTAAGAGAAGCTTGACTCCCTTGAACCCTTGTCAAGCTTCTAAGAGAAGCTTGACCCCTTTGCTTAGCTTCCCTTGGAAGCTTGCCCCCTTTGACCCTTTTTTGTGTTAGCTTCTCTAAGAAGCTTAGCACCTTGTCTTGCTCTATATATAGAGAGCCTGTCCACCATTTTCAAGGGTTAGAAAATCTGATATATATATATAGAATATATATCACTCTCTCTCTATATATCTCTCTCTCTACATTTGTATGTGTTAGAGTGCTCCAAAGTGAGTGATTCTTGGCCCCTTTGCACCACAACTCCTATCCTAACACCTCCATCATCAACCTAAGGAGCTTGGGGGCCATTTTTAGAGGCTAAGGGACTGGTTTTTGACCCAAGAAGCTGCTGGTTTCGTTGGTCTACAAGGGTGAGCCTTTAATCCTCTTTTATTCCCCGTTTTTGCACCAGCTTTTAGCCTGTCTTTCTTGCTGTTTTGAGCTTTGTGTATAACATAAAAAAGTTCTGTTTTTTTGTGTTTAAGATACTTCATTAAGGACACTTTTGTGTTTGGGGTCGTTTACCCCCTCTTAGGCCTTGTTTGGCCCCATTTTGTGCATTTTTTTGTAAGCTTCGGGACCACCTTGTATTGGCCCTCCCACCACTGAAATCTTGAGGGATTTCAGTGGTGGGGGTGGTGTTTTGAGGTCCTAAGAAGGAGAGGGCCATCCCCTCTCCTTGTTGTCTTGTTTGCTTGTATTTTTGGCCTTACAAAGGAGCCTATATTTGCACACCTCTTGAGATCAGATCAGGCATTTTTCGGTGGGTTTTAGGACCCCTATAGGCCATTTCCAGAGCTGGTTTGGCCTTGTTGAATGTCCATCATGTATGTGCTTAATAACCTCTTGTATAGCCCTCTAAAGGAGCTCATCATTTTTGCATGTGTTGGCTTCATTTCAGTGGTTATTTGAGCATGTTTTGGCATGGTTTATTCACTGATTTTTGATGGTTTGGTCAGATTCCATGTGCATCATACACTTGCCATGTAAACCATGTTAGCTAGTCAAATTCGCATGCTAATTTAGTCCATCTTGTTAGCACTTTTTGGCCATGCTTAGAACTGGAAAAGTCCATGTTTTGGGACTGCCAAGATTCTGTCTTCATGCTTCATAGTCCAATAATGCATGCTTTGTATAGCTGTAAGTCATTCCATGTGCCTAGTTTTGCATTTCGGGGTTCATCTCATGCATCGGGTGCCATATCTCCATGTTTCGGGGCTGTTTAGCATCATATTTTGGTACTGAAATTCACATGTTTATATGCCATCTTGTATCCCTTGCCATGCTTTGGTAGAGTTGCATTTTTGTGCCTTAAGCTTGGTTAATGCATTGTGCATGCATTCCATGTATTTTGTTGCCTCACTTGCATCATTATGGCCACTGTTTTGGACCTAGTAGAGAGCTGTCCAAGTTAGTGTAAGACCATCCTTTGCATGTTGATGCATGCTTACCTTGTGTGTTGTTGCATACTTGTGTGTTGTTGTATGTTTAGGTTGCTTAACATGATGCATGCCTTGCATACTTGTATGCTTAGATCACATCTTGTATGCTTGTTACTCCCATTGTTATTCCATATCTTGCTCGCTTAGGTTGTGTGCCTAACATGTAGTGTGCATTACTTGCTTGCATGTTCATGTCGCATGTTTAGATTGCATGCTTAGGTGGCATTTGGCATGCATGCCTTGCCTCTTAATCAAGTGATAGAGGTTGGGCTTTATGTGTTTATTTGGTTTGCATGACATTTGAAATCAAAGTGTATACTTGGTTTCTTGGGCCATCACGCATCGAAATGCGCGATTGGTGGTCCGAGAATCAAGGAACATACCCCTTTGAGTCAAAAGCATGATAAAGGATGTGTTGTTGCACACATTTGCTTGAAAATTCCATGCCATGCACTGTCTGTCCTTGTTGCTGTCAAAAACTGTCTTTTGCAGGAATTTTCTGCCGACCGGCCATTTATGCGTGGCCGATGAACTCTTGAGCAGCCGATGGACATTCTACATGGCCGGTGGCCATTTCATCCAGCCGATGATGATCCTCAGTGTGCAGGGAACATTTCCTGAGACTTTGGAAATTTTCCAGAGAAGCAGGACAGTAAAAACAGAGGCAACAGTGGCATGGTATGGGTTTCCCGGGCGAGTCGGATCCGAGCATGCATCATTCGCGCATCCCGAGGCGGGGGCTGTGGCCTTCTTTCTTTTTGCATTTATTTACTAAGTTATTAGAAATTTTGTAATAATTTATTTATTCATTATTCGGACTGTATATTCTTTTGGTCCCTCCGGGCGAGGGCGAATTTGTAATAAGTGTGGGTGCGTGTGTGCATGTCTTCCAACCCCCACTTCTTTCTCCCTTTTACTTACTTGCTTTTAATGGTTAGTATTAGGGCATATTTCAATTAGCATCCTTATGCTATACATGCGTGCATCCATGCATTTGTTTACATGCACCGGGCTCGGTACATCACACTAACTGCATTGTACTTCAATTTCCAAATTGAATACATGTTACTTGTAGCATTTCACATGCCATGTTTAGGATAGCCGAGCCTATTCTAGTTGCATCTTGCATGTGTTGCATTAGCCATCTTAACATGAGCTAGGATCATGCATTGATTACTAACTAGTTTCTCTTTTGGCTTGGAGTACTAGGTGAGTTTTTGTGCTTTAGCATATCGCATGCGTGTGAATGTTGCCATAATAGCATGATTACCATGAGGCTAGCTGTTTATGTGATATTACTGCTTGAATGCCTGTGGATGGAGGTCAAATTACTTAAATTGGAACAATGCATGAAAACTGTGAGTTTTTAAGCCCACTAGATAGTGGCAAAATCATCTTTTCTAAAGCCCACTTGAGGGTGGCAAAACCTACATTTTAGCCTACTTGCGAGTAGCAAACCATTTTCAAAACGAACATGTAGTGTTTTGTTCCAATTTAGGCGATTTGGTCTATACTTGTTTGCTGTGCGCATAACATAGTACTTCTAGGCTAATAACCGGAATAAGAACACACAACGTTTTCAAAATTGGATATCATGGTTAGTAGAGGCCGGTCTTCGGACCGGGCGAGAAGGGGTGCTCATAGTTGACCTTCCCCGATCGTACCCAAGTTCCCGAGCCGAGGCAACTTTGGTGATGACGGACACGTGGCCTTTGGCACCGAGTCAGGGTTTCCTAAATTCCCCCAAAATAAAATATTTAGGTGGCGACTCTGTATCTGGCAAAACAGTCCATGTTTGGCACTTCTTTTCTAAAAATCTGTTTTCTCAAAACGATTTGCCGGATTTGGACTCTTTGGTTCAGATTAAGAACCGTGACAATTTGAGTCTGAACTGTAGTGAACCCCAAAATGAACAGAACGGGACTTAACCCTCCCGGGGCGTTCGGGGACGTCTACACGCGTCACATAGTAAAGTTAGCTAATAACCGGAATAAGAACACAAAAGGTTTATAAAACAACATATCATGTTTAGTAGAGGCCGATCTTTGATCGGGCGAGCGAGGGTACTCATTTCAGGACCTTCCCCTCTCGTACCCAAGTTCCCGAGCCGAGGCAACTTTGGTGATGACGGACACGTGGCCTTTGGCACGAGTCAGGGTTTCCTAAATTTCCCAAAAACAAAATATTTAGGTGGTGACTCTGTAATCTAGCAAAGCAGTCCAGTTTTGGCATTATTTGATCTAAAATCAATTTTCCAAAATGATTTGCCAGATTGGACTCTTTGGTGTTTATCAGTTTCACATTGCACTTTGTGAGATTAGATTCAGAACCGTGATAGGAGTCCGAATTGTAGGACCAATTCGAGCTCTCTGAAAAGGGGGGCACAAAAAAGTCGAGTCTACAGTAGTGGAGGTGATGGGTTAGTGTTAACCTAAGGTCTTTTTGGTGGAGCTATGATCTCTTCGTCAATAAGATCCTAAATCTTATGACGGAGGAGGATGCAACAGTTTGTATCATGACCATGTTGTTGATGATAGGCACAGCATTTAGCAGGGTCATATCTTGGTAGAAGAGGATTTGGGAGGGGGAGGGATTCTAGGTGTTTTTTTTCTAGCAACGTTTTTAAGGCTTGAGAGAGACTCATGTAAAGAGGATGGAAATTTCGGGCTTAGGGCCGAGTTGAAATGGTTGGTTTAAGGCTATTATCAGTAAAAGAGTTTTTGATGGGAGTGGTGACAGTGTTTACTTCTGAACCTTTCGCAGTTGTGCTACAACTGATAGTAGCATTGGAACAGTGAACAACATTCTTCCTCATAGGCTCATTACTTTCCATAATGGTCCCTTATCTGATGGCATCCTCGATTTGAACCTCGATTTCATGGAGGTCTTTAAAGTTGAATAATGGGAGGACTACCATTTTCTGCAATAGCCTTTCGCGCAGATTTCTAACAATTATACGAACTTGCTCTTTCTCTAAAGGCCTGTTTACCATTATAACCGCCTTTGCCCTCCATCGAGTAACAAACTCTAAGAAGCCCTCATTCAGTTCCTGATACGTTACCTCAAGATCATGAGTTGTGACCTCGATCTGCGTGTTCTAAGAATATTGGACAATGAAGGATTTGGCCAACTCCTCCCAGCTCTGTTTCACAGAGTCCTCCAATTTAGCATACCAAATGACAGATATACTAGACATGGTCCTGCCGAATAGTGACAACTTTTGAACTCAGGTCAAACCCATTGGTCGTAGGATATTAGAAAACAGACGGAAATGCACCATTGGATCTCTAAAGCCATCGAAGTGGTCAATATGAGGCATCTTGAACCTCTCTGGCAAAGTAACAACGGATTCAGTATATCCATCCTCAATATTCGGAATGGAGCTAACCCCTTGCACTTTCTTGAATAGTGTTTCAAGTTTTTGACTTTGAGCAAAGTCAGGTCAAACTCAAACTCTCTAGACATCTGAACTAGGACTGGATCTGTAACGACCCCAACCTTCGAACTATATATTATGTTATTTTAATGAGCCTAATTGCATGATTGTGTGTTTACTTACGTGATTACATACTTAATTTCGTAATTATTTGTTATTACATGGAATATCTGTTCAAATTCACAACTTAGAGACAAAAATTGAGAGCTTAGACGACTTCAGAAATTGAAATTGACTAGCCCAATAGGCTAATTAGAATATTTAGAATTTTATGAAAACTTTAATTGAAATTTGATTTAGATCAAAATAATTAGAATAAACTGATTGAATTAGTTAGAATTAAGCCTAGTTAATTAACCTTAATCATACTTGATTAGGCTAACTTAATTACACCCTATATAAGGCTCTAATTAAGCCTTGAGTTCACATATACACGCTTTTGAGTTGAGAATTTGAGGAAAGGAGAAGAGAACTCAACACTTCAGAGAGAGGAAGTGGAGATGTCATGACCCGAACCCGCCCCTATGGGTTAAGGACATAACCGGCCAGTAATCAAGGGATTACCTGTAGCCTCAAACCAAACCAGACATGACTCATCAGAGTAAAGGGGCCAAACGGAAGCAAAATTTAAAACTTTGTCCATAGAGCTGTGCTTACATGGCACATCATAACAAACCAAACATATACATATTAATAACTCACATCAAAATACAGTGACATAAAGTTCTGTACAGACAGGATCAATTAAGTCTAGGTCAGCCATTCAAATCTATATACAAACATAAACCAAAGTCCTCGCCAACAAGACAAAATAAAACAAAATAGCAAAAGGGCGAAGACTGGTCTCGTGCATGAGACGCAAGGGCTGACTCTTCAAACCTTGGTTGTTCCACACAAACTTCACTGAGGCTGGGTTTGGACCTCTCTTGGCTTACCTACAAACACATGAATGAGCGTGAGCAAAAGCCCAGTAAATAATATCAAATAAAGAAGATACATTAGAACAATATGAATCAAACGGCCTCGGGCCCAATCCATATTTCTATCTAGTATATATATATATGGATCAAGTGACTGCGGTTTCAAACACATCGAACGGCCTCGGGCCCAATTCATTCATGTCAAACTGGCCTCTGGCCCACTCAGACTTTCAATCATGTCAAACTGGCCTTTGGCCCATTCAGACTTTCATTCATGTCAAACTGGCCTTTGGCCCTTTCAGACTTTCATTCATGTCAGACCGGCCTTTGGCCCATTCATTCTTTCATTCAGATCAAACTGGCCTTTGGTCCATTCATCATTTCATTCAGATCAAACTGGCCTTTGGCCCATTCCTTCTATCATTCATGTCAGACTGGCCTTCGGCCCATTCACTTATAGCAAACGGCTTTAGGCCCAACCATATGGCATAGCAAACATTTGTCTATAATTCAAATCAACAAACTCATAAAATTTATAGAGAGATAAGCAATTGGACAAACGACACATTTCAAAATATCTTTATTAAGATATTACTCACAGTGATCGGCTGGTTGATTTGCCCTGGAGCTCGACCCTATACATTCCATGAACACAATGGGTCACAAACAATTCAATCCGTTCTTAATTCACACATTCCTCTTTAGGCTTCATTCTTATCCTTTTAACTCATTTACAATGCTCAATGTATGCCTAAGAGTACTTAGAAGTGAAAGAGAACGGAAAATGAAACACAGAACGCATTTTCAAACTTTCAGAAACAGGGGTCCCCGCTCGAGCGTGGACTTCCCCGCTCGAGCAGACCCATGAGGTCTGCAAAAGTACTGGTTACATCAAATTTACGCTCGAGCGTGAAGTCGGGCGCTCGAGCTGAAGTTCAGTCTACATAGCTCCCCGCTCGAGCATGAACTTCCCCGCTCGAGCGGACATCATGTCTGCAGAAAATACTGGGAGCCCGAATTTTACGCTTGAGCGGCAGTTTCCCCGCTCGAGCGGACATCAAAATTTCTGGATTTTCCAGAACTTGTTCTTGAGCTTCAACTCAATATTCAAAGGCTCTAAACACATGATTTTGGCTCAAACTCCACATATACATGTATCAACATGGTACAAACACCAAATTACAACATTATGAAGCTCAATTTCACAAATTAATCACATGTATGTCCCAATTTACATCAAACTCATCTCCAACAAAACAAACTCATACATTCAAACTCATATTCTCATAAATTATACATGCATGTGAGATATATTCAATATTCTCAATTTAGTTGGTGAAAAGATGATCAATTACATGGACTTCATTCCCAATTCAACATGGATTACACACTTTATGCTCAAACATGGAAATTCCTAGCAATTTCCTACATGCATGTGTTCCATGACTTCCAATTCAACAAAACCAACTCAATTCATGATCTAACCCACCATTTAATCTTCAATTCACAAAATCACAATTCAAACGCATGAAATAAGGGTTAATTACTCACCTAGGAGCTTTAATCCTCCAAACTTATGCTTAATTCTTGAGTGTAGCTTCAAGATTACCAAGTTCCTTAGCAAATCTCTACCTTGAGCCCTTTTTCTCACTAAGTTCGGCCCCCCTCTCTCTCTAGAGCATAATTTCAGATGTTGAGCTCCAAAAGAAACAAAAATGAGAGTGTAATGGCCTTTTAAAAGCTCCCCCTCTCAAATACAATTATTTAATATTAAATAGTTGGGCACTATTTCATTGATTTAATCCATTTAATTTGGTCCGAATCAATTTTTAATTAAATTTCACCGTAGGTTCTAAAAATTATGCCAATCACAATGGCGTAATCAATTTCGAGTTCTGTAACCGATAAGGCCTTCAATTTAATTTCCAAAACAGAAAGTCAAACAGATGTTCCTACGGTGAACACATAGAAATTCAAAACCACATATATTTGTACAAATAGAACACCAAATCATATCAAACACATAATCACAACCACAATTAAGACTAATTAACATAATATGGAACAGGGTTATCACAGGAGACTTGAAGTGGATTGCTAGAATTTTGGTGAATTGAGCTAGGCCAACACTTGAATTCACACATTAGGTATGAGATTCATCCTAAATTCTTGGAATTATGTCATGAAGAAACTAAGTGCATGGAGTTATAGGATCATTTGCTTGAATTTGAGTAAGTTGAGCATAAATTACCATGAATATGATGAATTTGAGTTGAATTATACACATGCATGCTTAATATTTCATTTTTGAGTTAAGATTTCTTGAAATTCATACGTGCATGAAGCTTAGGAGGCATGAACTTGAAGATCATCCATGGATTCATGCATTTCATATCAATTTGTGGTGTTTTAACATGAAGAGGACTTAATCCATAACATGCATGGTTTTAACTTGATAGTATAAGCATAAATTTGGACAATTGGAGCATGATTTTGAATAAATGGTTTCAAATAAGTATTTTCATGTTATACAATGTTTTTCCAAGTTTTTGTACCAAAAAGACAAGTTTTGGACCTTTGACTATTAACTTTGAAACTCAAGCACAGTTTTGGAAATTCCAGAATTTATCGAGTCCGCTTGAGCGAAGAGAGTGTTGCTCGAGCGTGAAAGTCGAGCTCCCAGAAGTTTTATAAAATTTTATAGATCGCTTGAGCAACTGAAGTGGCGCTCGAGCAAGGAGCCTTTTTACTCAGTCTTCCACTCAAGCAACCATCAAGCGGGAATTTTATGTAACCAATACTTTTGCCAAGTTTGCAGACCGCTTAAGCGACAAAAGTTGCGCTCAAGCGACCACCTTTGTTTTGAGCCCCCGCTTGAGCAAAGGAAGTTGCGCTCAAGCGGAGACCCTGTTTTCAACAAATTTTAAGGAACTCTTTTAAGTGCATATTTGCATCCTCATGCCACTCCAAGTGTTCTTAGGCACCATTTGGACTCATATAATCATAGAATGAGTTAGAAACACATGAGAAGAATTGAATTACAATGAATTAGTGCTGCAACTGTGCTTCTGTTATGTGTTTTGTTTAGGTGGACGTCCGAGACTTAGTGACAACTCAAACCACTGTGAGTAGTAACTTTATAAAGATATGTTCAAGTAATATTATTTTTGAAATTGTTATTATTCTTGGAATCAATATGTGATTGATTGAATGGTTTATCGAAAAGTTATTTTCTAATGATGAATGAAGTTCATTTTCGAAATGTATTTATGGCATCCATTGAACATAGGCCCTTGCCTGGGGGTAACAATACCACGGCTATTGGTTGTAGGCCCTTGTCTGGGGGTAACAATACCATGGCTATTGGATTATTTGAAACACAGAGATCTCTAGTGTTAGACCCTCCGTGGTCCATTGGTTTCACCTTTCATGGTCCATTGGTTTTCGCTTCACTGTGATTGGAATATTATTGTTCATGGGTGTGCCACTTAATTTGATATTGAATGACATCGATCATGAAATTTATTGGATATAGAGAACTGAAACGAGAATTTGATTATCATGTTATCGAACTTCATTCATATAACCTCTTTATTCTGTTATTACTCACTGGGCTCTAGCTCACTATTTATATATATATATATATATGTAGGTGGGCAAGCTGAACATTAGAGTTAGAAAGCCTTGAATCTACCCGGGTCAGCCTTTTGAAGAGCTTCCAAGTGAAGTGATCAGGCTCAGGAGGAGCCATGCTAGTTGAACCCCTTTTGTGTGTCTCGGTGGTTTTGTATTTGTGTACTGTCATATTTATAAAACATGATTTTGTTCAGTTGTGATGGATGTACTTTTGGAAAAACCTTGCTTGTTATACTAGTTCTCTACTCATATACACAGCTCAATGGATAATTTCTATGTCATTTTAAACTCCGGCTAAGCCCCATACTTTATATTAAGAGATTCATTTGTATGGAGGCCATAGGTAATCTATGATTTCTGGCAGGTCATGACGCTAAACCTATAAGGACGGGTTTGGGCCTTGACAAGATCTGCCTGGACTGGAGGAATAGGAACACCCGATGGATCCTGAGCTATATTGGCAACGATACCTGGCATAAGAGTAGCCACATTAGATGCATCAAAAGCAGAAGCCGCAGCCAGCTGCTGTTGTTGTTGTTGTTGTTGCAATCTATTAGTGACCTCAGTTTGTTGGGCCATATCGTGCTGGACTGAATCTACTGTTTGTTGAAGACGGATCAGTAAATCCTCTAGATTTGTCAGAGGCCGAGCCGTGATAGGAGTTGATGCCCGGGATGAGCTGAACAAAGGTGATCTAACTGGTGAATGTCATAACAGTGAAACTAGTGAACCCTGTCTAGCCCTCCTTCATCTTACCACCGGCGAAAGCGAAAAAAACATTGGCTGCCTCTTAACTAAATTTTTGACCTAACAAAGTCTATCAACACGAGTCCAAAGTGCCTGGGGGATATCAGAGCCTTTTGAAGCTATGGTTCCAGAACTACCTTGCAAAAGAGAAAACAGACAGCATCTCAGCCCAATTTCACTAGAATAGATATGATCACAGCTAAGTGATTGTACTCCTCACTTAATTTTGCCCCAAAATAGATACCAATTGTACCACTGTTATGAACATTCCTGTACAATTTCACTATAAAGCACATACCAATTAAAGAGAGCCAAAGCACACCTATAAAGATGTAGGGTTACCCTGTCCTAGTTTTGGCATGAACTAGGGTTTCACTACTTCAAGCAAGTAGTTTCACAAAATCCTACATATGGGCGAGCATCCTCTCACACCTAACACCGAGAAGTGAAAGGAGGATCAAATGGTACAATGAAAATCCAGATCCAAAGGTTGTGTTTCCAACATGGCAGAGCCCACGACTGGCTAGCCTTTTGGCAAGCTTTTTGGGCAAGCCTCCAGCAAAACGTCCAGGAATAGCAGATGGAAAACACAGTGACTTAGAGTCACAATGCAAATGCAATGCACACATATCTGTAGATAAAATTTCACATCATGAATTTCCAGTCAAGTTCTCTAATTCCCCAACAGAGTCGCCAGAAACTGTAGCTTGCTTTTCGTGCTCTTTTCGAATACGATAGCCCCACAGTTCGGACTCCCGTGATTCTAAATATGATTTCACAAGTGCAATGTGAAATAGATAAACACAAATGAGTCCAAATGCAACAATTCTTTTGAAAAATCGATTTTGAATCAAAAATGCCAAAAATGGACTATATTGCAAGATTTCAAAGTCACCATCTAAAAATTTTTGGAAAATTTAGAAAACCCGTGACTCGTGTCAAAGGCCATGTGTCCGTCATCACCAAAGTGTCTCGGCTTGGGAACTTAGGTACAAGAGGGAAAGGTCATGAATTGAGCGCCCCACTCGCTCGATCAAAGATCGGCCTCTACTAATCATGATGTGATTCTTATTTACATTATATGCTCTTGTTCCGATTATTAGGTGTAGACCGCCCGAACTCTACTCCGCGCGCGAGGGCGCGAATTGTAGTTATAGCTACTACAGTTCGGACTCCTGTCACGATTCTGAATCTAATCTCACAAAGTGCAATGTGAGACTGATAAATCACCAAAGAGTCCAAATCCGGCAAATCGTTTTGGAAAATCGATTTTAATCAAAAAGCGCCAAACATGGACTGCTTTGCCAGATTTCAGAGTCACCACCTAAATATTTTATTTTGGGAAATTTAGGAAACCCTGACTCGTGCTTAAGGCCACATGTCCGTCATCACCAAAGTTGCCTCGGCTCGGGAACTTGGGTACGAGGGGGGAAGGTCATGAAATGAACACCCCCGCTCGCCCGATCAAAGGATCGGCCTCTACTAACAAGATATGTTGTTTTTGAAAACACATGTGTTCTTATTCCGATTTATTAGCTAGCTTACTATGTGATGCGCACAGCATACAAGTATAGACTAAATCACTCAATTTGGAACAAAACATCTCATGTTCGTTTTTGAAAATGGTTTGAAGTTGCTACTCGCAAGTAGGCTAAGACACGGATTTACCACCCTCAAGTGGGCTTAAGAAAACAATATGATTTGCCACTTCAAGTGGGCTTAAAACTCACATTTTGATGAATTGTTCCAATTCAAGCAATGAAGCCTTCATCCACAGGCATTCATACAGTTTAACACTTAAGCAGTTAGCCTCATGGCAAGTATGCTATCATGGCAGTCACTTACATACATGCAAGGATGCTAAAGCATAAACACTCACAGTGTACTCCGAGCCAAAACAGAAGCTAGTTAGTAATCAATGCATGATCCTAGCTATGTCAACAATGCCTAATGCAACACAAGCAAAATGCAACTAAGATAGGCTCGGCTATTCTAAGATGTCATGTGAATGCAACTTGATAACATGTATTCAAATTGGTATTGAATATAATGCAATTTGTATGATGCGCCGAGCCCGGTGCATGCAAAACAGATGAATGATGCACGCATGCGAAGCATAAGGATGCTAATTGAAAATGACCCTAAACTAACCATCGAAAGCAGTTAAGTAAAGGGAGAAAGAAATGGGGGTTGGAAGACATGCATCACACACACGCACACTTATTACAACAGTTGTGCCCTCTCGATGGAGGGTCCGAATAATAAGCTAACTAGCTAATCTAAGCTAATTAAACTAATTATTACAAAACGAAACTAATTAACTAATCCTAGTTAACTATTTAGGTATTACAACACAAATTGATTAGCTAAGTGCATTAACTACTTAAGTACAAAACCAAAGCATTCACTAGCTAAGCAAAGCAACTAAGTAAAACAGTTTAGAGGAGCCTTGGGGTGAGAAGTGCATGCATGCTCAGTTGGCTCGTTCAGAAATCCATCACTATGCCCCAACTTGCCTCTGTTTGCATTTGATCTCAAAACACTATACAAACCTCCAGATAGCTTCTACTCCATCATGGAGACCTCCAGGAAGGCTGCCGACCACTTGATGGTGTTATAGACCACCTGTAGACCACTTACACATGCTGCAGACCAGAAAAAGTGGTTGGCCAGCCACTTTTACTAGTCTGCCGACCAGAAATTCTGCCCAACTCCATTTTTGCTGCAACAGAGAACAAGAAGGGGCACAACAATGTATTTGCAAAGTATGTGTGCACAACCACCCTCCCTATCATTTCTTAAGCTCAAGGGAGTGCGGTTCTCAACTCTCGGGCCACCAACCGAGCATCGCAATGCACGATGGCCGAGAAGCCCAGTTTACACAATTCAATATCAATGAATGCACACACAACACATAAGGGCCTTAACCTCTATCATGCATAATCAAGAGAGTCGGCGACCGAGAAATGAGGCACGTTTCATCACTTTAAGTATGAAACATCCCTCGTTTCTCGTGTTTGGATTAACACCCTATCCAAACACAATGCAATGCAACATGATGAACCTATCAATGCTAATGGCATGCAAACATAATGCAAGGCAATAACATGCAAACAGCATGCAATGCAACAATATGTAATCAACATGCAAACACAATGCAAGGTAACAACATGCAAACAACATGCTTTTCTATGAATGCTAGAATGGCATGCACAAGATTCCAACATATGAACAATGCATGTATGGCAAGTTTAGAAGCTTAAGGCATCAAAGCTAGGAAAGAGCATCTCACAAGAGGCACGCAATACAATGCTCAATGGACTTAAACCGAATATGAACAGACCTAAGTCATGCCAAAACAGTGGCCAAAATGTGCTGAAATGCTAGTATTGAAAGCAAGAAAATGCATGCTCATGCATTGGCCCATCAATTAGGCATAAGAGCACAACTCTCAAACATGATGAAGAGGTGATAAACATGGAAGTGTGACAATACTATATGCTCTGAAATCAAGTATTAAATGATGCCAAATCATCCAAACAACACAAGCATAGCATGCTAGAAGACCTAAGGCACAAGGCTATCAAAAAGGACTACACAAGAGGCATGCAATACAGGGCACAAATGATTGAACCAGCCACAGATAGAGCTCAAATAGGTCAAAACAAAGACCAAAACATGGTGAGATGGGAGCTCAAAAGTCTAGGCATGCATGCATACACATTGGTTCACAAACAAGGCAATAATGCATAACCCTTAAAGGCACTCAAAGAGTGAAAGAAGTGAGAACATGGCAATGCTACATGCTCTGAAATAACATGTTAAATGATGCAAAATCATGTACATGTCACAAATAAAGCATGCTAGGAGGCTCAAAGCTTGAAACTAGCATAGGCACTTGCACTATAGCTATACATAGCAAGCCCCAAAAGGCCAAGATGATACAAAACAGTCTTAAAACATGTCAAAACAATGCTAGAAACATGCATGGAATAGAGCCAAGACAAGCTAGCATGAAGGCATAAAGCATGACAAATACGAGGCCAATAAGGGAGGATTACACTACACCTACCAAAACCAAGCATGAGATGACTTCACCAACAAAAATTAGAATTGTATTATGGCAAAATAAGACCAAAAACACATTGATATGGCAGCCCAAAAAGCCTAGGCAAGATGGCATACACATTGGCTCATGTTTAAGGCATAAAGCACAACCATCCAAAGCATTGAAAGAGTGACACATGTGAGTGTATGACAATGAAACATGCTCTAAAATCATGTACCAAATGATGCTAAATCATGCAAATAGCCCAAGCAATGCATGCTAGTGACTTGGAAACTCAAAGCTAGTGAGCTAGAATGCACTATGACTATACAAAGCAAGGCATGCATGACCAAAACAACATCAAACAGAGCTTAAGCATGGTAAAACATGAGGAAAAGCTTGCTGGAGTGGAGCCAAAATCATGCTAGAATGATGGTCCAAAGCATGATGCATGTTAGGCTAAATTACAAGATTACACTACAAGTGTAGAATGCATGCATGAGGTAACCAAACCAAGTCAAAACAGAGGTATGCCATGTTGAAATAAGGCCTGAGACATGCTAAGATGGAGCCAAAACAAGCTTAATAAACATGCTACTTTGATGAGCCAACAAGGCAAGCAACCAAGACACAAGGAGAAGGGATGACCCCCTCCTATTTGGGACCTCAAAACACACTTTCCACCATTGAAATTTCTCTGAGTTTCAGTGGTGAGAAGGCCAAAAAGAGATGCTCCCAATAGCATAAAAGGATAGCACAAAACAAAGCCAAACAAGGCACAAGAGGGGGTAGACCACCCCCAACACCAAAGAAGCCTAAAACAAACATTTCAAACACTTGAAAATGAAGCTTTTTTCAGTAGAAAGTTAAGCCTAAAACATCATGCAAATAGGACCAAAGACTTAAACAAAACAAAGCTTTAAAAGGATTAAAGCCTTACCCTTGAAGACCAAGAACAAAGCAACAACTCCAGCAGCTTTTCGGAGCTAAAAACCAACTCTTGAGTTCAAACAAGACCCTCAGGTACCTCAGCAACAAGAGTGTGGTGTTTCACTAGGTGTTTGTGTGCAAAGGTGTGAAGAAACTACACTTTTAAGCACAAATATGTAGAGAAATGATGAAGTATAGGGATAGATGATATGTATATGCTCTATGCAAATTTCTGAACCTGAGACAAGAGGGAGAAGGCTCTCTTTTATAGAAAAACCTGCATCAAGCTTGTTCAACAAGCTAGAGGCTCCAAGCCGTGTATGGAGAATGCTTTCTGTGCCTAACAGCTGGCACAGCTGGCAAGAAAATATCTGCAGAAAAATGCAGAAAAGGTGTCGACCAGTTGAGGTTGTCGGCCAACCACTTCCACTGGTCAGCCGACCAAAAAAAGTGGTCTGCAAGAAGACAAAGTGGTCGACAAGGGGAAGAGGCGGTCTGCACAAAGAAAGCAAGGTGGTGGCATGGCTGCCGACCACTTTAGGTGGTCCAAAGACCACCAAGGCCAACTGGCCGACCAGAAAACTGGCTGGCAGGGAAGAAAAGTGGTCTTCAGGGAGAGAAACTAGTCTACACCCCTTATTCCACCCTCCAAGCAAGGAAAACAAGGTTTGGTTCAAAACCAAACCAAAAAGGAAGCAAGACAAAAATCCACGGGACAAGGCATGCAGCCGAAAGCCCCGAAAACTAGTCTACGGGTACAAAAAGTGGTCTACGAGAGGGAAAGGTGGTCTACGACCACGAAAAGTGGTCTACAGACCTCTGTTTCCTTCTAGACCAAGGCAACAAGGCATGGTCCAAAAACCAAGCCAAGAGGAGAACGTTAAGAGGTCCCGAGACAAGGCGCTCGGCCGAAGGCTCCGGAAACCGGAAACTAGCCTACAAGAGGGAAAAGTAATCTACGACTACAAAAAGTGGTCTACAGACCTCTCCCTCCCTCCAGGCAAGGGCAACAAGGCATGGTCCAAAAACCAGGCCAAAACACAAAGAGTTCAGAGGCCCGGAGACAAGGCACTCAGTCGAAAACTCCGGAAACTCGACACGAGCACAAACATGCACGATCATCGAGCGCTCAATCGATGACGTCTGAGTCTTAAGGTCGGTCAAAAATGGGGTGTCTACATTAGGCTAATTTTGCCATGTG